>CM044433.1:131102075-131121791 GCA_024363595.1 Xenopus borealis | reverse complement strand
AAAGTAAAAGATCCAAATTTTGGAAATATCTGTTATCTGGAAAACCCCAGATCCCGAG
This sequence comes from Xenopus borealis, assembly GCA_024363595.1. Lineage (NCBI taxonomy): Eukaryota > Metazoa > Chordata > Amphibia > Anura > Pipidae > Xenopus > Xenopus borealis. The sequence goes on along the minus strand of CM044433.1, from coordinate 131,121,733 downwards.
CATTCTGCATAACAGGTCCTATGCCTCAGTCCAATACAAACCAATCAGACTTCATGGAATACTGCTGTTAAATAGTAAAATGTCTTATTAGTTTCTGGGTGTGCTTGTTACAGTATAAAGTAAGTGACTAAAATATGTATCAAGTTATTAGAGATAGATTACATTTGCCTACTCAATTCTTGTACTTTTTCTTCACAGGATTCACCAGGTAAAACTTGACTGAACAACATGAACTACCAATTTCTTATAAAAATAAAATATGTAAGTATTTCATTAAAAACATTTTTTATTTCCAATGTTAAGTGTGTGATATTTGCATTTATACTTTGTGTTTTGGCAGGCAGCAGCATTAGCATTTGCCAGGCCTCTAACTGTTGTTATAAAAATGCAATCAAAATACACATCAATGCATATTCCATGTATCCACTGTGGAGTAATAACGGCACCAGCTGTTTTGATCATAAAAAGAGAATGGTGAAAATATTGGCCTTAACCCTTTAAGTGTCAGCAGAATTTTGCCAGACATTTTTTAACCTTTTGTTCTCTACCATATTAGGGACATTTCCTGGGTGGATTTTTAGTTTACCTAGGAAAACTATGCATTTTTATTTAAGGGGAGGGGGGGTCCAGAGCTTTCTAAATCTGGCTGAGTTTTTGTGTATTTCCACTTCTGGAACAAGATTTAGAGCTTGAAATTGCCTTTTATGTGGAAATATTTAACTGTTTTGGAAATCCTCAAGTGTCTCTAACATGCCAATACCAAATATTTTTATGAATATTTCTAAAGTTTTCTATAAATCAAAAACTCCCAGCAGTAAATTGCACACAAAAAATACACTGACCCCTCCAAAACAATATATTTTTTGAAAGTAAACATTCAGCCAAATCCAAAATAGGTAAACATATGTTTCTGCTCCAAACTATAACATTTTCCAAAAAACATTGGTTTTGATGAAATAACTGAAAATTGCCTAAACCTTCCAATTTCAAGCATCTTGTTCTCTACATAGCAGTAGGTACCAAGAGAAAACACCCTAAATATGAATGCCAGAGGTTTGGTGCCCAACATGCATAGATTTATCAAACTATGTGGTGTACAGTCAGAGACCTCACAAATGTAAATAGTGCATATAAATTTTCACTTCTGACACTGCAACATAAGCCCCTGGTGTGTGTATTATGTGCCATATGGACCCCCTTACAGAACAGAGACTCTAGAAAAGCATATATCTTCAGAAAATACACATTCTGACTAGTCTAAAATGCAAAAATACAAATCTGCAAATCTATGCTGAATGTAGCATTTTGTTTATGACATTTCTCGCAAATGTCACAAAGCTTTAATTGTGATATGATATGCCCACTTTTCATAATATTCCAGCATTAAACATCCTAAATATGAATGTCAGGAGTCTACTAACAGCTTTATGTCCAATATGCATAGATATACCAAACTATGTGGCACACAGACACAATTTCCATGGGCAAAACAAAGTAACAAAGAACAGTGCAAAGTGCAATCAAAATAACTAAATCACAATAAAATCACAAAAATCTATGTTTTTTTCACCTAGTGTAATAAGTAGTCAGAATCACAGTTTGAATAATTTATCTTGGCCAAATATGTTTTACAGACAGAAACAAGCGATCAATACCTATGCAGAGTTGAAAATACTATAAAATGGCTAAACATGCAACAAAATCACCAAAACTGAAATATAATAACACACAAAAGATTTTGCTTAGTGTGGTTAGTGAATGCGATATTTGCAATTTGAATAAAAGATTTTATCAGGCGAAAAAAAAACAGACAATGCAACCAAAAAAGGGCGTGTCTTGCATATGTAAAATTTTTTACCAGATTCAGTAGCTGCAAAAATAGACTTCAATGCATTTCAGGGACTTCAAAATTGGTCAGATTCTCTCATCACTAATCATTATAATTGTATTATTGCTATATACTGTATGCTAATTTATAAACAAGTGAATATGCTTTTTTAAGAATGCCATATCTTCACCAGTATGGGGCACATTTACTAAGGGTTGAAGACAATTTTAGAAGAAAATTTGAATTTTTAAATTTGAATTTCAAAGTAATTTTGGGCTACCTCGACTATCGAATAGCCCAAAATTTGATTTGAATTGAAAAAATTTGAAAATTCAAATTTTGAAGTACTGTCTCTTTAAAATCCACTTTAAAGCTGCCAAATTGCCATTTTAGCCTATGGGGGACCTCCTAAAGCCTGTCCTGGAAATTATTCAAAGTCCTAGAAATTTGAAGGATTTTGGTTGAAATTGTTCCAATCGATGATGCATTTGAATGATTACAATTCGATTGAAAACTGACCTATTTGGTCCATTTTCGAATAGAATATGGCCCCCGAAAAAAATTTGATGGCCGAGTTTTGAATTGTCGGTATTATCTTGCTTAAAAGCATGAGGTGAATAAAATCCAGAGTCATTACAAGTTACTTAGAGAAATATTTATCAAAGGTCAAGTTATAGAGGTTTTTTTTTTTACCTCAAATGAACTCTAATGACCGTAAAACTTGAATATCTTATTTCAGAAAAACTTGAATTCAATTTAAATCGAAACTGACCTAAATCGAATCAAGTTTTTTCTCTGAAAAAAACTTGAATCTCAGGAAGGCTATTAACAGTTACAACTTTTAAAAATAATCCCATGCTAAAATATTAAATTTTTAATGACTTTTCAGCATACAGGTTATGATGTTACTGACATAATAATGTTGAGGATATAGCTTTATCTTATCAATTTGCCAAGTATGACCTTCCAAACCGATGAAAAGGGTAAAGTATTGCAAAGTTCACACTGCGATGAATTTGCACAGTAACGATTGTTTGCCTGAGCAAAAAGTCACCTCATGAAAGGGCACAAAACTTCTATGCCTGTTACTAAACTGGCGATGTCCCTCCCCGTGGATTGTTGGTTTTGTGGATTTTCGTTAGCGACAGCCACTTTGCCCTTTAGTAAATCTAGCCCCTAGACTCGCAGTACAGTAAAATGTCCACCCTCTTTTGATGCCAGAGATCCCTTGTAAAAAAAGGAAAGCTAGTGTGCTTAGATTGTAAATGGAACCCCAGATCAGTGCAACTTGTTTCCAAAGAGCACTACAGACCTATTCCTGGTGTGCTGAACATTTTTAGCAGACCACTACCCTCTGTGTTGACATTAATCAATTGATAAGGCTGGCTTATGAAGTGAATGGGCAAATCACCTAAAATGGCATGTGGTTATGGATGCAAAGTTTGCTGTGGCCCTTTGAACTCTTTGAAACTCCAGAAGTTTGCTTTAAAACAGTAAACACTTTAAATCTACCATTTGATTGGCCACAAAACCTGAAGGAAACTTTGACCTTGATTCTTATCTACTTTCCAACATTTATTAATATATCATTTTATATGGTTGTAGAATTATTTTTAAATTAATAATTGCTATCCTTTCCTATCCTCTGGTTTCTGAATCTTGAAACAGTGCAGCAAAACACTGTTCTCCTTCAGGTTTGCAAATCAGATAGTTTCTGCTTTATTATTTCTGGAATCCCAAGCAGTAGTGCAAAATATGGTTTCAGATTATTAAACTATAGAAATCATCAAGAAGTGAAAATGCTGAAAACGTTTTCAATTTGAGTACAGAACTGTACATTTTGTTTGTGGCTTGGGTTTCCTCAAGAAAGCATGTCCTTTTACTGTGGATGTTAAATTGAAAATTGATTTGTCAGACGTATATGACTGGACATGCAACAAACAGACGTATTTCCTTGCATAACCGATTGAGTGCATGTTTCAAACTGTGTAAAACCTGTAGGTTTTCAATTAGATGCACAATAATATTGAATGCAGTGCAAGTTAATCATTATTTTTGTGTTGGCCCTTTTCCTTTTCCCAGAAGGTTAGAAATAGAAGAGCTATTAATTATGAGAGGCAGTGAACCTGTATCTTGCCATTATTGAACTAGATTTTTGGTACCATAGAGACTGTGAAGTAAAATGTCATGGACGTTAATGAGCATTAATTGCTACTGTATTTTTTACTGAAATGAGCACACACAGCAGGTTTTGAGTCAAAATACTTTAGTTTTCCCTTAGAATAGCAATAAGTTGAAAGGTGTTACAGTTTATCGTTAATCATGTAGCATGGGAGCTCTCGGAGGCAAGGCCCTTTGGCCTGTTGTGTTCCTGCGTTGGGCTGTAGGTAAATTCTGATAAACACTTTATATCAAAAACTTTAAGAAAAAACACCCTAGACTAGTTTTCTCATTTTATAAATCATATGGTAAGGAGGTTATTTCCTACTATCCAAATGTAAACCACAACCAAATTCCCATTCTCAATTTCAACCTATTTATCAGTAAAATAACCCAAATTAATTGCATTGCAGAAAATCTCACTAAAATCAAGTGAAAACCCAAATCGCTCAATTTTTCGTGCTTTCCCCCCAAATCTCTCAATCTTTTCATGGTTTTTCTCGAAAAAGTCAGATTACTCTGATTTCAGAATGGGATAGGTGCCTCTCCCATTGACTTAGACGAAGGGGTCTGAGATGGTGGATTTTCATATTTGAGCTTTTTGCAGCATTGGGGTAGAATAAATGTCAGAAAACTTTACATTTTTTTCCTCGAAAAATTTGAGTTTTGCCCCAAAAAGCCAGACCAAAAAAATCAAGGTTTAATAAATAACTCCCTAAATCTTGTCCTCTGTGATATTCTTATTTAAATGCAGTGAAACTCAATTTTTGTTTTTAATCTGAAATTCTTTTGTTTGAAAATTAAAAACTGAAATATGCTCTAGGCATGCATGCAAACAGCAGATCTCATTTTTATCTAACACAAAACAATGTTACGCCAAATCTAAAGTTTGAGTGCTTTGAAATAAAAATATTACAGAGGACAAACTGTCAGGATAGGATTTGTTAATCAGTAAAATGAGAGAATTGATCATGGGTCTGAAAGTCTTTTTGACTTATGACACTGTATATGCTGTTGTTCAGTTTTCTGGATGCTATGTGCATGGAGGGCAAGGTAAATACAGGTATGAGACCTGTTATTCAGAATTCCTCGGACATTGGAGTTTTCTGGATATTTCTGTAATTTGGATCTTCATACCTTAAGTCTACTAGAAAATGATGTAAACATTAAATAAACCTTATAAGCTAGTTTTGATTAGGATTAAATATATCTGTTTGGATCAAGTAAAAGTATATATATATATATATATATATATATCTTTGTAGAAGTATACAGTATGTACAAGGAAGGATACATTTTTTAAAAAACTTTTAAAAATAATTTCCTTTTTCTCTGTAATAAAAAAACTTTACCTTCTAGACTAAGATATAATTAATCCTTGTTGGAACAAAACCAGTCTATTAGGTTTATTTAACATTTACACTATTTTCTAGTAGACTTATGTTATGAAGATCCAAATAACAGAAAGATTAGTTATACAGAAAACCTCATGTCCTAATAATTCTGTACTGTACGTTTACTGTAATTTTCCACGACAACAACCTCACATCTCAGCAAGGTTGAATATGATCATTCAGATTTAGGAGGATATACTGTATTATTTGTACTGACCTTCTTTGTTACCCATCTACCCTAATTTTTGGTACTTTGTTGCTTTGTGCTCTGTTACTATGTTACTCTGTTACAAAGGCCTGATAATCCTGTGTTTTTCCACAGTAAAGGGTCAGTATTGCTTTTAAACATTTTTCAGCCATGTCTGCTGCCCCAGAGATGTCAGGCTTGGTATGTGTGAGACTTGGGGGAGGTAGAGGCAAGACCCAATAAGGTGAATACAGATATAATAGTGTCTCAAGCTTGCTGGGTCTTGTTCCCCCTTCAATCACAATATCTTGGCTGAAGCAGCCATGTCTAAAAATATCAGTTTGGCTAATTAAATAGTAGTATCTAGGGGAATGCAAGGTTTCAGTTTAGAAATGTTGTCATTTTAAAAAGGGATGCTGACAATTTTGTTTTTGTTAAACCAGGACATACCAATAGAAGTTTAAATCGGGTGTCTCTGTTGTATTTCTATTATGATTGTAAACTATTCCTTTTTTTCTCTTCTTTCTAGGACATCTGCAATTGACTTTGGGGAACGACGAGACAAAATAATCAAGTTACACTTTGAAAAATCTATTTCATATATTCATGTATTCTGAATTTCCGTTTTTTCACATTGAACATGTCATTTCAATTTAATTTCACCATAGATGAGACAGAAGCCTGCCTCACTGAATGTGAATTAAGTACAGGAACTCACCTTGGTTCATCAGAGCGTGTAAGAACAGTAGAAAATCCCGAGAATAATAAATTGCCATTAGGCGACAGTGAAGAACATCCAGAGACAACAGATGAAGCTAAGGAAACAGGACTAATGACATCAACTGGTGAAAACAATGCATTTAGCTGTAGCAACACAAGTGTTGATGGCTTTGCTGGAAAAAAAAAACTGCAGGCAATACCTTTGCAACTGAGCACAAACTTCCAGAAGATGTCAGTAGAGTACTAGAAAATAAAACAGTTTAAAGCATTTCAGGGCTGCAGTTTGTTAATGTATCTGTGGTAGAAATGACATTTTCAGGACAATAATCTAGCGGAGAAAACATAATTAATAAAACTGTTATGATTAACTCTGATCTCATCTCTGGTGTTTATGAAGGTGGCATGAAGATTTGGGAATATACATCTGATTTAATAAGACACCTTAAAGATGAGAATGTGGATTTTGAAGGGAAGAGGGTTTTAGATCTTGGCTGTGGAGCTGTTTGTCTGGAATATTAGATCCAAAAAAGTGCATTTCCAAGACTTCAACAGTTCTTTGATAGAAGAAATAACCGTGCCCAATGCAGTTGTAAACTGTGACAGAGATGATTCCAATGAATACATTACTGAAGAACCTGGTTGAAAAAGGCATGAAAAGTCAGAAATCAAACCTGGGCTCCTATCCAAATGCTGGTTCTTCTCAGGGGAATGGTCACAGTTTAGTAAGTTAATGCAAAATTAAATGTCTCCTGTGAAATATGAAACTATACTTACATCGGAGACCATATATAATCCTGCCTATTATGGCACATTACATGATATATTTCAACATTTATTGGCAAAAAATGGCACTGTATATCTGGCTTCCAAGTCCCATTATTTTGGTGTTGGAGGGGATGTGGGATCTGTTTGAGACATTTATCACAGAGAGGAACGTGTTCTATGTTAAAACTCTTCAGGTCTGTGAAGAGGGACTCCAGAGAATGCTTATTCATCAGTCATTCTAGAGCACATCTTAAGTGTTTATAAAAAAAAATGCATTTCAGCCTTCAAAGAACCAAATTTGATATCTTGCTGTCAGTCTGGTTTTTACTTGTTATGTATGATATTAAACATCTGTAGCAGCATATGAGAGTTATCAGTAGTGTCTGTTCAATGGTAAAACAGAGATAGGGATGGGGTAGTGGCAAAACAATCCCTAATCCATGCTAAAGTATAGAAGAAACCAAGAAAAGAGCAACTAAACCCTTAAGGCTTTTAAAGTGTTACTGGCACATTCCTATAATATAGAAATGTGTCAGTATCAAAAGTAAAGGAGGACTGCTGTACTCTTCCTCAAATTCCAGCTGCCTTCATCTTGCTGAAGGCTGAACATAATCTGTCACTTATGATAGGCTGGAAGCAATGAGATTTTTTCAGTTGGATGGAATATTGATTATATTTGAACTCCAACCTATGGAAGGAGTGTGCCCCCTCGAGCCCAGCATGACAGAATGTGCTCTATCTGCTTAGTTTTGTCAGATTTTGGAAGTAACACTGCACTGGAGGTGGCATATGATTTGTTCCTATAGATTTTAAGAAGGTGTTAGTGTTGAAAATTACAGCCATGGGTTTTTTCCTAACCTTTTTTTTTTTTTTTTTTAATAAAAGTATCACTCTGTACTTCAGCCAGATAAATTCACTCATTTACTGACAAAGAGTAAAGCTCATAGAAGCTCATAACAAGAAGTGATTAGCAGCTATATTTAGCCAATTGCATTAAGAATGAAGAATTCAAAATTGTTTTGTTTGTCATGGGTTATAGCAATAGGGCAAAATTGCCCACTCTTAGTGCATGAACCTCACTGTGTGTGCACCATATAGAGATAAAGAGGAGTGTTGATTTTATGTAACATACTATGGGGCTACTAACCATGGCCAACTTACAAAAGCATTGTGCTCTTAGAAAACCACAGACAATGCTTTTAATTTGGTTTGGTTGAAAAAAGTATGTAAGAACATTAGATTACTTCACATATATGAAAACAACAATATTTTACATGTTGTAATTAGGTTCCAGACATCAAGAGTGAATTGATTTTACATATTTCCAGAATGATTTACATAATTTTGGCAAATATTTTCTACTGCTTAGTACCTTTTTCTTTGAAACAATGTAATATTGGGAATTGACCACACTCAACACAGCAACTTAGCAATTTAAAAGGCTTATTGTAAACCATGCTTTGTTACATCACCCCAGGAAAGTCCTTGGTTGTCACTTATCCAACCTGCTCAAGACTAGAGGAGAGAAAAGCATAATGGTGATGACAACAGTGGTTTCCCTTTTTTATGAATATATGTTAAATCTGGAGGGTCTTTGGAATTTCAGGTTTGCATCCCACCTGTTTGTTCATTGCATCCAACTTTACATTTCTAAAATAAATGTATTCTGTATACAAATCCTTGCAAATCAGCTCTTATTTTGCAAAATATACATTTAATTAATAATTCATGTGACTTGAGATACTCAACTCCAGAACAGTATGGCCGGACTATGGCAAGACCCACTCGTTTAATCTGCTGCAATGACTACAAACTCTTTTCTGCATTCTACTTTTCTCCTTTTTCTAATGTGTCTGTTTCCACTTCAGCTGTCATGTCTGGCTAAAGGTGAGTGACTACCAGGCTGGGGCCTATTTGCAAAGTAATCCCAGAAATACCCCTGAATGTATGGACAATTAGCAGAAGCCATGGTAAAGAAAAAAGAAGAGATTTAATAGAAAAATTATAAATAATTGAACACACAAGTGTACAAAATACAGGCCTGTGATGAGGCTGGCAGTGGAGAGAGGCAAGTTCAGAAACAGGCAAAATGGTCAGAGCTGGCAGGTGAAGTCCGAAAGGCAGGCTGAGCTCAAAAGGCAGGAAGCAGATGAGCAAGGTTGAGAAACAGCTCGGAGGTCACAACCAAGGAGATCCACAGCAGCAGGAGTCGGGTACCAGGTGGGAACAGGAAGGCAGTAGCAAGGAATACAGGTAGCAGACACAGAGCCAGGCAGGGTAAACAGGAACCAGGAATCAGGAGTCTCAAATCAGGAATACCACAGGCTAGGTTGGGTTCATGAGCTCAGATGATCAAGCAACAGGAAGTTTGATGGTACTGGCTTATAAAAGGCCTTGATTCAGAGGCGGGCCTGGCTGGTCAGAAGACCTAGGCAGCTCAGCCGGCCAGCTTGCTCCTCATCTCCATTTGATGTGCATGCGTGGTGGCACTTGACAGCACATGAGCGGTGGTGCTCATGTGCTAATGCGACTCAACAGCACTCGAGCACATGTGATGCAAAGGAGCTCATGCACATGTGATGCAATGGTGCTCATGCGCATACATGGCTGTGGCTTTCTTGGGCTTGTGTCTAATACCAGGTCCAGTCTAGGAGTAGGCAGAAGAGGTAGCTACCAAGTGCCCCCAATTGTTGTGCCTTAGGTAGCTGTCTCTTCTGCCTACCCCTAGTTCTGGCCCTGCCTTGATTGCTCGATTGACAACACATGTTAATGTGGCAGGACAAGGTACTGTACGTGTGTTGCATAAGTATAGTAAGTATAGTAAGTATGTTCAGGGCAGTGTCCAGTAAAAACACTAAGATTCACCAGTCTCTCACCAGTATAGTGCAGGAGTGTTCAAACACAAAGGCCAGGGTTTGATTCCTGAAATCAGCCTTAGAAAGGGTAGCACCAGGTGCCAGTTTGTAATCTGCATGTTGTCATGTCTATTGCTTTGGGAGAAAGCTGAAGAAGTAATAATCTGTACTCATGATTTTTGTTCACAGCAAACATATTAAGTAAATAGAAATCCAACATGTAATTTGCAATTACTTATGTAGATTCAGTGTCCATGGCAGATGTCAATTAATCTGGAAAATGCCAAAAATGATAAAAGGGAATTCAGTTACCTAGTTAAATCTGGCTGAAAACAGACAAAGTCCATCAAGTTCTACCCCTCCAAATGAAAACCCAGCATCCATACACACACACACTCCTCCATACTTTTATAAATTATATATACTCATATCTATACTAACTAGAGAGTTTAGTATCACAATAGCCTTTGATATTATGTTTGTCCAAGAAATCATCCAAGCCACTTTTAAAGGCATTAACAGAATCAGCCATCACAACATCACCTGGCAGTGCATTCCACAACCTCACTGTCCTTACTGTGAAGAACCACCTTCGTTGCTTCAAATGAAAGTCCTTTTCTTCTAGTCTGAAGGGGTGGCCTCTGGTGCGGTGATCCTCTTTATGGGTAAAAAGGTCCCCTGCTTTTTGTCTATAATGTCCCCTAATGTACTTGGAAAGTGTAATCATGTCCCCTTGCAAGTGCCTAGTTGTTGAATATATTGACACCATTTATTGGTTACTTGTCCCTAAACATGATTCCTGCACTTGCTATGTGCAGTGAGAACGGCTGCGTCCACCCTGTCTATTCTGATCAACTGTGTGCTTGTGACTATTGACACATGTGAATAGCTATAGCCTTCTCAAAGGTGGCCATTACATTAATAAATTCAGTACTCCTGCACCTAAAATAAAAGCTGCAAACATTTTTGTGCAGTTATGCTTGCATGTAGGTACAAATCAAACACTGGAAATTGTCAGGATGATTACATTTTTGTCAATCACCATTAAAATAGTTTATGACTACATTTTGATGCATCTGGAACAATTGCATCAAATGCAATAACATCATGTGTAATTGTAGGAAAAGAAGCACCGTAATTTGACCATGTTTGCAAAATGTTAGCAAGCCAAAGTATCCTAAGTTTTGGACTTCAAAAGTCTGCAAGGAAATCTACTACTACTGCTACTTACTAAACCATTGTCTTAAACAAAAGATTCATGTTCAAACTGGCATGAAAGCAATGGTATAAAACAGCAAGATAATATAAAATAGCAGCTGTTGTTCTGAGTTGTTAGCAGTTTCATTCCAAAGAAAACCTGTATATGTCTGTGGAATTTCAAAATACAGTTCACACAAACAAGTCCATAACCCACAGGGTGGTGCTAGTGTATAATAGTCATATCTTTGTTAATATATTGTTATAATATGTTTAATAAAACAAAATAAGACAGCTTTACTCATGTCTGTCATCTCTTATTTTCTGTTACTATTTTTACAGAATTAATTTAAATCAGGCTGAACAGTTATTCTCTGGTTACTGTGAGGGCTTCCTTTACACAGAAAGCTTAAGCACATTTATTATGGTACTCATAAAAGATGCAGAAGTTTCAATGACTGTAGCATGGGAAAAAGATATGCACATCGGAAGCTGATTAAATGGATGACTGAAGCTTCCTTAAATGTATTGTGTCTGCAATGTTAATTATATAGGTGGCACTATATGAGCTGTAGCGGTGGGAGCAGAACACATGAATTGCTGCATCAGAATTGCATCCTTTTTTACCCATAAGTGCCATTAATTCACACCTTTACTTGATCTCCAAGTAAAGGGCAAGGAAACCCCTATTGTCTGTGGGTGCCAACGTTAAGCACCTCCCAGTAAATTTAATCAATATGTTTATTCCCCACAGGTGAGTACTCTTTAGAGGAAAATTCAACGACCAGGGGAAAACTAACATAACACCACTCTGCACACCATCTTAATTATTTTTCAGGATTTAAGTCTGCATTATGTTGGCGTTGTCCAATTTCTAGAAAGGAAAAAAACATAGAAATTAGATTCAATGGGGATACCTAATATATTTGCACCCTTTTCCCCAGTGAAGCAGGGTTTTTTGTCCTTAAACACTGTTCTATCATAGTATATATTATGTAATAAAGCCAAACCTTTACTATGGGCGCAACGCAGGGCCAGAGTGAAGATCCAGAGACAGGAAAGAAAATGGTGGTGCTCACTAGAATCAGGGCTGGGTATGCAGAAACAGCACATATCTTGGGTGAAAAAGGGGGTTTCTAAACTGAAGCTTCCTGGAAATTCATGCACAACAACCCCCCCCCAAAAGTCCATGTGTCTCACACCCACTCATCACCCCCCCTTGTCACTTCTCTGAGGGGGGACCAAAGGCCTTAACTGCCACATACATTGGGTCCAACACTGCCTAGTATGACACCAAATTATCATAATTATCTAGCATTATTTTAGGTTTTCCATATACCTTTTAATGTGAATATCACTTTTAGATATTACTGTTTTAGGAGACACAAATGACTAAAACATTCTTTCAGTTAACTATGCTACACAAAATTTACTTTTTAATTAAGACAGGAAGCTTGTGGACTGGGAAAAAAAAGTAAAAACTGACACTTGCTGCTACTATTTTGCAATGAACCGACAGACATCACTTTCTTAGTTCTGCTTTCTTTATATTTTCTTCTGTTTATAGTTGTGGCAGTCCAGTCGCAGCCATACCTATCCCGAACATGCAGCACACACCTAGTGAACTGGAGACATTTGAGGTACACCAAAAAAAGAAAGAAATAATTATCTCCTTCACATTATATAATGTGTATATTATAAGTAATATTTTCCTATGGCTGTTACTGTATGTTTATGCCAAGTATTCGTTTAAAATAGTGGCACAAATGCAATACTATTTAATGGTGAACTTGATATATCTGCTGTCTAGTACACTATAAAAAGGTTTAAATAGGGAAAGATGAATAAAAGGTGAATATGTTTCTGTTTTTATACAACACTGCTACACCATGTCTCTTATATAGCTTTCAGTTTTTGAGGGTCTCAAAATGTATCCCCTGGCATTGTTTTTTTTTTATAGACGTGAGTGTGAATCTTGGAAATTTACAGACTTTAAATTCAGAGTACGAATAGCTGAAATACTTTATGGATCAATCTGCCTGCATGCATGCCAGTCTATCATAGATATAGAGTGTCTAGAATGACTGCCATAGCTTTGTTTGTGTGGCAGTGCACTAAAAGAAGGCTAAAAATTATTTGCGTTATGTTCTGAGCTTCTTCAGCAGCTCAAGGTCACCACTGTGCTATAACAGTGACGATCTGTGTCTCCAATGATATACCCCGTAGCTCTCTAACTCCCTTTCTGCTAATTCACAGCTCAAGCTGGGCTACTGTCATTCTGAGCTAAGACTCACAATATCCTCAAGTTATATGGCAGCATATTGCATTCTGCACCAGCTTTTATGGCAGATGTATTCTCGCTTTATATGAGCTTTATATGTTTTAGTGATTACCAATAAGCTCGGATTAGATTCTCAATGGAAGCCCAGCGCATACAGAGTTTGTGCTAATTACACAGCCTTTCGAGATCCAAGTTGGGGACAAATATGGGTGGATGGAAAGGATCATTACTGGTTTATAGTTGTTGAATCTCTGGGCTTCTACAGCCATGTTATTTTTTTAGGCTTTAATTCTATTACACTGGAATATATTGGATGCCACCTTCTATGACTGTCTGTAGCCCTGACAAGGAAGTAATGTTTGGGGGAGACCCTAGTGCACCAGTTGCGGAACAGTAGCATTCAGGTGTAGGTTAGTGTTAACTGACGCATACTGCAAGTGAGGCAGCATAAGAAGTTTGTACACTGTTGGGGGAACATTTAGTAGCTGGACTAATTAGCAGTTGTTAAATATACCTAGGCCAAAAGCTTCACTAATTCCAATCAGTCATGTAACATGCAATGTAACCAATTACTTATGAGGCTTTATTCATGTGCACAGGACCTAGCGTGGTCTGCATATTCTGTTTATTAATCAGTCTTGCTGTATTGGCTTCTGGCAGATATTATTTGACTTGTGCTGTTTCATAATTTATGATGATCATGTGCACAGTTTTGGTCTTGCAAAGATGTTTAAAGGGCACCTGTTGGGTAAAAATGTTATCCCCAATGAGAAATTCTGCCCAGATTTTCATTATGTGCATGCCAGTGCCTGGACATGGCTGCTAGCACTGGGAGCTCCCTTCTGATGCAGGTAGCCTAGCACTGGTGGGGGACAATTTTTTTTTAAAAAAGTACTATTAACCCCCTTTGAAATGCAGGCTCTATTAGCCGCACCTTTGGTTTGAGATAACATTTTTACCCAACAGTTGCCCTTTAACAAAGTTACAAGATGGCGACCCCCTGTGGCCAACTTTGAAAATATAAATAATTTGTTTTATTAGACTTGTGGTGCAGTAAGTTCACGTTTATGTTTAGTATATAAAATATAGCATTTTTAAGCCTTATTCTATTTTAGACTTTACTTCCCTTTAAGGGCATGCTTAAGCCTGCTTCTGGTAATTGCTTGTTGCTGGGTCATTAAGCCTTTATTAAAACCCAAAAAAGGATATACTGATCTGCTACATATCTTAAAATAGGTAATTATTATACCTGACACATGCTTTAGAGGAATTACTAGTCATGCACCTCTCCCTTTCCTCTAGTTTGTTCAGTTCAGGTCTCAGGTGAAACAACATGCACAATTTAAACTAAAATCTTCAACTCTCCTTATCATAATCATTGAATACACTTTACAGACATAACTGCTAATGTATTTAGTCATTTTAACTATAGTTAATAAAGGAGACCAACAGTAGATATTCCAGCAGTGCTCAATGTGGAAAATAGAATAATGAAAAGCAATCAAGTTAAATTGCAACAATTCTATCTTATTAAAAACACATTTAAAAGTTTAAGCAAACATTTTAATTCAGTAAAATATTTATACAGTTGCTCATATTCATACTTTCACTCATGCTTTACTTTTGACTTTGCCTTGTCACAGCCTTTAGCATTTCTCGATACAGCTGAAGGAGAACTATAAAAAGGACAAGTGTTAAGCAAAGTGTTAATTGCACATAAAACAATACAAACATTCCTAGGAATATAAATGGTTTTGTGCCATGGGCTAGCTTCATTAGATTAATGAGCCCATGACTCTACCTTTCATGCCCTTCTTATTATGCACGAGGCGCCATTTCTTTCAAAAGAAAGACATCTAATTTATTAGATATAAAATGCCACATATAGGTCATTGACAACCAGGAAGATCATTGCTGATTCAGACTACACTTCAAGCTAAATTATTACTCCTTTGTAATTCCCAGCAAATGTCATTATATAAGCAATGAAACCTCCTGATTCCAGGACAAGGATTTTTGAAATGTAAAAAAATATATATATATATTTTTATATTTTATTTATTTATTTTTGCAAACTGTCAAAACCTGTCCTTTAGGAAAAATATTATGCTTTCACATGGTTGGGTCTTTTAATTACACAGTCTTTTTTTCAAGTGGCATTTTCTCCATCTGGCATTTTTATTACACCTGATATCTACTGCTACTGCCACGAGTGCAGCACACCAAAATACTAAGAAATTCTAATTACAGAAAAAAAATGAAAGTCATGATTATTATGGTGTCATTTTTATCAGTAAATTACACTGTGTATACTGCAAATAATTCTACCATTTAAAATGTTATTCTTGAACAAATAAATTTATTTTTTAGTTGTAATATTGGTATGTAGGCAGTCATATGGGTCATACTGTATATAGTGTGTTTGCAGCACTTCACAATAGAAATGCTTTCAGATAAGCTATTGTTTCTTCTACTCAGTGTAACTGGAGGTGTTGTGGTTGGGCTTAGGTATTTTACTATTGAATGCTATTCTCTATATACCCTCTTTTTACCACTAGGTGGGCATAGCAGCATCTATAGCAATACAGGTGTCAGTGAGTTGTTTTCTTGTTACCTTTCCATTGTTCTGTTGATAGAATACTAGGCAGGGAATGCAGTTTATCAGAGCACAAGTCACATGACTGAGGGTACCTGGGAAACTAAGAACATGTCTAGCCCCACATCAAATTTAAAAATCAAAATCATGTTTTCCTGTTACAGAATACCTTTAAGAACTACTCATCATGGTCTGGTGTAAAGTAATGATTTCAATGAGCTGGAATTCGCCTGCATGATACCAGCCAGGGGCACTTGCTCAGGAGGAAGCGACCCAGAAGTTACAGTACCTGGGAGCCAAAATGCAGCTCCTGGTAACTTTGAGAGCCTTTGTTCTCCAAATATGACTTGCTAGCAGCGAGGCTGTTATGGCTTTTAGGACCCAATCATCCAAATAAGGTACTACTTGGATCCCCTCCTGTCTTAGACTGGCCACTATGGATACCACCACCTTTCTAAATACTGGGGGCAGAAGTGATTCCAAATGGGAGAGCGTGAAAATTAAAATGTCGAAGCTGATTGTTGACAAGCACTGCCACTCTTAAAAAATTTCTGTGCTTTGCAAAAAATGGAAGATGTAAATATGTGTCATTTAAATCTAGAGTGGCCAACAAATCTCCCTCTTTCAAAATTTAAATGACTCATCCTATGAATTAGTTTAACAGTCATAGGTTGATTATCATACGAAAAGTTCAATTTGTTTTCGAAACCAAAATTCTGGAATACGATCCCAGACCTTCTTCCAAATGTGGTACTTCTTCTAGCACCCTCATTTAAAGAAATGTTAGCACAGATTCCTCCTTTTGAGGTGAATAGGCTCTCTGGGTGATGCAAAACTGTTGAGGAGGTTTCCTTAAAAACTCTATTTTGTAGCCTTCTTCTACTAGATGTAGCACCAAAGGATCGGCTACCAATAACGTCCACTGGGGAAAGAAAAAAGTTAGCCACCACTAAACTTCTGGCATCTAGGGGAATCAGTTTCCTCCTGAAATGCCTCTAGATTTTCATCTTCACATCCTAAACATTCATTGGCCTCTAAATGATTGGTCTACCTTTTTCCTTTTCCCTCTCTGGAAATCTTGTCTGACGATTTCTGGAAGGAGACCTTCTACCTCTTTTAGCTCTATCCTGTGGCAGAGACTTCCCCTTCTCATCAGAAAATTTTTCCATCACTGTATCTAATTTATATCTGAATTAATGCCCAGGCTCAAAGGTTATCTTAGAGTTAGAATCCCTTCTCCAAGGCTTGAGCAATACAGCCCGTCTTAAAGCTGTAGCCAGTGCCATATTCCTGGAGGCAATATTCAATACCTCAATAGATGGATCACATAGGAATTCAGATGCAATTTTGATCATCTTTATATCCTTTATCAACTCTGCTCTTGGGATCTTTCTTTGCACATCCTCTTCGAACTGGATAAACCAGTTCCTAAGGGCTCTGGACACTTCCGCTGTGAAATAAATGCGTCTAAAAGAACATTCTGCCTTGTGGTCCATAACATCTTTAAGACCAGAACCAACTTCCACAGGAATGGTGGTCCTTTTAGACAGATGTCCTACAGCAATATCCACTTTAGGTGACAACTCCCATATTTTAGCTTCTTCACTGATTGGGAACAGTTTTTTAAATCTCTTACTAATTACCAGAGCCTTATCAGGGTTCTCCCACTCAAATTCGATGAGAGTCCATCCTTTTTCTGTCTCTGAGGCCAAGGTTCTGACCGCCTTAATTAGTTTTGATACTGTTTCTGCTTGAAACACTGCTATCTCTGTTTCTTCTCATCCGAAGAAGAAAAAACTTCATCAATTACTGTATATTCTCCCTCCATGGCTCCCAGAGATCTTTCCACTTCTCCTGTCTCTCTCTGTATAATAGACTGCTCAATCTCTGAAAAAGGTTTTCCTGTTATTTAACCAATTGCGCTCTCTGCACTAGCAATGCAGCCCTCCGGATTCCCTCATGTGCAAGAAAGGTAAGGCCCCAGGTGGGTATGGGGTTGACATCGAAAAAGCGACCTCAGAATGGCACACGGGCAATGATACCAGCTGTTCATGCCTTCCAGTTACCTTTGCTGTGCCCATGTTGACCATTAGTCTTACCTTGTTCCTGCTTGTGTGCCTGAATGGCCATGGGTAATAACTGTTTTTGAATGGCCATGGGTAATAACTGTTTTTAAATCTTAAACATTTCTTGAATAATTTTCTAAAATCATTTTGCAATTATGCTTAATTTTTGTGTGTGTTTTTTAATTATTTGTACTTTTATTCGACAACCAGCAGGCTTGTAATTTAGACCGCTCTTTGGTTGTAGGTCTCTCAAATCAGGCAGTACATAATATGTAATATGTGCATGTACAGACATCCTATCGAATTGACTAAAAGAAAAGTAAGAAAGTATTACACATTTTTGATTGATTTAGCTTGATAAATGTTTCTTAGGAAGGACACAAATACTGCAACCCCTTTGCTGTTAATATTGGCAATAGCTGGCTCTTTGTTGCAGGGTTTGAAGCAATCAGAATTCTAAGAGATTGTGAAGCATTTGTGAAACAACTTAATATTGCCTGAAGACAAGAAGATTGGAGATGCCTGCAACTCTGCAGTAATAAAAATAAAGTTATACCTCTGGAAATTTTCCAGTTATGCAACTGGCTGAAAAGAAAGAGTAAACCATACGTACATGCAAAGAACAATAAAATATAAAAAAGGGATCATGCTGGTATAGCAATTGGTTTCTGACAATTAGTGAGAATCACATTGTGAGTTTCAGGTTTTCTCACAAATAAGGTTGGATGCAGTACAAATAAGCATTTTTAAGTCAATAGGATATCTATTAAAGAGATACCGGTACAGGATTTCCTGAAATGCTCGGGGCTTGGTGTTTTCCAGAAAAGTATTTAAATACGCCAATATGGATTCATGCCGCTCAGTTACCATTAAGTACAAGGTACTTTTTTATTTTTACCAACAAACATTTTTTATAAAGAGAAATGATAGGAGGAATACAAGAGTGCTGATGCAATCAGTTTGTTAGTAGCAGTGTTTCAACTCATGACACCTGCAGCCTTAATTTGAAACAAAAAATTAAACTAGTTTAAAGAAAATTTAGTATATCAGCCCCACATCAAATTTAAAAATCAAAATGCAGCCTTAATTTGAAACAAAAAATTAAACTAGTTTAAAGAAAATTTAGTATATCAGCAAAAATTAATCTTGTCATATTACACCATATGTGTTCTGCTTCTGTACCTGCCGTTTTGCAGTGAATATCAATGTCTCCAAGGGTTCTCGCAGTAGCTGTCTATCTTCTGTCAGCAGCAGCTCAGAGAACAATTAACCTGTGTATAGCCATGGATTGCAAAAATGACCTTCAGCTTGGGGAGGCAATCAATATGCTTTATACTGTATGTAGTAGTAGGCTGGTACACACTGGACTTCAATCCAATGCTTTATGCAGTTAAAAATAGTTTATTTATGCACTGATCCTCTTTATGGGTAAAAAGGCCCCCTCATATTTGTCTATAATGTACTCTAATGTACTTGTAATGTGTAATCGTCTCCACCTTTTTCCAGAGAAAACAACCCCTACCTGGACAGTCTCCCCTCATAGTTTGTCTTCCATCCCTCTAACCAGTTTAGTTGCACATCTCTCACTCTCGCCAGCTCATTTATATCA
>CM044433.1:131057356-131088495 GCA_024363595.1 Xenopus borealis | reverse complement strand
TAGGACAACTTTATTTTATTTATTAAAGGTTTCCTGGGCTTGTGTAGTGTAATGTAATGGTTGTAAGATACACCTCTATTATACTTTCAACTTCACACTGTATGCAAATTAGGCATCGCTAGCGTAAATGCGCTTTGCCTGGGGAAGTAACGGTAGTGCTACTTTGCTACTGTTCACCGCCCTGAGCGCAAATTCGCATCTTAGTGTGGCGAACGCCGGCGAAGCTGTCGCTAGCGCAGTTTCACGCTTTAGTGAATTTGCCCCTATGTTTTTTGGAAAATAGAGGAGCAAGCAAGCAGAGTGGGGATCCCTTACCTGAACTACCAATGGGATTTGATATATCCAGTGTAATATACATTTTACAGGGCTCTGTGGCTTGTAAAACTATAAATCAACATGAATTGAATAGCAGACATTTAAAACACACAATTAATTTGAGCTACAGGATGAAGATCAATTAGTGGTAATTTTTTAAGTGTTTTCAGTCAGGACAATCAGTTAATTCTATCAAAAAGAAAGGTATCTGTAATTTACTTAATTACTTATACCAACTGTAACTAAAAACCAATTACTACAGCAAATAGTCAAAGGCTTGGCTCAGGCTCATGTCAAGACAGATTATAGAAAGCCCATCATGATATTTCTGTTGTGAAAACTGATGACAGTGTTGCCACAGATACAGTATGCTCAAATGAATATGAGATATTTAAGATAAGATAAGATAATTGATATTTAGGGCAGCAGTTGTATTACCTATTTTGCTGTGTTATGGTTAATGAAGTAGTGTCCCCAACAAAACCTAGACCTGAGGGAATCTTACTGGATGACATACAGCTCATAGAGGACAGACTCCATATCAATATTCAAAGGGGATATTTAATATGGATTTGTAAATTTATAAACCCCCTTCTATGCCCAGTGAATAACTACAAAAGTTTTTCTTAGAAAATGGGCTCCAGGTAAAGGCCCCCTTTTCATACATGAATATTCTGAGTTTCTCTCAAAATGACAATTCAATACAATTCTTAGTTTGGAAAAGCGTCTTGCGGGAAAGAAATATTTCATAGGAGCGGTAACACAGGTAGCTTTGTGAGTGCCAAGTAGTCAATCGATTAAAAAAAATGGATGGTAGAATACAGACTGCTACAAGCTGTATGTCAGACCTTCATTAGTTTAGAATATCCTAGTTAAAACTCCTTTAATTGTTTTGCAAATGTCGTTCAACAAATTTGAATTGTAGGGTACTCTTCTGCGCATTGGACACGTAAAAGAACTGGGTAATTTTTATACAATTGGAGGGAAATGAAAGGTTTTAAAAAGACAATTGATTTAATTAACACTGTTTAACAAGATTTATGTCCGATTTCTTTACTAATGCCTGACATGCTTTTAATTTTGTCCAAAGTGACAATTGGAACAGTTTAAACCTAGAGAAATCATTACTGTATGCAGGCACCTCTATGTAGAAAATGGAGACCAAGGTTTGTTCATAGATGATAAAGTACATTTGTCTCCAATAGGGTTAGACATCTTTAATGTTGGCCTTTACACACGTCAATTTTGACACGAGCAACTATTTTTACACATGTGACTATTTTGTCCAAATGCATTAAAGTCAATGGGCTTCTGAATAATTTTGATGTGCAACTATTTTTTTGTCCCATACCTGGCAAATAAATGTGCCCATCACTATCTATTACTTATTCTTATTAAGTAGTAAAACGTTATTACTGTGTGCTTAAATAGACACATCAATAGCTAAATATAGTTGAATAAAATGCTTGACATTTTCTTTTTTTCTACTTTGCGCTGCCTCATTAGAAAATGTGTGTTAGCATAGTATGTGCTGTGGACATTAATATTAATGATTTATCTGGGAACATAGATTAAAATGTAGTTCACACTAACCTTGTTTACATATTCATGGGCAGAATTTGCATTCAAGATGATTTCTCATAATTACTTTTTAAAGATGTACATGCTGTATAATTAGGCTTAATAGAGGTAATAGAAATCTGAGCACAGATACAGTGTTGTGGGTTTGTTTGAAAATAGAATATTCAAAGCTATTACTGTGTTACTGTACACATAGTTTGTTGCTGTTCGGTCAATTGAAAACCTTCAATCAATGCATATGTATATCTACATTTATTTAACCTTTCTATAGCCTGAGAAAAGGTACTGAGAAGTTTTCTTACTTGGCAGTCAGGTTTAAAAAACAAGCAATAACACACATAAAAGTATGGTTGCAACATATTAAAAAACAATAGCCATCACAAGTAAACCTAGTTTTGTTATTTATTTGGTCAAATGCTCAGTTATTTGTGTCTTGGCATGTTCTGAGTAGATAGTCTGAAGAAGTGGCGTGAGCCACGAAACGTGTAAAGTTTGGTTCCTGATGTATACATTTTTGTATGGAGATGCTGATGTATCTTTTTAATCGGATATATTAAAACTTCATTTTTTATTCGCTCCGGTGCTCCGCTTTCAATTATATTCATATTTGGTTTTCAACCCGCTGGAGGGACGGGTCAGCGTGCAGCAAGGAGACGAGTGAAAACAAGTGAGTTTAAATGCTCCCCGCACAGACTATTAAACCGAGTAATCATGTTCTGAGTAGGGATGAGTGCATTTACATGAGTTTGCACAGAAAGAAATTATGTTTTGCAAAAAATTGCACATTGACTCCAGTGCATTTGGTGTGAGAGAAAACAGCCATTAAAAGCGACCTTTCACCTTAAGTTAGTCAAGCAAAATAAACTTCACTTACACTATAAAAATTATTTAAATCTTGTTTTAGCCTTAGTCTTCACAATCACAGCAGTCAGTCACCATTATTAGGACACTGTTATGAAGGCAAGCTTTGCATTATGCCAACATTTTGTTTCTGTGCCAGAGTGGTGCACCTTTTAACTTCACAGTAACCAGGGAATCAAAGAATTAAGAACAACAAGTTTTGCAGGGATTGTTTAAATGGAGCCAGTTTGAGAAATGGAAGGTTTTTATTTTAAAATTTGGCACCATTGGTGATGTAATTGCACACAACTGTGCATACACATACATACAGCCATGCAATGTCACGGCACATGGAGATGCACACCCTCACAGAATGAACCAGGGACAAGAGCACTTTAATGTGAAAAGAGAGAAGGCATGCCGGTCTACCAGCTTGCTTTACAGTACCCCCCTCACTCAGCAGTGCACAGCAAGGGCTCCCGAGATTTCCCTGGAATTTTTGTGGAAGGATCTAACCAAGTGGCAGAGCATGCGTATGCCTAGCTAGGACCCAAGACCTCTCCTCAGGACCAAACCCCTTCCAATGGATAAGATATTGAATATTACAGTACCTCTAAACTTCTGAAAGTTGACAATTTATTGTACCTTAAATTCTTGATGTCCCTCAACAGAAACAGGAGGAGGAGAATACTCCTCCTAAGGAAACCTGGAAGGAAATTTCATGTGGGAGGAAGGTCCAACTTGACACAAACTGGATTGATGAGTTCTTTGAACAACAAAATGAGGAACAAACTTTGGAGATTTTTGTGATTTACCTCCCACTCTTAATTTACATATACTAATTAGGATTCGGTTCTGAAAAGCACAAGGATGTGGTCAAATACAACTCTATCTAAAAAAGGCCTAATCAAGAACTAAATCCTGGATTAAGTGCATCACTATCAAAAATGAAACAAAATTGCCAACTTGGAAGGCATAAGTAGGTGTTTTAGGTTTGTTGGTGCCTGACCAATATCAATTAGAGGCTTTTACAAAGACTTTGTGAAAGCAACCCCAAATTGCCTTGAAATCATGAGCATTAGGTTCAGCTGCAGACATCTACTGTACTTTTATGAAGTACTTTTATGAAGGGAGAAGGTAGAGCCAGAGAATTGAGAGCATACATATGTGCAAAAGAAAAGAGAGAAACCAAGCACTCGTGACATACATTCAGACCAGTTAACATGTCTTTGAGAAATAAAATGGTGGGGAACAGTTCCAGTGCTTGCTTTTAGTGAGACTGTTGTTCTGGGGATGGTGTGCAGAAAATTCCAGGACTAATACATCTGTCATCCACTGCTTAGGCAACAAGAGGAACCTCAAGAGGTGAAGAGGGGAAGCCACATGATTCAGCAAAGGAAAGGTAAATAAAATTACCAGCAGCACTGAAATCCAGGAGGATTTAACAAGGAAAATATAAGGAAGCAGTAACAAATATTCTCAAATGATAATTATTTGGGACAGAAGAAACTTGAACTAGGGGAGACCCTCCCTCAGACCTAGGTGTGGGAGTGTCACTGTTGCTTAGGCCTAATTGAACAGGCTCGAGGAGATGGCCTTTTTTGCAGTAGTACATACACAGACCCACTGATTTTCTATGAGTTCTTTCCCTCGGGGCTAAAGTGAGTGAGTGGCTTCTAGATGCATGGGATCTTCAGCTTGAGCAGAAGACACATGCTGTTGTTTTGTAGTTTAGAGTAATTAGTATAATACACAATTTTAGCACAAAAAATGATTAATGAAAACAAACAAAATATGAATGTTAGTACATTGGTCAGTACATTTTTTTATCAGTTCCATTATTTTTGATCTATGCAACTACAGTACATCCAACTTGTAGGATGTGACCTGTTTATCTGACTCCATCCTACAAAACATCCTGTATAATTTAGCCCTATAATAACATTCCACTTACTATTTTTAATGCATTTCATTTGTATTTACTAGTCTATACTAAAAATCATTTTTGCAGTTTTATCTTATTTTAATCACTCTCCTGGTTCACATTCAGATTTAAAACATATTCTGAAATTCCTCCCCTTTCATGCTGCCTCATGATACGTCTCTTGATCTCATATCTTATTTCAGACATACTTAGGGCTATTTATATCAGTTTTACATACATTATCTTTGCAGCTTTTTGTATTCATTGTTTTCTTTATCTACATCCCTGCTATATTAACATATGTCAGGTTTCCACAATCTCCACTTAGCAGAACGATTGAAGAAAAATGTTTGTGTGCAATTTATTTTCTGTGTCCTCTGTACTTTTTGACCTTTGTTATTATAATTCTACTTGCATCCAGAATTGCAGGGGATAAACTTGATTCCTGCTTTATGAAGACAAAGCAGGTCAATACAAGCAGAGCTACACAGCAAGCCTGTAGGAGAAGTAACTTCCCACTTGAGTGGAACTGAAGGAAGAGCTAAAGGAAGGAAAGACTTGTGAGAAGAGATAGAGCTGTCATGAACTGTAATGCATTCTATCATTTATACTAACTCTGCCATGTAATCCTACTTGTTCAGATAGTATAGTATGGAAAAAAATAAAAGTCAAATGATGTATAAAAGCAGGATATAACTTAACATTTGGGGCTAGCAAACCTTTTAATATGTATATTAGTTATTCATAGATAAATATTTAACACCACAGGTTTTGTTTTTCTTAAGAGTATTTGTTTTTTTTAAGAGAGGCTACAAGATAGTTGAAAATGTTCATTGATTAACTTAAATGCTTGTTCTTCACAAAAATTGCTAGATATTCCACATCTTGGCCAGCTTGGGGAACTACTGAATTTATGCTTTGAAATGGGACAGCAAAGTTAAATATATTATAGCATCACAATACAGCTAAAGTGTCTGATGCAAAACTCTACTGCTTTCAAACTAAGTATGTATGTAAGTATATGTATTTATGTAAACTGATCTTACCACTGACCTTCTGGTCAAGAATGTTTACTTTAAATTTCCTAAACAAATAACAATTTCAACAAACTCTGAAAGGGAAGGCTAAGAATAAAGCTGTCTTTTGATTCCATATTTGTAAGTGAATTTAATAGCAAAGTAACTCAGCTTGAAAATAACACATGTCCATCATGTTAACCCATATCTATAAAAAACCTGACTAATTGCAAGTTGATCCAGAGGACCACAAAATACCCCTTCTCCAGTTTGCCTCAGCCATGAAAAATTCCTTCTTCACTTCAAAATGACAATAAGACTAGTTTCTGCATTCATTTCTAAACCTTGTTTGCCCTTGCAGCTGCTGACATTGCTTGTTAAATTCAAGTTTATTATCTATAATAACTTAAGGTCCAATTATGGATTTGCCTAGTACAGTCCCATTAAGGGTAGAAGTGGCATATTTTTACATCCCAGGTGCATAACCTTATATTTATCAAAATAGAATCTCATCTGCCACTTAGCTGCCCAGAATGCCAGTTTGTCAAGATTCTGCTGCGAGGATGCCACATCCTGGATAAAATTAATTTGGCTGGACAATTGTGTGATACTTAAACAAGGCTTTAAATAATCTGCTCACCACAGTTGTCAAATGTACTTGCTTTTAATTGCCACTGACAGATCAGAAGATAATATTTCCCATGATTAATCTCATTGCTAGCACAGAGAGTGCAATTATGCTCTCTGTGCTAGCAGAGCCACATTAATGGTCCAATAACCAGAAATTCGGCTCTTTAATTTACCAGATGTCCCTCCCTGCCATTATCGATATCCTAAACCAAATCTCCACACACACCCATTTTCCCTTACTTTGCCCACTCTCTTATCTAATAACTGCAAATTGTCTAAGAATTCCACTGTCTACAACCTACTAAAAGTAGGGAGCAGAATTAGTGCACTGGCATACTATCTATGGTCTTAGGTAATTTGGTCAGTCTTTCCCTTCCTTTTGGTATGTACAGGAACAGATCAGTGTATGTAGCTGACCAGAAAGTTGTTTGTTACATTAAGGGGATTTATCAAGGGTCAAATAGTACATTTGAATTCGAATTTTCTAGTGACAAAATTCTCATATTCACATTTTAATCCCCCTATTCAAATGTGATATTTATCACACCTCGACCATGGAAACAATCCTAATTCAAATATCCGCTACCTAAATCCTGCGGAGTTCATGCAGAAGTCAATTGCAGAGGTCTGCAATTTGAAGATGATAATAGCCTTCCTTACATTCGAGGGTTTTTTTTTGGAAGAAAAACTTGAGTCCTACGAATTGAATATGAAACAAATATGATTTGAATTTTCGTGTTGGAACCATTCAGTCCTCACAGTCCAATTGTGAGCATAGTCAAATTAAAAAAAAATTCACATGAATTCGAAACTCAACCTCGAAAAATGTGCCTCTAATTGTCCTGATATTCCCACTTGCCCAGTTCCTCAGTTAATGTTGTTTTTGACTAGGCATTAATAAGTGGCAATAATAATAACTGTATCAATTATTAAACCAACCGGACATTTTTTTAGCATAATTGCATCTGGTTTGTGTTGAGGTGTAAGCAGAACTGCATCATTTTTTTAACACATTGTAACAACTACACTTCACTCTGACACACACTATTATGGGGGAAAATGCTGCATTGTGGATAAAAAACACGTGGATTACATTAAAAAAATGTGTACTTTGCATACTGCATTGGAGAGGTAAATGACCCTTATGGTCTTTTATGACATAGCCCCAACAGTGTATGTTTTACTGTTTCTCATGTTATATTTTTCAAAATATCTCACATTTTATTTTCAAAGACAGGATGACTGATGGAAAATCCATGAGCATCTTTTTTATTGCATTATTTTTGATAAACTGAATGTACTGTGTGTAACACTTTAAATGTGATTTTATGACAGAGACAATAGAATATTTTCAATGAAATATTAATGCATCATTTGATTTAGCACTGGGCAGTAGTTTACATTGATTTAGTCAAAGTGCAGTAAGAAGAAGCACCTGCAATTTTAAAGACATGCAACATTTGTTATAATAAATATTCAGTGGGGATCACTTCTGTATGTTACATGAAGATCTTCAAACGAACCACATCTAGATGATTTCAGTTTATACAATTCTCTTAAACTTAACAGCTGCATCGTTTCAGAAACGAGTCTCTGAAGACACATCAGTGAGCGAAAACTCTGAGTAGCCATCTATTATCCACAACAGAAATCTGGCATCAAATATTTTCACATGACAAGCAAATTCAAAACGAAATGGCAAAAATCCTCTGTATTAAGATATCAGATGTAAAAATGAAGCAGTGGGCACAATAAAAACCCAGTACATATTATATTTATATCATATTGATGATGCATCCTACAAAAAGCTACTGTATTCTTTGTGACCTTTTAAGATATTCTTTAACAATCAAATAAGAATAGTAGCTGCTCTTGCTTATAATCTCTGTTAGACATTTGTTCAGCACACTACATATTCTTTCTAGCGACTTAAAGGGATACTGTCATGAGAAAACATGTTTTTTTCAAAACACATCAGTTAATAGTGCTGCTCCAGTAGACTTCTGAACTGAAATCCATTTCTCAAAAGAGAAAACAGATTTTTTAATACTCGGTATTGAAATCTGACATGGGGCTAGACATTTTGTCAATTTACCACCTGCCCCTGGTCTTGTAACTTGTGCCAGCACTTTAGGAGGGAACTGCTTTGTGGCAGGCTGTTGTTTTTCCTTCTCAATGTAACTGAATGGAATGCAGTGGGACATGGGTTTTTACTACTGAGTGCTGTTCTTAGATCTACCAGGCAGCTGTTATATTGTGTTAGGGAGCTTTTATCTGCTTAAAGAGGACCTGTCACCTTGAGACATGAGTAAAATATTTCTTTTCCATCCTTAGTTAAACCCTTTAGTCAGCTGTTTTTGTCTATATCTGAAACGGATTACAAAATATCCTACATGTAAAAGGGCTTGATAGGCGCTGCCATGTTTAAACAGGACCCCTTTGTTTTCTGTGTGTGGGCTGTGCCAAACTGCCAAATCTCATTCATGCTTAGTCAGAGTATACTCCATGATAGACAAGCTCTATATAACTCATGTCACACCAGGACTTGATATTCTATGAGGATTATTTGAAACACCTTCTACTGTTCTATTCAGATTGTGTGGGCTACTCCAGCCACTAACAACTGCACAAACCGGTGATATTGCAAGAGGAGTCTGCAGTACTGATTCTACCCATGATGCTTTGCTCTCCTGACTTTCTGGAAAGTCAGGGCTTCAGTTAGTGTCTCATGGACATTTGAAAAGTAGTTATACATTGAGAATTAGTGAGATTTGAGCATAATAAATAGGGGTATGTGGTTTGTTTTAAAAGTTTTATTTCCTTCCTAGTGTTAACTCAATCATGACAGGTTTCCTTTAACTTCCCATTGTTCTGTTGTTAGGCTGCAGGGGGATGGGGAGGGGGAAGTGATATCACTTCATCTTGCAGTACAACAGTACAGACTTATTGAAGTTTATCAGAGCACAATTCACATGACTTGGGGCAGCTGGGAAACTGAAAATATGTCTAGCCCCATGTCAGATTTCAAAATGAAATATAAAAAAATCAGTTTGCTCTTTTGAGAAATGGATTTCAATGCAGAATTATGCTGGAGCAGCACTATTAACTGATGCATTTTTGGAAATTAAAAATCAGGTTTGGTTATGTGCTCATCATTCCAATATATCATTGGAAATTATTTTGTATTCATAAGATACAGACAGAACATTGCAGAAGGCAAACATATCCCCATTTAGGGGTTTATTTGCTAAAATCTGAATTTCTCATATTTTATTTAAAAACAAAACACAACCAAACTCCCATGCCTAATTTTAGCTAATTTATTAATTTAAAAAAACTTGCACCATTTTTTCAAGCTTTTTCCTGAATTTCTCAAATGTTTCATCCTTTTTTCCTGAATTGCTGTAATTTTTCAAGTTTTTGCCCGAAAACCCTGAATAAGTCGAATTTTCAGGCTAAACCCAGTGCAGACCACTAAAAAGCCATTTCTAGTAACTATATTGAACAATGCTTTAGGATTAGGCTAGTGGATTACTAAATTTTTAATTTTAACGTTATGTATATTATGAAAGAGGATAAATACAATTTTAGATAAATTTGTAATTGGGGTTTACTTATGAAGTGGATTATGTAAATTCACTGCAGCTGTTGGTTTCCCTTCAGTTTGAGGTTTTAAGGCATGTCCATAACTGAATTGAGCCAATTTATTAATAAAAATATTTTCTACAGTTTTAAGACCTGAGAGTGCTGATCCTTTTTGCAGTTGTTGGAGATTGAGTAATTATTGTGCACCCAGGCAGACTAATACTTTATATTGAGAGTGCTGGCTCGCTGTGGATGTGTTTCTATATACAGTATATATGTATTGGATCTGTTATCCATGAATGTTCAGGGCCTGGGTTTTCCAGATAATGGATCTTTCTGTAATTTGGATATTCATTCCTTAAGTCTACTAGAAAGTCATGTAAACATTAAATAAACCCAATAGATAGATAGTTTTGCTTCCAATTAGTATTAATTATATCTTAGTTTGGATCAAGTACAAGCAACTGTTTTATTATTACAGAGAAAAACAACCTTTCCATTGTTTAGAGCTTTCTGAAATATGCGTTTCCAGTCGTTTCGCGAATTTTTTCGCCAATTCGCGAATTTCGCGAATTTTTCGGCGAAGCGAAACGGGGGAGATTCGCCCATCACTAGTTTCCAGATAATAGATCAGCCTCACAAAAGGACTTCTTGCCATCATATTGGTATATGTATGGAACTCATTATAACTAATCTTTCCTTGATTTGCATCTCCATATCTTAAAGGAAAACTATACCCCGAAAATTAATTTTTGAGCAACAGATAGTTTATATCAAATAAAGTGACATATTAAAGAATCTTACCTACCTGGTATATATATTTAAGTAAATATTGCCCTTTTACATCTCTTGTCTTGAACCACCATTTCGTGATGGTCTGTGTGCTGCCTCAGAGATCACCTGACCAGAAATATTTCAACTCTAACTGTAAAGGGAAGTGTTGAAGCAAAAGACAGAACTATGTCTGTTAATTGGCTCATGTGACCTAACTTTATAGTTTGTTTGGTATGTATGTGTGCACTGTTGGATCCTAGGATCCCAGGAGGCCGTCCTTATTTTTTAAAATTGCATTTTTCTATTTATAATTACCCAATGGCACATGCTACTAAAAAGTATAATATTATGAAAATGGTTTATTTACATGAAGCAGGGTTTTACACATGAGTTGTTTTATGCAATATCTGTTTATAGAGACCTACATTGTTCGGGGGGTATAGTTTTCCTTTAAGTCTACTAGAAAATCATGTAAACATTTAATAAACCCAACAGACTGGTTTTGTTTCCATTAAGGATTAATTATCTCAGTTTGGATCAAGTAAAAGGTACTAAAAATTTGGATTATTTGGATAAAATGGGAGACAACCTTTCCATAATTCAGAGTTTTCTGATTAACATGTTTCCAGATAACAGATCCAATACCTGCGCGTGCTTCATAATCGATCTGTTGGCTTGTGCAATATTGATGTACTGTAGTATGACAGAAGTGGGTGAAATTATATTGCAGGAGCCATCACACCACCAATAAATTATATACAGAGTGTTATATCTATAATAGAAACTTCCACACTTTCTATATAAGCATACTATATAAGATATTTAATGTCTAACCTATATTGAACATTATTACTGTACAATATGAGATTTCTTATTTCTTGTTTGGTAATTTTTTGTTGTTGCATACTGCCCTATGTATGTTATAATACAGCATGTGACTACACAGTGTAAGAAGGAGTTTGTTATATATTATTTGTTATATATTATTTTAAAAATGGTATATGAACAGTTACCCTTCTAAAGCCTTTCTGTAATAACAAATTAATGTAATGAAGGCAATTTTATTTAGACATATTTCACATCTGCATTTTTTATGATTGCATTTTTCAGAGACTGTCAAGGTCTTTTAGTCAAACCAAATCGGTGTGCCAGATGGTCACTTTATTAAAATGCATTTTGAGATGCATTCTAACAACATGGGAAGCAAAAGTTGCCAAGATGTTTAATTTTGTATGGAGATCTGGCAGGTGGTTTTAACACTGCATATGGGTGAGGAAATTCTAAGGGCAATTTATCATAATGGCAGCTCGCAAATAGCCTTTCTGTTCTCTAACATGTATACCAATATTTTGTAACAATCAAAGACACCTTACTATTCTATATGTTAGGTGAATGATAATAAATATGTTAAACAGGATGTGTCAATGGGATATTTTCTGGCCAGCGTTATACAGGTTTTTTTTTTACATAGCTGATAAATATCCTCACTAAACAAGGTCATGGAAACAAATGTGAAACAAAAGACACTGAATATAGTTATAGTATATACGCAGTTTTGCTTAATAACTTTACTTCTCTGTTGCTGGACTGCAAACTCCTGACTACTTTAACATATTTCCAGGTGCTGAAAAATGCCCAAAGCTGGACTCCAGCAACATGACTTAATTCTTAAAGGAGAAGGAAAGACTTGCTGCACTTGGGGGTGCCAAATGTTAATCACCCCCTAGTGATTGCATCAACTTACCTGAAACCCCCGGGCCGGTGCTCCCATCAGCAGAAAACTGCACCGGCCTGGGGTTATACCAGAGAGCACCACGGAGTGATCTACAGATGCAGTCACTTGGAGTCAAAGTTGACGCAACGCGCGTCAAAAGCGTCCCGGGACTCGTTTCGCGAATTTTTCGCCGATTCTTTAGGCGAAGCGAATCGCGGGAGATTCGCCCATCACTAGTCACGACGCATTTAACACACAATCCAAAGTGACTGCATCTGTACTTCCTTCTCCCTCCTTCTTTGCGCGGCTGCGCGGTAGAACGAAGAGGCAAACTTCAACTAAAAAGTTGGCTTTTTTGTTCAGTTGTGCATGCAATTTTCTTGGGAAATGTAGAGACAGAAGAAGACAGACGTGGATCGCTTCAAGATGCTCACTGGTATAACCCCAGCCGGTGCAGTTTTCTGTTGAAATAAACACCGGCCCGGGGTTTCAGGTAAGTAGATACAATCACTTGGGGGTGCCTAACATGGCACATGGGACAAAGCCTTTCCTTCTCCTTTAAAGCAATATTGATTGATGAAAAGTTTCCCAAGCTCTCCAGGGTCAGTGACACCATTAATAATCCTCAAATAAAAATTCTACCACACACACACACACACACACACACACATACAGTATCTATATATCTATATATATATCTACAGTAGATGAAGCCACTTTGGCTTGTGTGTTTGACACAGAATAACTAAACACAGATTTCTCACTTGTCCCACTTAACACAGAAAATTGTGTCACAGCATCCCATCTAATTAAAGTGTTCATCATTGTGAACAATGGTGCTTTGGTATGCTAATGAAAAGGTTAAATGCATTAAATGAGTTAAGATAACTTTAGATAACACAGTTTCTTCAAATAAGCCTTAGTCATGACGCATTTAACACACAAATACAAGTGGCTGCATCTGTATATATACTTATATAGCTGTCCCAGTTTTCTGGAATATAATTGGTGATGGAAGCTTTAAATATTGTTTTTCTGTAATTATGTTTTTGGATTAGCAAAAAAAGTGTATTTTCTGTATGTATTTATTGTACAGGACTCACCGGGACTGCTTTATGAGGGGGTTTTATTGCCTTTAAAGGTGATCTAAAGCTTAGCTAAAGAAGTAGAATAGAACTATTGCACATTTTGTTTTAGGCTTCTATACCAGCACAAGGTAACCATAGCCCTTAAGCAGTAAAGCTTTGTACCTTCAAATATGCCCCTGTAGCTCTCCAATATTCTTTTCTGTGCAGCTGTCATTGAGCTTAAGGACCGACACACAATATACTGAATATGCAAATAATATAAATGTCACAATATAAAGCTGACAGTGTCTTGATTCGTGAATGGACTGCCTGAGAAATCCATACCCTAACTTATTGGTCACTGACCAATCAGAACCCGACACATGTACCTATGGACAGTCTTTTAGCTATTGCAATAGGCTAAGTTAGGCAGAGAGAGTTGGGAGTTCCTGGAGTGAGGACACAGATGCCAGACCAAATGGAAGGATGAGTATCAGGGAGGCAGTGGAGTTAGATCCAACATATTCATAGTTGTAATTGTCCTTTTAAATATTTGTATACATTCTATGTAGTGTAATTTGTTTTATGTGTATTATTTCTGTAGATATGTGTCTATAGCGTTTGTAAATAAATTTATATTTTGATTGAACTGTCTCTTTCGTTAAAGAACCCTTATAACCAGGAATACTTATGTACATGTGTATATGAGAATAAATGTACATATTTACATAAATATATCCTTGGTCAACAATTATATTAATTTTGGATCAAGTACAAGCTACTGTTTTATTATTACCGAGAAAAAAGAAAGACAGCCCATACATTATTTGGAGCTTTCTGAATTATGGGTTTCCAAATAATGGATCTCATACTTGTATTGGTACATGGATTCTCAGAAATCAGCACAATTAGCATCAGAATGTAATAATCGTCCCTGTAGCATAAGCTATTCTGACAGGCAAACCTCATTTTCTGCTTGATGATTTGCGATGGCCCCTAAACTTAGCTTCTCAACAGCTGCTCCAAGCATGTATGTGTGTCACAGACACTCCTAACATAATCCAAGATGGAAAATGCCTGTGACAACTTTGAAGGAATTACTACTATAGAGATGCAGAACCTTTATGCTGGTTCAATAATTGCAGTGTATGATAGATGGCATTTCTAGCCATATTTATTTTTAGATTTTAGTTCTCTTTTAATACCTCTATATTCAGTATAATTTATATTATAATTATGATGATGATTTGTTATAATATAGGAATACTGTTTCTGTATTATTGTAATGTAATGCTTTATATACAGGTTGCTATTGATCTAAATCTGTATATGACTTCATAAGCTTTTGTGAGCAGGGCCCTTTGATCCAATTGTTATTCTGTAACCATTATTTGTAAAATTATTGTAAGAGCAGACAAATACATCACTAGATGTACAGCTCAAGTACACACCAAGCATGACAGACTACTAAGACAAAAACAAATAAAAAAAATTAGCTTATGTAGAGTTCGGAACCAGGAGTCTTGGTTGTGCTGGATCTGCAATATATGGAACTGGCACCAGAACCCTGCATGGTCAAAAAAGGTCTTGGCGCTATGGTGAAACTTTGTATCTCAGTTAGGGAATAGTAAAAGAAGAAACATGTATGGGATCTGTTATCTGGAAACCCGTTATCCAGAAAGCTCCAAATTACAGTTAGGCCATGTCCCACTTTAATAAAATATTTAAAATTTTCTAAAGAATTTTTACTGCAGTATCTTGCAGTATCTTGTTCTTGATCCCAGTTAAGATATACTTATTATTGGAGGCAAAACCATCCTATTGAGCTTTATTAATGTTTAATTGTTTTTCTTTTATAGAAGTAAAGGAGAGCTAAACCCCCCAAGGTACAACAGCCCCCTCACCTGTCCCTCTACGCACAGTATGTTACCTAAATTATTGCTCCTATTTGGAAATTTGAGCTGAAGAAGCAGAGCAGCACAGTGGAGTCCCTCAGCAACATCTTTTGCCCATTCGTATTCTCTGACAATGACATGAAGATTGCTGGCTCATGAGCAGTTGAATCTAGGTACCACACTACACTGTGCGTGGAGGGAGAGGTGAGGGGGCAGTGGAGGGGACTGCTGTACCTTGGGGGGTTTAGCTCTCCTTTAAGGTATGGAGATCCAAATTACACAAAGACCCCAGGTCCTTCCATAAGTACAGGTCCCATACCTGTAACTGGTCCAGAAGACATTAAGAAGCTTATAGGAGATATTTTGAATAATGAAAGAAAATATGTTAATTAAACATTTTCAATGTGTGTAAAACTAGTAAATATAACTGCAATTTAAAGCAGCATTTGTCTGTTATTATTCTCTGTACTGCTGGGACATAGCAGAAGCCACCTTTGCAGAGGAAACATTAAAATGTTTATGTATTTAATATTTAAAAGTGTGTGTGTTGAGTGTTTTGAAATGGATGTCTACTTGTTGGTGTGTGTCAGCCAGGGTACTTGTCATCAGGACCACTGATAGGGATATAAGGACGTTTCGTCTGCAACCAAATGTCGATTGTTTCTACTGGAAGGCAGTGGTAGACAAATCTCCCATGTACAATTACCCTTAAAATCGACATGCAGTTTACTGTCTTCAAACAGGAATCTGCAAATAAACTTTGTATGTATATTACACTGGTATAAATATAATGTCCCCTAGGGCTCATTTTATGCAGCTGCAAATTATGTGCATAAAGGTACTCCAGTGACTATTTCTTCATTTCCCACAGTTGCACTTGAGATCCATCCTTACCTCTACTTTATGCTGGCAGGGCTCCCTTTGTAGGCTGCATAAAAAAAACACAGCAGACTTTCATCCATGAAATCACATGCAACCATTATCAAAACTCAAAGCACCAGAATCAAATCCAGATTTCTTATGTAACTATAAAGAATGATGCAGCATTATTTGCATAATATAAAAAAAAGAAAGAAAACGTGAAGGTAAAAACAATGACCTGATTGTAATATACTATTGCAATGTATCAAAATATAAAAAAGAAAACCCTTTTGTAGACAACAAATATCTAACAAAATCACATAGCAGAGTTTTTTGTTTGATGCAGGTAGTAAGATAAATGCTTTCCTCAATTTAGAATTGCATCTTTTTACTACTACTGCTGCTACTACATTGTGCTATACTGGTTTGGGGAACAATCACTTATGATTCTCCTGACTTTCAGTTTGTGTGCTACTTTTGTCTATATTATATACTACTATTATGGGAGGTTGGATTTTCCAATAAATGTGATGCATCAGAAGATACAGGAAATGACTTCTAAGAAGTAATCTGAGCCATTCCCCTTCACATAATGTATATTTAGTAAAAGTAGAATTATTGTTGTCTAGCACTGATACCTACAGTTTAGCAAGGGCAATATGATCAATGAGGCTCCACTAAGAAAGTTGGAAGGATTTGACTCCTTTGGGGTAAAGCAACATACATTGCAAAGTGTATCTCACACATTTGCGGGTCTATCTCTCTTCTCTAGTTCTGTTATTATTAAATAGAATACTTGCTTTACACTTTTATCATATAATCTACAATCTTTATCAACGGTCGAATATCGAGTGGGCGTTATCTTAAACTCCCACAAACTCAAAATGCGACCAACTGCAATTTATTAACAAATTTAAATTTTGCAAACTCTGGTGAATGGGATCGACCTGCAAACTGGAATCGAAATTCAAAAAACTCTAATTGAAATTGAATCAAATTCCATTTGAGTTTTTTTTCTGAAGAAAACGTAATCTCATTATTTCTATTAAAAAAGTCTTACTTACCCCGAATTGCCAATTGGACTTTATTTATCATAGAAAACGTTTGCAAAAAGTCAGTTCAGGAAAAAAAAAAACACATTTTCCCACCAAAAGTCAGATTTGTCACCAAAAAGTCAGATTTTCCCACCAAAATCTAACTTTCAGTGCCAAAATCCAGAATAATAGTATTTTTGGCAGCAATTCAGCACGGATCATGACATTGAAACTGGACCTTTGCCACTGACTTTTACAGGACCTTGACAGCTTGCCGATGGCGGATTTTCAGATTTGGACTTTTTTCAACATCAAGGTATTATAAATGCTGAAAAAAATTGGATTTTGTTTTGTTAAAAAAAATTTGAATTTTTCATGGTTTTTGTATTCAGAGTTTGATAAATTACCCCACTTTTGTAGTGAACACCTGACCACATTCTTCCATTTTTGTACCTATATTTACCAGAGACCGCCTGCTTTTTTCTATGGTTTTTATAAAATATGAATGTAATATTTACACTGACACTTGCAAAACATTTTCTATTCTGAATGTGTTTCATCTCCAAACACTTGCTCTAAGCTAAATTAAAGATAAGCAACTCTTCACTTTGCACACACCTCTTTATATTATAAATGTTTTTCTGGGCTAGTATATAGTATATTTAGATGCCTGATTAATCCATATGATTTTTTTTAAACTCATGTTCTGCTGAAACCCAAAAATCAGTGGCCCATGAGATAATAATGTTAAAATTCATAAGTATTCTGCAGTGGTTACCAATCTGCTGCTGTGTTAAGGTGTGAAATCCCATTGCAAGATCTCGCTGGCTCCAACAGTAATTGTAACATATAGCTTCTAAAGGTCAACATGAATATTTCATGAAAGACTTTTCACGACAGCTGTCATTTTTACTTCAATTTACAGAAAACTACAGTTTGGAGGACACAGGGGAAATTCAAGGCACCTCCGTAGCAAGGGTATGCTGTAGCTATTCTTATATGTCAATGCTATTTACAAAGTGCCAGACAGATAAATATTTGGCGTGTTTGAACTAAACTAATGTCCTGCTCATAGTTTTACCTTGACTTTAAACTTTTCATTGTTTTCAAGATTTTTAATTATCTTTAGCAAAATGTGACAATTTGAAACTGCCATTTCTTTTTATTTCCTTTACTGTCTGACTGAATCAGGTTTCAACTTGTGTTGCCATTAAATACATTTACTGTAGGTTCATATATAGATGTGAGAGTTTCATGATGATGCCATTTCATTTGCATTTTCTAAACATTTAGATGTTTTGATGCTTGAGCTTTGAAATTTCACGATTTGACTATTTTCATGAGAAAACAGTGGGATTTCTTTCCATACTCAACAGGCAATGTAAAATGAGATATTATCTTCATAAAATTCTTAATTAAAAGCAAGATGAGAAAGAAACCAAATGCCTGTTAGGAAAAGGGACCAGTACCAGCACTAATGGCTCACTAGATTAATACACCCTCAGGACAGATCCCTTCTGATAACTTACCAAGGTGACCTCCAACACTTTACTGAATGTGCAAGTATTTTAAGATATTAAATTGGGTAGAATTATCAAAATGTGAGTTTGGTGCTTAATAAATAAAAATCCACCCATGTTCTATTCATTCCTATGGGATTGTTAGAATTGTATTTATAGTGGCTGAAAGTTAAAACTCACCATTTGAAAAATATGGTTCTAAAAATCCCATAGGTATAGAACATGGGTGACTTTTTATTTATTAAGCACCAAACTCACATTTTGATAAATCTGCACTTGAGTAAAAATAATCAAGACTAAGGAGCATATTTATCAGAGTGTATGGGAGTTTATAAAAACTTCCATAAACTCGAAATTTGGAAAAAAAACAACCAATTTAAATTAATTTAAAAAATCCAATTTGTTTAAATCAGGTGAATAGGATCGACCTTGAAACTTGAATATTCAAATTTTTAAAGGTTCAGTACATTGTGTTGTATTATTTGGAAAAAAAAGTAATAAAAAGTATTGTTATAAAAAAAAAGGTTCAGTACATGATAGATTTCAAAATTTGAATTAGAATTTTTTTTTCAAATTCAAAATGGAATTTGGACTCTTCCACTCTTGATAAATCCACCCTCTAGATGGGCTTTGAGTCACCACCCCAAATAGACCTAGTGAAGGGAAAACCCTCCAAAATAAATTAATTGCCTTATGCAAGTTTGTGAACAAATGTCATACAGAAATGAAAACATTTTTTAAATATTACAATTACTTTAAATGCTAATAATTCCCTTAGTCTCATTTCAACCTCTGTTGTGGATTTTGATGAGTTTGAATTGCATAGTATTTAAAACATTATAGATACATAGGTAACAACATTTAAATTGCTCTGTTTTATTAATTCCATCTCAATAGACAGCATTTAGGTGCTTAGAAATACCAAAACCAGGGATAAGTCTGCAGCTATATCTGTAAATAAATACATTCTGGAAAGCTATTCCTTATTAGTAAGGGAATTTACCCATAAGGAACTAAAAGTTGTATATACAACTTCCTTCCTGCTGCCTTACACAGTGGGGACTGCTTTTTTATTTTATGCCACTGTTGCATATAGAGATATATGGGCCGATATACTAGCAAACAGCATTAAGTACAGCTGCCAATAGCAACTAATGCACATTTATAGGTATATTTATATACATACATACAGTATATGAAGAAGTGAAAAAGTTTAAAGGCAAAGACTTGGGCATGAGGGTTTTTGGTCATGAGCATTTTAATGAGGCTGGAAAGAGGCAAGAGGCTGTATAAAGGAAATAAACTGTAAACAAAATTAGTTAGTGGAAGAGAAAATATAGATTTGCTCCAAGTTATGTGACTAATGCAGTGCAACTGAAGTGAAGCAGAACATGTCTTTTAATATGCAGTTAAACAAATTATACAGGTATGGGGCCTGTTATCCAGAATGTTCAGAATTTTTGTTATCTGCATAACAGATCTTTCCATAATTTGTATCTTTATACCTTTATCAAGGGTTGAATTTCAAAGTAATGGGAGTTTTTTTTAAATTTCCATTACTTCAAAATTAGAAGTAAAAAGAGCAATTGAAATTTATAAAAAAAAAATCTAAGGTTTTTTGGGTGAACAGGACATTTTTTAATTGAATCGAAGTAACATTCAATCAAATTTGATTCAAAGTTTAAAAAAAAAAAAAACTTTGATGTTTCATAGTCCATCAGTCTACTCCAAGTAGGTTCTAGGAGGTCTCTCATATGCTTAAACAGTGATTCAGCAGGTTTTAGTTGGTGAATGGTCAACGTAAAATTTTTAAAGAGATAGTACTTGATACATTTCTTAATTCGAATTTTCAAATCTTTTGCAAATTCAAATCGAATTTGGACCATTCCCTATTATTAGTGATGGGCGAATCTCCCGCGTTTCGCTTCGCCGAAAAATTCGCGAATTTCCAGAGAAATTTGCGAATTGGTGAAAAAATTCGCGAAACGAGTCGCGCGTTGTTTTTGATGCACGTCGTGTCGTTTCCAACGCGTCGTTTTCGGTGCGGGAATTCGCCGCGAATTCACCCCTGGCGAATAAATTCGCCCATCACTACCTATTATAAGTACACAAAAATAGCCCAAAATTCGATTTTTTTAACTTTGAATTTTCAATTCGACCCTTGATAAATCTGCCCCTTAGTCTACTAGATAATCATGTAAACATTAAAAGTAAACCCAATAGGCTGGTTCAAGAATAAGTCAAGTACAAGTTACTGTTTTATTATTGCAGAGAAAAAGGAAATCATTTTTAAAAATGTTAATTATTGGGATAAAATTGATTATATGGGAGACAGCACTTCTGGATAACTGATCCCATACCTATATTATAAAATAAATGTAATAGGTACAGTATGTCATGGAAAAGGAAAAATGAGCTGTAGGAAATGTAGCATTTCAAATTCAAGTTGGGCAGCATTCCTACTTCTATTGTAATACATACAAATACATACATACAAATTTGAAAGGGGTTGTTCACCTTCCAAACACTTTTTTGAGTTCAATTGTTTCAAATTGTTCACCAGAAATAAAGAATTTTTTCAATTATGTTCCATGTTTTATTTTTTGCCATTTTTCCAAACTCTAAGTTTAATGTTCTTGCCTTCGGTGTTTCAATCTGGCAGCTCAGTAATTCAGATGTAGACTCTCAACTGTACAAATCTGCAACATTTAGCTGATAAATTTCTCAGTAGCATCTCTGGAGTAGGGATGTGCAAGCCAGGCCAATACCTTCCCTGATACCTGCAGAACCCATGTGTTTACCAGCGGGTTTGGCAGGTTCGGGTGGACTTTTTACCCCCACTAGCCAGTGGTGGGTGCCACATTAGACTGCTGGCTTCCGGCTTCCTTTTTTTTATAGAAGCAAACCTGATTTTGTGCCCTTTTATGACGTCATCGCCGGGCGGGTCAGGTGCAGGTCAGGCTACTCTGGAGTAAATTATTAGCAACAATTTTATCAATTTTAACAGCTGCCTTTAATGAAACCAATGGTTTTTGCTCAACTGGGCTATAGATAAGAAATGTATCAACTAAATGCATCAATTTAGAACAGTTTACAGGGTCGGTGATTCTCCTCCCAGAGCTGCTTTATAAGGTGAAAAATGTAATTTTGCACTTCAATATTAGAAAAATGGTCACACATAGAAAATAGAAAGTTATTGGAAAAATACCTTATTTCTGGTGAACTGACTGAAACAAACTGAACTGAAAAAAGTGTTGGAAGGTGAAAATCCACTTTAAAGGGCATCTATCATATAATATTATTTCAGCCATCAGAAGTGTGGGTTAACAGAGCCTGTACTTAAAATATGATAAATGATAGTGTCTTTCAAATAACTACAACCCCCCCCCCCAAACAAAGGCCATTCTGGGGCACATGTATGCCCATAATAAGCAAATGCCCCAGCTTGCTCATGCACATGTGTCCCCAAATCTATCTATAGAGATACACGTGCGCCTAGTGAACGTGTTGCACACTTGCTCATTATGTGCATGATCACCTGCCATGGGAGCAACATCTGGGAGTGGGGGATACAGAACTCAACTGCAGTAGGTGCAATTCTTTCAAAAATACTATTCTTTTTCCTCTGTTCCCTGCACCTCTAGTGGGAAATCATATTCTATGTTATAGTTGTCCTTTAATACAAAAGGAGTGTTGTGGGAGCTTTTAGAAGTAATGAGATGAACTAATATGTTAAGTGGCACACAATGTTGGTTATGGGTTTCTTTTACATGTATAATTGATGTGTTGCTGACATATGTTTGTGCAAATAGTAGCAGCAGAACTGACAAAAGGCAGAATTATTTTCACAGATTTGAGGAATGGACTAGTCTTTGGAACTGCCTGCACTAAAGTGTATAAAATGGATATAAAGTATTGTGCTAAAATTAAAATGCAAAGTACACATTTAATAGTACTGTGGAATCAGCATACTGTATATCATATAAGTATAGCGAAATGACCTAGGAAGCATAATGCTAATGATTTCACTATTCAGTTTTGAAGACCCTGTCAAAGAAACTGTAACAGCAGTATCTTTTTAGCAATTTCAAGAAACAAGAGCTCTTTTACCAGCAGGAATTGTCTGACAGGGGAAAGGTTTGATTTGGGGATGATTTGACAGATAATTTGCAGATCTGGGTTACACTAATACAGGGGTTGAAAGAGAAGGACAATGGAGTTATTACCACGTTTAGTTATAAATAGCAGGATATTAGACAGATATCAGATAGATATAAGCACAACAAAGGGAAAACCTCAAGGTAGCTATGACATGTAAGGTCATGCAGTATATCTAATGTTACAGCTATTGCAGCAAAGAGACCATCACACTTTCATTTAGGCAAACTCAGTCATAAAGTTAAAGGTTGGGTAAGAATTGGTAAAATTGAGGTTAAATATGTGTAAATAAAAAACTTTTCTTGTAGTGGTAAAAGGTAAGAAATGTTTCATTTCATATATATATATATGTATATATATATATATATGTATATATATATATATATATATATATATATATATATATATATATATGTATATATATACCTCCAAAAAAGAATCCGCACTTTCAGGACTTAAAGATGAATATAATTGGTCTTTATTTACAGAACTTCAGTCTGACGTTTTGGCCCCATCCAAGGCCTTTTTCAAAGAACTGAAACATTTGCAAGTATGCCTTAAATCTGCACTATTGGTGTCATAATGACATATAATTGTGCTAAAAAAACATTAACCCTCAATGTGATTAGAGATCATTCCTGCTATACTAAACAATGCTACTTTCTCACTAGCCATATTCTCCAAATAATTCACCAACATTACTATCCATAAAAAACATCAAAACAGTACACAAAATAGCGATAAAATTGTATCAAAACATTAGTATAAAGTTGCACTATAGTTGCAAACCTTTTCGCTACTTTGTTTGCCTCTTGAGCAGACACACAGGGTATTTATTAGTGTGTTTTTTTTTTTAAATTAATGTGCAAATCATCTAAATAAATCAATAGTGGTAATTCATTGTGTATCACCCACGATATCACTAATGGATAAAAAAGAAGAAAAGGAAAAATAGAAAAAATAAAAAATTAGAAAGAAATAAAGGAAAAATAATGACAATAAAGATAAGAATATAAAACAAATAGTATGAATAATTAATCAGCTGTCTGACTGATTTATTATTATATTTTATGTTTGTTGCAGATAAATGATGTTTTACCATAAAAGAGTATTATATTCAAATGAATGCACTCTTTGTTCCTTTTATGAGATTAACCCAATCCATAGGGTGTTACAGTTTAGCTGTGCCATTGACCAACACCCCATAGGATAAAGTAGCCCAATACATTTTGAGGAAAGAGGCAGCTGCTAATGTGCTATTATAATCTATGTAAAGCATTGTGTAAATGTGCCATCTCTATATAAAAACCATAAATAAAATAAATGCTGTGTTTAAAATAATTGATT
This sequence comes from Xenopus borealis, assembly GCA_024363595.1. Classification (NCBI taxonomy): domain Eukaryota; kingdom Metazoa; phylum Chordata; class Amphibia; order Anura; family Pipidae; genus Xenopus; species Xenopus borealis. Next base: position 131,064,234 of record CM044433.1, on the reverse strand, counting down.
TTCCATATAAAATGTTGCCACATCAACCATATCATGAGCAAACAGCAGGGTGTGTTGATGTACATAGATAATGCATGGGAATTGCTGAATTGGTATTTACAAAACTCCAAAATGCAAATAGATCTTGCACTTAAGCGGAATGGAGCTCAAAAATGATGATGTAAGTAACTAAAGGTTGAGGATGTTCTATGCACTCCAATGCACTGTGCCAGTTCATAGCTGGCGAAGGCAAGTCTGGCAATAGTGGTAACGGTCATTAAAATCCACATCTTAGTGAACTTGCGGAGTTACGCCCATATTAAATCAGCAAAGTGACTAAAAACGGTATGCTGGTGAATTTTCACCAGCATTAGTCACTTTGCCCTTTAGAAAATCTGCCCCTTAAATTTTTGGAGCTGATCACTCATATCTGTATAAGTCTCTCAGGTTGAATCATAGAGGGGTTCCTCCTCTGGGATTCAGCAACCTTGGAGAACACATATATGAGTCAAAAACCGATTGTATACATCACTGCTGGAAATAAAGCATTTAAAGGGAAAATACTGTACACTTTCCTAACACTGGGTGGTAAATATTTACACTTACTACACTATACTTGTTTCAGATATCTCTGTTGTCATAGGCACTGAACTATTTGTATTTTGGAGATTTATAATGCAGCTGAGAGACTTTGAGAAGACTGGCAAGTGAAAATAAGCACACTAACACAGGACTAACATTTATGCAATTTTAATTGAATTGGCATTTAGTTACACTAGTGCAATTGCTATTCAATTCTATTCTTTTGGTGCATTTTAGTGGCTCTCTTTTTTACCCTACCCAATACTGTCACCTAAAATGTGAGATTCATGAGTGAAAGATTTGTTTAATGACTCTTCATCCAATGGGCCTGGTATCCTAAAATGAAAATATAAATAGCAATTCTTCCATGACCCCTCTAGTATGCTACCACTAATACTGTTATATGTTCAGTTAACAAGCCTTCTAGATGTATGTGTTGAAATTGATAGAAAACTGTGTCTGGCTAAATTATCTATGTTGTGTGTGAATGCTTAACCTTTCACATTATTGAAGATGATTTCCTGCCATGGACCAATTACTGCATGTTCCAATGTATCTGTGCATTTAGAAACTAATCTAATGTATTTATTAGTAACAGTGATCGCTTTGAGTTCATATAGGACACTGACAAAATATCTAGTAGGACTAGTAATGTAATCACATCAAGAATAATACTGTATTCCTGGACTTCATTGCATCTCATAAAAATCTCCTTAGAACAGTTCATTTTGATCTAAAATTATACTTAGCCAAGAGAACACTGTGTTTTAGCAACTTAAACTGATTCATGCCTGTTTCTGTTAATTATACCTTCCAGTTTCTCCTTGACCTGTCACTTTCTAACCTGCACTGAGTGAGTTATTTAATTTTTTGGAGATCAATGAAAGCACTGAGACAGATATTTTGTGAGTGACTGTCTATTTACTGCGGTGCAATATATCTTCCCAGAAATTACCAATTCATTCATGTGGACATTATTAAATCTAGAGGAAAGGAAGAAAGAGCTATAAGGTACTAAACATTTCAGCTGCTTCACTACAGATATAGTGTAGAGCAGAATTATGAGTTTTTTGAAATGTTAAATACATTGTTCTTTAACTTTTTTCATTCTTTTGTTATATAAAATACATCTAATACACATAAATGAATGGTCTGACTATTGATGTGCAGAAAAAAATATAACATACTGACAGAGCAAATTATGTTTCCTGAGCATCCAGTTGCAACGCACTACTGAGATTTGGGTCTCATTACCACCATTGGTGGGACAGTAGGAACAATAAAGTTTTCCTCCATATAAGGGCCCACTCCTCCCTCCTGCCCTCATGTTTTTTCTGTTCTACCTTTGCTAGTATGGAAGGAGTTTGTTTTTCTTTTTTCTGATTCAGCTCTAAGTGAGCTGTGGACATGCAGGGAGCCAGCATGCTGGTGGTCCTTGTGGAGGGAAGAAGAAATGCTGGAGTTGAAAGCCCTCCCTGTGTGCAGTTGAGTTTACTGGTTAAACTGGTACTTCCGTGTTCCAGCAGCACAATGACGTGGGTATGCAGGAAAGCATTGCATCTGACGTCAGCACGTTTGTAGGCGCCAGGAGCACTCAAGCGTGATGTCATCAGGCAGGGCACTAGCACAAGGTTTGAAAAGAAACATTAGTGCAGCCTGTTGTTGCTTCCTGCAGTCACCTGGGTGTGTGGAGCCTGGTTCTGAAGCTGTGTTGTCTGAGAAAAAGGGTTTTATGTCATGGCTTAAATATTTTCTTCAGCAGTCTTTTTCAGCAATTAAGCAGTCTATTATATAGAGAGAGACAGGCGAAGTGGAAAGATCTCTGGGATCCCTGGAGGGAGAATATACAGTAATTGATGAAGTTTTTTCTTCTTTGGATGAGGAAGATACAGAGATAGCAGTGTTTCAAGCAGAAACAGTATCACAACTAATGAAGGCAGTCAGAACAGCAATTGAAGACCAGAAAGGAAAATCCATGGCCTCAGAAATGGAACAAGGATGGACTCAGAAGAAACAAAATGTTTTTCCAGTTCACCTAGTAATTAAGGATCTCATTGAGTTTGAGTGGAAGAAGACTGATAAGGCTACGGTAATTAGTAAGAGATTTAAAAACCTGTTCCCAAATTGCTATTGATTCATTCAATTGAATTGATATATTTTTCATTGATGTAATAATAATCAAATAATCAAATTAATAATTAATTCTTTGATGATTTCATTGAAAGAAATGAAATAAATTTATTGAAATAAATCAACTAATTCTGGGGAATCCCAATCAGTGAAGAAGTTAAAATATGGGAGTTGCCACTTAAAGTGGATATTGCTGTAGGAGGTCTGTCTAAAGGACCACCATTCCTGTGGAAGATGGTTCTGGTCTCAAAGTTGTTATGGACCGCAAGGCGGAATGATCTTTTATACGCATTCATTCCACAGCATATAATTAGTGGAAATCTCTCATTGCGTCATCTGAAGTGTCCAGAGCCCTTAGGAACTGGGTTATCCAGTTGGAGGATGTGCAAAGAAAGATCCCTAGAGCAGAGTTGATAAAGTATATAAAGATGATCAAAGTTGCATCTGAATTCCTATGTGATCCATCTATTGAGGCATTGAATCTTGCCTACAGGAAAACTTAACTGGCTAGATGGCACTGGCTATGGCTGCTAGACGGGCTGTATGGCTCAAGCCTTGGAGAGTGGAGATTCTAACTCTAATACTTTGTAGCATGGACTTTGAGCCTGGACATTTGTTCAGATATAAATTATATATATTTATGGGAAAACTTTCTGATGAGAAGGGGAAGTATCTGCCACAGGATAAAGCTAAAAGAGGTAGAAGTTCTTTTTTTCGAAGACAAAGAAGGTCTCCTCCCAGAAATCATCAGACAAGATTTTTAGAGAGGGAAAAGGAAAAAGATAGACCTCAATCATTTAGAGATCAAGGAATGTCCAGGATGCAAAGATGAAAATTTAGAGGCATCTCAGGAGGATACCGATTCCCCTAGACGCCAGAAGTTTACAGGTGGGAGGCAGGCTAACTTTTTTCTTTCCCCAGTGGCAGTTATTGGTAGTCGATCCTTGGGTGCTACATCTTGTAGAAGAAGGCTACAAGATAGAGTTTTTAAGGAAACCTCCTCAACACTTTTGCATCACCCCGAGAGCCTACTCACCTCAAAAGCAGCTAGCATTGGAGAAATCTTCAAATGAGGGTACTAGAAGAAGTACCACTTTTGGAAGAAGGTCTTGGTTTGTATTCCAGAATTTTGGTTCCGAAAACAAATTGAACTTTTCATACGACCTATGACAGTTAAACTAATTCATGTGAAAGAAACATTTTGGATGTAGTCCATAGGATCAGTCATTCAAATTTTGGAAGAGGGAGATTTTTTGGCCACTCTAGATTTAAATGACGCATATTTACATCTTCCAATTGTTGCAAAGCATAGAAATTTTTTAAGAGTGGCAGTGTTTGCTGACAATCAGCTTCAACATTTTCAGTTTCAGGCTCTCCCATTTGGAATCACTTCACAAAGGTGGTGGTCACCATAGTGGCCAGTCTAAGAGAGAAGGGATCCAAATAGTAACTTATTTGGATGATTGGCTCCTAAAAGCCAGAACAGCCTTGCTGCTAACAAGACATATTTGGAGAGCACTCTAGGTTCTAAAGGCTCTGGGCTGGATAGTTTCTGGGGCTTGTTTTAGACACAGAAAAAATGTTAATAAGAATGACAGACAAGAGGGCTTTGCGTGTTCAAATTCAGATTACAACTTTGCAATCTCACTCTCCAGTGTCTCTTGGTCAGATGACGAGAGTTTTGGGCCTTATAACAATATCCATAGAGGCAGTCACTTGGGCTCGGCTCCACATGAGTTTTCTTCAGCAAGAAATACTGTCCAGATGGGATTGGAATACGGCTACCCTGGACTCATATATATACCGGGTCCAGTATTACAAGCAATGGAGTGGTGGCTTCAAGAGGACAGATTGAAGCAAGGGAAATCTATAAGAGAACACAGTTGTCAGATGACAGATGCCTCCAAATTCAGTTGGGGGCTCACATGGGGTCTCTCACAGTTCAGGGGATCTGGGAACATGTAGAAAGCTCCCTCTCATCAGATTTCAAGTAGTAAAGAGCAGTGTATCTAGCCTTGAGGGCTTTTCAGTCACAGATCAGGGGTTGTGCAGTCATGATACAGTCGGACAACATTTCAACAGTAGCCTACCTGAACAAACAGGGAGGTACAAGGTTCATAATTCTCCTCACAGAGTCATTAAAGATTCTCAATTGGGCAGAGAACAATCTACTGGATTGTTTTTCATAGCAATCAGCCAAGAGGGTCAGTTAGCTGTCAGTGAAAGAACCGTACATAAGATTTTTTCAGGATTATATTTTACTAAGAACAATACCTCATTTTCAGACCGTACATAAGATTTTTTCAGGATTATATCTTACTAAGAACAATACCTCATTTCAGACCGAAGGTGGCGTCTTGGTCTAATATAAATCAGGAAATTTGCCTACCTATTTTTCTGCCAGTACTTTTCTGATGAAGTTTGTTTACAATCAATAGATGTGGGAAGGATTCTCAAAGAATATATTCTCACAAGATTTTAGAGAATCTGAGAGCCTGTTCATCTCTTTTTTTTGGAAGAAACAAAGGAAAGACAATTGTCAGCACAATTCTTCTAACCTTTCCCTATGAAACTATTATGCATTCAGTCTTGATGTGGTTATTACTTGAAAAGAACATGAGGGGAGGAGGGAGGGGTAGGTCCTTATATGGAAGAAAACTTTATTGTTCCTACTGTCCTACCTATGGGGGTAATGAGACCCAAATTGAAGAAGTGTGCTGCCAATTGGACTGAAAAGGAAAGAGAAATTACAGTAAATGAAAGTTCAACTTTTCCCATCACATGCCAGACCAAGGCATACTATGGAAGAAGTTGGAGCATGTCACTTAATGAAAATTCAAATTAAAAAAATTAGAATTTCGAAGTAATTTTTGGGTACTTCAACTATTCAATAGGCCAAAATTTGATTTAAATTGAAAAAATTAAATTTCAATTATAAAATTCAACCATTCAAAAATTGAAAAAATTCAAATTTGACCCTTTGACCCACCTTAAACCTCCCAAATTGCTGTTGACCTTCTATAACCTTTAAGGAATGTTTTTGAAATTCCTTTGGAGGGAATCGATTCGATTTGAACAATTTTAATTCGATCGAAAATGGACCTGTTTTCGATTGAAAAAACACTTCTAAAATAATTTGATGGTCGAATTTCAAAGTTTTTTTACTTCAAAATTCAAACCTTGATAAATCTTCCCCTAACTGTCTTTGTACAATGCAAACTGTTTTCCCATAATTATTGCTGAATATAATAGAAGGTCATAAATAAGGTCACAATTTTAGTATGGTTACAGAACTATGTATGTTTTTTTCTTTTTATATACAAAATGAAAATGTAATCATAGACAGTTTCTCAAAAAATGTATAAAATAAACTTTTAGGGGCAGATTTATCAGGGGTTGAATTTCGAAGTCGATCCATTTTCTACTGAATTAAAATCGTTCAAATTGTTTGATTGAATCGATTCGAACAATTTGAACATTTCCCCCCCCCCCAAAAAAAATTTGAATTTCAAAAATTTTCAAAAACACTCCATAAAGGTTATAGGAGGTCGCCCATTGGCTAAAACAGCAATTTGGCAACTTTACGGTGGCAAAGGGTTGAATTATTTGAAGAGACAGTACATTGATTTTCGAATGGTCGAATTTTAAAATGTTCTCAATTTGAATTGAATTTTGGCCTATTCAATATTCGAAGTATATTTAATTAGAATTTTTAGTCGAAATTTTTTCATTCGAACTTTCCCTTCAACCCTTGATAAATCTGCCAATAAAGATCCCATAGGAATGAAATAGGAATGAAATAGAAATTGGGTGAATTTTCATGTGGTGACCTCATACTTTAATGATTCTGACCTTAGGTTCTGGGTTTTCAGGCTGTGTATTGCCCCTGTTTAACTTTTAAAGTAATTTCTTAAATGAATAAGAACAAGTCAGTCTTACAAGGTAAGAATGGTCATTATCTTCTTCTAAGGTAAAAGGAAAGGAAACATAGAGAAACAAATAAATAAGAGAGAAGTATGGTGGATGTTCACATTACAGACAGAAAGACCTATAGGTCTAAATAAAGATTGGGAAATAAAATACTATTTGGATAGATAAAGGTCTGATATGCTTAAATGTGAAAAATTATGAATATAGAGCTTGCACAGTCTCTGAACCCATATATGTTTTTATTTATATGTATGCTT
>CM044433.1:131038019-131056988 GCA_024363595.1 Xenopus borealis | reverse complement strand
CCTTTTTGGATTAATATCTAAGTAGAGCGAAGTGTATTTGAATATAGGGTAGAATATATGGATACTGTATATTGTATTCCTAAAGAAATATGTCAGAAAAATTCCCTTTAAGAGATATCCCTTTAAGAGATATCCCTTTAAGAAATACACTTTAAAATAAATGTCAGATCAAAATGTGTCTATAAAGTTATGTGTTGTTGAGACCAAACTCATACTCTGAGGAAGTGCCTAGTTGGAAGGGCACGAAACGCATCAGTAGCTAGTGTTTCACTGTGCCAGAACCGTGCCAATGCTGACAACCTGTATGTATACAAGTCAATAAAGGATGTGAAGTCATTTTACAGATTATGCGTAAGAAGTGTCTTTTAATAGAGTTCGTGAAGTGAAGTGGTTAATGATCTCCAGGCCAGGAGATTGGACTAGAAGACACGTGAGAGGTTTGGACGAATGGGGAGCTCCACACTCGCGAAAGAGAATGAGGTCTCCAAGTAGATTACAGTATATTCAGCGTGAAGGTACTTTCTCATGAATTATATTTGGTTGGCAAGATTGGCTATGGATGAAACCATGCCCACACAAGCTCATAATATTATGATTTCCAATGAAGTCACCTTTTTTATCCCCCTTTGAAAAGATTTCCTACCACTGACATCAGAATAACTAGTCTATAATTTTGCAGGTGAGAAAGGGATCCCTTTTTGAATAGCTGCAACAGAGTAGCAATTTGCTAGTCTCTTGGCACCATGCCATACATCAATAAATCATTTAAAACTAAGTAAAAAGGTTTGGAACTCACAGAGCTAAGCTTGCTTAGTACCCTGGAATGAATACCATTTGGTCCTGGATAGTGATGAGCAAAACTTTTCACAAAGAAAATTACGTCCATAGATTCTAATGGGTGAAAAAAATTGTTGCACTTCAAAAACAATTTTGTTGCTCATAGACATCAGTGCATTTCAGCAAAATGTTGCTGTTTCATGAATTTTCAGGGAAGCATAACAGGTCAGATTGTCCCATTACTAGGCCTGGACCTTTATTTATCTATTCATATTCTAGTCTCTTTTGACTTTCCTCTTGTGTTAACCATGCATTGTTTGTTGAATTAAAAGACAACACTATTTAGAAGAAAAGCTTCATTATAGCTTCATCATTTGTGTAAACAGATGAAAAATTAAATCTCTGCTTTATCTTTGTTCTCATCAATCAACTGACCTCCCCCCTCTGAAAACAATGATCCCACTTCATCCTGCTTCATTGTTTTTACTATTTACATGTTTAAACAATTATTTTAGGTTCATTTTACTCCTTGTTACATTAAATCATTTTGAATTTAGCTTGTCTGATTTATTGGCCTCCTTATCCCTGACAAATGTTTTAGCTGTCTTGGCTAGCTTGAAAGCTGTAAAAGTGCAACTTTTCTTACCAACCTTGACACCAAAAATTCTGTCAAACCACAAAGGTTTTGCTTTGTAACGACATTCCTTGATTTCAAGGTGAATATACTGATGTATATTTATTATTCATTTGAAAGACATCCCATTTTTCTTCTGTGTTTAACCCTGTAAAAAGTCTTTCCCAGTTAATATGTTGCAGAGATGCCCTTAAACTGACACAGTTTGCATGTCTAAAGTTTAGTGTTTTAGTTTCTCCCTTATAGTTATGATCACTATTCATTCAATGCTCATCCATGCAGATGCTAAAGACAAGTTCAATATTATTAGTTATTATCAGGTCCAAATTAGAGTTGTTCCTATTAAGTTCTTGAACTAGCTGAAATAAAAGCTTAAACTTGTCATTAACAATATTTACAAACACATTAGCTTTTTATAGCTTGGCAATCCCATTACCCCCAGTCACCTATAATAATAACTTGACCTAGTTGTGAAGAAGCCTCCATTTGTAATATTATTTGGGCCTCAATCTCATCACTTATTTGATGTGGTTTGTAGCATACACCAATGATCATTTTCTTTGTAGCTTTTTGCCCAATCAAACTCTAAATCCAAAAAGATTCAACACCCTCCCCACTGCCATCTATAGTTATTTCTTCAGAGCATGGCTTTAATTCTTTTTTTACATAAAGACAACATCATCCACACTTTTTAATGCCTCTATTCCTCCTAAAAAGGGTGTAGCCATTTAAATTGACAGCCCAGTTTCAGGTTTAAACACAGATCTCAGTGATACCAATAATATCATAGTTTTATAGTACATGCAATTAACTCCATGCCATGCCTGCATACAGGGGAGGTTACTACTTTTCCCGTTGATATTTAATTTTTTTATGGAAAATTACATTTAGGGCAGATTTATATGGGTTGAACTGTAAATTTGAATTAAAACTTTATACATTTTTTTTGGTCAAAACTCTTAGGGGCAGATTTATCAAGGGTCGAATTTTGAAGTTAAAAAACTTCAAGATTCAACCATCAATTTTTTTTAAAGTGTTTTTTCGACATTTTCGATCAACTAGGTCCATTTTCGATCGAATGAAAATCGTTCGATCTAATCGTTCGATTCGATTCACAAAAAAAAATTTGATTTTCAAAAATTTTCAAACATACTCCTTAAAGGTTCTAGTAGGGCCCCTGTAGGCTAAAACAGCAATTCAGCAGGTTTAAGGTGAATTTTTTAAAGAGACAGTACTTCGATTTTTGAATGGCCGAATTTTAAAATTCAAATTTTTTTCAATTTGAATAGAATTTTTTTCAATTTGAATCAAATTTTGGCCTATTTGATAGTTGAAGTACCCAAAAATTACTTTGAAATTCAAATTTTTTAAATTGTGCCTTCCTGACACAAGTTTTTTTCAGAGAAAAAACTCAATTCGAGTTTAATCGAATTTTATTCAAATTGCTTTTGGGTCAGTAAAATTCATTCAACTTTTAGATATTTATTTATTACATAAGCTCCCAATCGAATTTCGAGTATATTTGCATATATAGGAGGTCCCCCATAGGCTAAAATAGCAATTCAGCAGGTTTAAAGTGACAAAGTGTCGAATTCAAATTTTTTAAAGAGACAGTACTTTAATATTCGAATGGTCGAATTTTTCAATCCAAATCGAATTTTGGTCTATTCATAAGTCGAAGTACCCAAAAAGTACTTTGAAATTGAAAATTTTTTCATTCGAATTTTCACTTCGACATTTGATAAATCTGCAATATATATAGCAGAGCTAAGGTGAGGCACATTTAATTTAACATTTGGTTATTTAAACGTAATATATTGAATCCAAGAACCAGTTAAGACCCAGTTAAGAATCTGATGAATCCTGCTGTATGAATTTTAAATGAAATGCAAAAATATTTATCTAGAAGTATTCAGTTTTAATCTGGATTAAAAAAATTAGCTATTTATTTCTTTCCTAGTTACATAATTCACACAGCATCCAGCATAAAGTACCATACCAGCATCAATATATTATTATGCATTTATATAGTGTCAACATATTTTGGAGGGATTCCACATTCCTTGACCTAGTGGCACTTACAATCTTAGGTCCCTATTACATTTATACACACTAAGGTCAGTCTTATCAGGAGCCACTTAACATTTCTGTATGCTTTTGCAGTGTGGGAGGAACATTAAAACCCCTTGGAGTTAAGGCCTTACTGGAATGGAACCCAGGACCTAAGCAATACACTTGCCCAGATTTGTGAGCAGGACATAAAGACCTGGGCCTAGGGTGGCACAAAATCCACTGCATCTGCCTCCAGAGCACTGGACAAACAGGAGTTCCTAGTCCTCAGTGGCTAAAGATCAAACAAAGTAGCAAGTGGGCATGCACGTCAGGTTGCTGGGACATCAAGAGGGCCTTGTGGACTGGACTTTGGCATGAGTAACGCATGAAGGCTGGTGGGCTTAGCCATCAGGCGAGTCATCTGGTGCTACAGACTCTATAGCATATAATGATGAGTAATAGCTGGTGCTGGCATTTATAGTGACATATGGGACACTAACTTGGACAGTCTGAGATTTTACTCAAACTTTAATAAAGCGAAACATGTGACTGTTATGACCATTACTATTGCATACGAATAGTTAACCATTACTACTGTATGTGCATGTATTACATTTAAAGAACAAGTAAACGTTTTTTTTTTCTATCTGTAAATTTGCTCTAAACAGCCCCCCAGATTAATGTACCTTAGTCCCTGCTGCAAGTCTGCTCTGGTTTCTGTGTTATCAGCAGCTTGTTTCCCCTTCTTCCTGGTGCAGAGTGAAGCCCCGCCCCATAGCTTATTGAGCTGACCTTATCTCTGTGACTAGTCCTGGAGATCATTTGCATACTGTGACAGAGCACTCTCTGCTCCTTCTGGTTCATTCCATATCACAGCAGCACTGAGAGGAATATTTCTCTGACACTGCTGATGTACTGTAGGTAAAGTAACAGCCCTCTCTCAATTTATAACACATTTTATAATGCTATTGATTGCTATGCGTGATCTTCTGTCTGGTTATGTAAAGAATAAAGCTGATTTTTTACTGAGTTTGATTAACTCATTCATGTGTCCCTTTACTGATCAATTTATGTACAAAGCTATTTTCCATTTCTGCATACTGACATAGATTAACTATGGTGGTTGTGCAAATGAGTGTTGATGAGGCTGGGGGAGCTGATTTATTATCAGTTAGAAAGCAGACCCTTGAGGACTGAATGAAATGGAAGGACAAGGGACATGACAGGGCAAGGAAGGGACCCGGAGTGTACAAAGGGTTAAGGGAGAGCGAGTGCCAGGAAGGGGAGGAGCTTAGAAGATTAAGGGATTTAGAAAAGGTAGGAGCGGGAAAAGAACAGCACCATTTTGGAATTACAGCGCCACCTACCCGCCCAAGAATGAATAGTAAAGGGGAGAGGTAGGCTACGTCGCAGCTGGGGGGGAAAGTAGTCAGATAGGGAACAATGGCGGAAGGCGGATAGGTCGTAGGCTGAGGGTGATGGCGATTGGTCATTGTTGAAAGGAATGGGACAAAGAAAAATGACTCGTCTCAGGATTGGGACAGTGGGGTCTACACAAGAGCAGCCTTCAGCGGCTAACGGGGGGGGTGAGAGACTCCACTGAATAGTTATTTAAGGTTAACAAATTGGAAATGTTAAGAGACAGAATGTTAAACTGTGTTAATTAAATTGGCTGCGGCCTTTTCAATCCACAAGGAAGGTGTATGTGTGTTATTACAAAGGGTGGTGTAAAAGGGGGAGGGTCCAAGGCTTGACGATGCCCATGTCATGGCAAGTTGGGATTTTATTTAGAATCAGAATGGCAGCTTGTTCATTACTGTGAATGTTCAGAGCCTTATGCAAGAAATGTTTGTGATGCTGGGGGAAACTAGCTTACTAATGTACACACTGGCTCCCTCTTCCTCTCTATTGTGTAACAGCAGCAAATGGACTGCTCAGTAAACTAAGGGGCGGGGCTTCACTCTGCACCAGGAAGAAGGGGAAACAAGCTGCTGATAACACAGAAACCAGAGCAGACTTGCAGCAGGGACTTAGGTACATTAATCTGGGGGGCTGTTTAGAGCAAATTTACGGATAGAAAAAGAAAAACATTTTCTTTTCCTTTAAGTATTGGAGCACTGTGTCTCTGTGAGGTCGAACTTCTGCTTTTGTACTGGGGTCTTGAGTTCAAATCTAGCTTGGGCACTTTCTGTAAAGAGTCTGTATGTTCTCCCTATGTCTGGATGAATTTTGTCTGGGTTTTCTTACACACTCTAAAAATATACACACTCTAAAAATTAACACACAGTTTAACCTGCTCCACATAGAATTGGTGTGATGTTTGTTTACATTCAAATAATCAAGTCTCATTTGATTCTTGGAATCAACCATTATGTAAAGTACAGAATCCTTTTTTTAAGCAGTTTCCGATTATAATTTATATCCACTTGTCCCTGACTAATATTAAAGGTTACATTTTTACAACTTAGAATTAGAAATATTTGAATTTTGTTGGCTTATGCAAATTTTGATATATATATATATATATATATATATATATATATATATATATGCCCTTAAATGTGTAAGAAGCATGAGAGTTTTTTAATCCAAAAAATTTAATTTCATTACCCTTAAAGATTAAAGCAAATATTCTGGAGTATGAGGCAGATTAGACCCTTTTTACTTTTTTTTAACAATGAAAACCATATTACATGCCATACTATATGTAGTCAAGGAATATTTTATTTATTGTAATATAAGTAATATCAAAGAATGACAAAGTATATATGCTTCTCTTGTGCATGGTGGAGGTGTTTATTACAGAATCTACTTGTTTCCCACTAAATGTTACTACAATTTTCCAAGTTCTCACTGCCAGAATTCAGTGTATGAAAAACTTGATTATTCTGACTCTTTCCCAGACCACATATAGGCTGTGTGAACAAGAAAACATAAGCATGCTATTATAAATCAGTATAGGTTTTCTGCTTTATCAGTTTGTGACTGATTGTAAATAGTTCCATATAATTGGACAGTAATGCAAATTCATAATAAATAAGTTGTGTAATTTTATTTGGATACAAGTGACGCAAAAGCAAGACAGTTACTCAAACCTCAAATAGTCTCTGTAAATAAATGATAAATAAATGATGCATTAAACAATTCAATTCTGTGATAACATAATCATTTTTGTTTTCCACTGGCATTATTTTTTTGCTGCTGCTGGTGTTAGGCAGCTGCAAAAGAAGTCAAGAATGTAGTGCCACAGTCTTGCAGCTTTAAGACATTGTACTGGGTTTTGCAGCTAATTTATTAAGTAAACCTTACTTATTCAGAGAAGCAGAGACTAGCTAAGGCATTTTTGATGATAAAAGGGTCATTTTCTGTGTACAGTATGTGCTAAGTTGAACACTTCTTTAACTTGGGAAATATGAAAAGACAAGGTAATGCCTATAGTAATAGTAATAAAACACATTTTGGAAAATTTTGGAAATGAGTAATGTAAATCTGCAATGCAGATGCTTCATATTAGATACTGACACCAGAAATTAAACATTTTTTGCATCTATCATAATATTGGCTTTGCATGCTACTTATAATTATTGGCCTGGTGTTTTTGCATTACCTGTCTGACTCCCTGTGTTCCTTTATGAGGGGCTACCATATTTATGCAACAGGAGTCCATTAGCATTAGAAACTTTAACTGACATATTGAGATGGGACAGTCAGGTTGGCAAAAGTCAGGTTTAAGAACTTTGACAATTACTTAAAAAACAAATCTCTCAGCAAAAAACCTGACCTGTAGCTAACTTTTAATATACATTCATACTTGTCAGTGTCACTTTAACATGAGGAGTGCATGTATAGGCTGGTGAAAGCAGGTCTCCAAATAAAAAAACCTATGCTCTAGATATCTGTGAATTGTTCACATGCCTAATATTTCATTATGTTTTTCAAAGTTGATTTAACATGGCACCTAAGGGGGTTATTTATCCATGTTTGCATTTATTTTCACAATTAATTTTTTTTTTGCACTAAATCAGGAATTTGATGATTTGGTTTAAAAAACATTTTTTTTATATTTAAGCGACAAAAAATAGAAATTGAAATAGAAAATAGAAGCTTATACATGACAAATCACTAAGAATATTACAGATACTGAAACCACAATCCAATGACAAGATAATTCCAACATGTATGTCAGACATCCCTCTTGTGCTGGCTCACGCATCAGCTCACATAGTGTATATTAGGGGCAGAATTATTATTCATCGGGTTCAGGTAACACTATTTTCAAAAAAGTTAAAATGAGTTCTCTCATGTCCTTTTCACATTAATTGTGTTTTTTTTATTTCCAAAAAAATCAAGATTTTTTTATAAAAAACTTGATTGTAGATTAATAAAGCAATTATGCAAAAAATGCAAAACAAAAATCAGCATGATAGAGGAACCACTCATTAATTTTTCACATAAATAATTTCCCTCAAACCATTGCGACATGTAACACAACTTGTGTTTATACATGCTTTATACATGCTTAAGTGCCTGCGTGGTCAAGTTTGTGCTGTGAAGAAGCAGAAAGAAGCAATATAGATCAAAAGATTACATAGCTTGTATCAGTAGGTATGAACGACCAGTGGAGTATTGCTAGTTTTTTATAGACTGTTGAATACAATTGTAGAAATCTGTTAATCTTTCTTTCGTCTCACTTTACAGTGAGAAAGATTTGATGTTGCTTACTTTTTCTGAATAAATATAGCATACCTGGTCCTTTTGAACAGCACATGAGTAAGACCCAGGTTCTAATGGCAGCATAGTTTTGTAGTTTTTGTAACTACAACACCCTTTCTTTTGCTTAAAATGCTAAACTGAATGTAAACTTAACTGCAAACTCATGTGGTGTATAAATGTTATCATGCTTGTTTATGATTTGAGTTTAAATACTTATATGGATTCTAGTAGGATTTTTTAGCAGTACCGGGGACAACTGCTAACGGATTTTTGGAAATGGACTTAAACACACACAAATTGAACTTTGATGGTAAATAAGAACTTTGCTTTGAACTACACAAGTTGAAAAAAGTTAAGAGGCTAGGCTGTAAAGTATTCCCCACAGCAGTTGCCTCCCAATCATTTTGAGTTCACCTATTATGTTGAAGGGGATGGGGTTAATACACCTTTAAATATTTCGGTGTGACTGATTTTTATTGTAACACTTGAGAAAAACATGTTGTGTTAAATATTGTAGCAGCATAGTTCCTGCAATGGCGTGTCTGTTCATGTAAATATTAATTCTAATCCCTTGAAGTCTATTTAATTAATGAAGAACCATAGGCTATCAAGCTATTATTGTAACACACAGCTGTGCAATAATGGTATGAAAAGGGGATAGGACTGTGGTCAGTCTGAGAGTGAAGTTGGGGATAAGACATTAGAAACACTTAAAGGGAAGAGACACTCGCAGCAGAGCGGTAGAATTAACTTAAGGGGCAATGACTGTCTGTGAGCATTTTTTGTCTCTAGATTTTACTGGGAATGCCTAGTGGAACCACGTACAACATCTTCAGGGAATGTCCTTCCTTCATTTATTTCTACCCCTAAGCATTCGTGAAATCATACATTCTAACTTTGAATTCAAGCAGTACACAGTTGTATACTTTGGAGAGATAAAAGGTCTTTTTGCTACTAAGGAAGCTGCCTTCTGCTTAATTAATGGGATCCTAATTGTGTGTTACTCCATTGTGTGCTAATTAGAAAAGTTTCTAAAATCTGTATGATGACCTTTGAGAACATCTGAGAACAGTTTTAGCTGCAGCTGCTAAGTATGAACTTTCTGTATTTTTTTTACTTTATATTTTTCTTTTAATTTGTGGAAAACTTGCAAAGCATCTTCATTTTAAACATGTTAACTTCCTGAGATAATATCCTAGCAACTTTGTATTAGCTTTGTGGACAATCATAAATGTCTTTAAATATTCTATGGATATGGAGAGATGATAAAAGGGATTCCATATAATTAAATATATATATTTTTTTTGTAAAAATGTGTTGCATGATGCCATGTAAAACACATTAATGAGATTGTTCACCTTTGAGTTAACTTTTAGTAGACTGTAGAGAGTGATATTCTGAGACAACTTGCAATTGGTTTTCATTTTTGATTGTTTGTGGTTTTATAGTTATTTAGCTTTTTATTCAACAGTTCTCTGGTTTTCAATGTCAGCAATTTGGTTTCTAGGGTACACATTACCCTAGCAACCCTGCATTGATTTGATTAAGAGACTGGTATATGAATAGGAGATGGACTGAATAGAATAATAAGTAATAAAAAATGTCAATAACAATACATTTGTAGCCTTACAGAGCATTTGTTTTTAGATGGTGTCAGTGACCACCATTTGAAAGCTGCAAAGAAACAGAAGAAAACTGAAAATCATTAAAAAAACTATGACAAATAAATAATGAAGATCAATTGAAATTGATGTATAATTGTCTCAGAATATCACTCTCTACATTATACTAAAAGTTAACTCAAAGGCGAACAACCCCTTTAAGTAATCGTGTTCCATTGCCCTAAAGCTCTGCATAATATGTCAGATGTAAGTAAATGTAGACTAATAATATTAATAATGATGGTGTTTGATAACGGAGTAAATTTGTAAAAAAAAAAAACATTTTGGGAGAGAATTGTAGAGTAACAAGAAAAAAGCTAATCCTGCTCAACTTGCGAGTGTAGGGATTATTTAGTATAGTACACACTAGTGGCAAATTTACTATTATTCCCCAAAATTAGTTCGACCAAATTCGATATTCGATTAGCATTCAATCGTCGAATGCTAAATGAATAGTTCTAGGCTACCTTTTATTCGATATTCGATCATTCGATGATCGAATACAAATTTATTCGATCAGTCAAATAATTTATTCGATCAATCGAATAAATCATTCGATCATTCAAATGATTCGTATGATTCGAACTATCGAAGACTTCGATCGTAGAAATCCTATTCGATCAGGACTTAGCCTCAGAAGCCAATGGGAGTGCTCCCATATGCTTCTATTGCAATTCGGTAGGTCCAAGCTGCCAATGTATCGAATAAACTTAAAAAATTCAATCCTTCGCTGATCGAATGATCGTATGATCAAATATTCTTTCATTCGACTCTGTTTGAATGTATTTGGTCGTTCGACCATTCGCTATTCGATGAACGAATATGCCGAAATTTGCATATTCGACCAAACGAATAAATCCTACGTTTGAAATTCTATCGAATTCGTGCAAACCTCGATCTATTCACATGAATTTATTAAATCGGCCCCCAGGTTGTGCACACTCAAATTAAAATGTAAACACAGGTGGCATTAAAATACATTTTATACTATTTAAAACAATTTAGCAATACACAGTTGCACTGGCAAAATACAATTTTATACAGCAATAGTTTACATAGTAATAATATACATACCACCAAAAGAGTTTTAAAGAGGCAAAAAGTGGAGCAACAAGGAATGGATACACCTGCCAAAAAATTTGAATAACCCCAACGTTTTCATCACAAAAGAATCCCCTTTACAAAGGCTTTTAGTAGTTTATACTAAAAAATTTACTTTAATGCCACCTGTGTTTACATTTTTATTTGAGTGTGCACAACCTAGTTTGTTATATATTGATTATTTGGTCACTCAATGTAGGAGCGACCTTGGTTTTGTTGCACCTCTAGTATCTATTTTCTGTAATATTTGCCAAAACAATGTGCCCTCCACCTATTTATACTTTTATATTTTTATTTAGTATAGCCTCAGGTGGATTTCCATCCATGGCATTGCTGCATCATCAATGCAAGGTGTAGCGTACAACTGAGACCTGTATTTTCATGTGATGTTCATATTCCTTTTGTCATCATTATTCATCTTTCACAATAACTGTGACCTTTCATTTTCACCATTAATGCAAATTAGTAATAAGTAAAATATGCTATAATGTATTGTACATACTATTTATGTCATTTATTTAACGATTCAACAGTGTCACGAAAACACTTGGCTCCACCACACTTTTCTCTTGGGTTTGGCTACAAGGGGTTACAATCAGTCTCTCGATCACCTTACACACAGGTTAGACTAACATCAGACACCCCAAAAACACACCAACACCCACAGAGTTCATTCGCTGCCACCATCTATCATTAACAGGCGATAGAAACCTAATGTGACTATTCCCCTGCCCTCTACAACAGGTAATAACTCACACTACACAATACATCAAACACTCTCTTCTATGGTAGTTAGTCAGGGTAAGATCCTACTAGTCTAACAAGCACTCCAGCAGCCAAAGGGTTAATTCACACTCAAACACACTTTCCTGCTAGCCGTACTAGTTATCAAACATACAAATAGGCAACTTTCCCTTTCCACACATACAGAGAGTTCATACACTTAGGCACAAGCATTCTTATGGGCTATGAGTTCATTTAGAGCACAAGGACTAACGTATTAAATATTTTAATATAACAAGAAACAGTGCATACATATATAAAAATATATAAAAATGATATTACAAAGATGACATAGTTGCAAAACAGTAAATAAAATAAAAAGGAGTAAAAATACAAAGAAAACCCTTACTTTACCAAGTTTGGAAGTTATCAATGTATCCTCTGAGGCACGAGTAGAAAACTGGAAATACAATTCACTTGGAAAATGAAGCCTCCTTGCATGACCATTAGATATTAGGAATGTCACCTTTTTATTCCCTGCTGGGACACTCCCCTCATTACCTTATGCAGGAGGTAGGAGTGCCAAGGACATGTCATTTACGACCCCCTGCAGGGGGTCTGCTACTCTCAGGCAATATTCACAAATATCCTTTAATATAATATGGGTACTTGCCAGTACCCAATACTATAATAAAAACATGGGCAGGCTGTGGTCCATATGTGGGCAAACAGAACAATACCAAACACTAATAGGTTCCCATTTTCCAGTCCCCCAGAAACCAGCCCTCCAAACCGGTGGG
This sequence comes from Xenopus borealis, assembly GCA_024363595.1. Lineage (NCBI taxonomy): Eukaryota > Metazoa > Chordata > Amphibia > Anura > Pipidae > Xenopus > Xenopus borealis. Next base: position 131,044,527 of record CM044433.1, on the reverse strand, counting down.
TATCGGCTGGCACTGTTTGGTATTGTTAGGAAGCTTGTGACCTCCTCATAACCGATATGTAAGTTATGAAGTTGTGAATCCTATGACACAGGAGGTATGGATATTTTCCTATAAACCATAATTTTCTACCAGCTATCCACCCCCCTGCTGCTCCAGGTCCACAGCTCTGTTCTTTGATCAGCTGATCAAAGAACAGATTGCCTAGCTTCCAGGTCCAACTGATTTGGCTCCAGATCGTCTGTGCAGAGAGATATCGTTCTCACCTTTCTACAGCCCCCCTGGTGACATATACAATCAAGGGTCTCTGTGTGAGACTTTGACTGAGTAATTACAGTTAACTTTTAAAATGCCAGTGCCAGGTGGCCCTGGCATGACAAACAGTAATGTTGATCTTGCATATTTGTTACTTAAGATCTAATACCTAAGAAGTTAATTATATTCATTCAAAAGCCTTGTATTAATAGAACCAATCTCATCAACAAGATTAGGGGGCATCAGATACAGTAAGTTAACTTTTAATCAGAACAGGACTGTTTTTAGTAGTACAAGGATTAGAAATAATAGCAGCACAAGGTAATTTTTACATTTATTTAGTTATTATATATTCATTTATCTATTTAATGCTGACATTCAAGTGAAACCTAGGGCTAATGAATCAATTGAAAAGATACCTCTATAAAAATCATGAGGCATGTTTGTCTCACAGAGAGTGCGATCATCAATTTAAATTTATGTGGGAAATACGTATGACTGAATACCTTCATGATTTCCTCCAATATGTTAGTCTACTCTAGTAAAAAAGAATGTTATACTTTTGTAAGGACCTAGTATTTTAATCTCTCAAACCATTCTTTGTACAGATGCAGCCACTGGGATTGGTGAGTTAAAAGCATCATGACTCAGGGCTAATTGAAGAAACTGTGTTATTCAAAGTTATCTTAACTCATTTAATGCATTTAACCTTTTCATTAGCATACCAAAGCACCATTGTTTTCAATGGTGAACTCTTTAATTGGATGGGATGCTGTGACACAATATTCTGTGTTAAGTGGGATAAATGGGATAGATGAGTAGTGATGGGCGAATTTATTCGCCAGGGTCGAATTTGCGGCGAATTCCCGCGATTCGCCGCAATTTGCGCGCGAATTTTTCGGCGAAGCGAATCGCGGGAGATTCGCCCATCACTATAGATGAGTTACATTTTTCTGTGTCAAATGTACAATCCAAAGTGGCTTCATCTGTAGGTTACTTCAAATACAAATTTCTCTAGAACTCTGAAAATTTTAGATTTATTAAAAGTAAAAACCACAAAACTTCTCCAAGTAAAAGTCAGTCAATGTCCCACAGAAGTCAAAGGGAGCTGTGCTAATCCTACTGGACGTTTTAGGGACCAGAAATAATGACAAATGTTAAGGGGGCACTTAATTCATATGTCTCTGAGTCTCTGAGTATCTCTCCAATAGATAAAAATGCAAATGCAGTCTAAGGATAAAGACCTCTAGTTTATCTTTTATACCCTCATCATACAGAGTATATTTAAACTCTTAACATACTAAATACAGATGGAACAGTGACTTTTGAGTTTAAGTTTTATTTAAACATGTATGTATGATATTTTTATTTAATAAGACAAATAAATTGACAGCACTAAATGAATCCTTAGAAGTGCAAATAAGTAATTAAAAGGAATTGCAAGGCTGAGCCCACACAATCTCCTGTGTGTCAGCCATTTGGAGAATAACCCTGTCAGCATAATATATATGTGTGTGTGTACAATTCAGTAATTCACCACCATTCTATGTTTCCTCTATTTGTAGTTAATTATGTCATCTACCTCTCTTCCCTGTGTATTATACACATCTGCCATGTCATCTTTCACATGTCACTATTCTATCTGTGAACTACATTTTTAATGCACTAGAAGAAATAAACACTGACTTCCAATAAAGCATGAAGGACAGTGTGAGAGTTTACTCATGAAGTATGAGCCCAGTGAAGACAGATTGCTTTTTTTTCACAATAAAGAACAGTATAACCCTATTTTTAAGGGGACAGTGAAAAAATTGAGTAAAGACTCAAGACTCATGCACAACCTAGAGCAATAAGTGGTTTGTACATAGCTGTATGACGGGCAGACAAAACCATGGCAAATAATGCATCTAGTTAGTAATTTATACCTCTCAATTTTACTAATAATAACATTCACAGAAGACAAACAGACATTTTATGAGAGCATCAAATTACCAAAACAGTATCTAATATCAGGGAAAAGCACCTCCTGAAATGCATTATAAATTGGTGAAAAGACAGAAAAAGAATGTAAAATGTGAGAAAACTTAAAAATAAGCGTGTGTAAAAAGAAGGTTTCACTGGAGGAAGGAATGCTGGTAGGTATGGTACCAGCTCTGTTAAATAATTTGCTGAAGGTAATTTTATTTTCCACATTTCTGGTTGACAGTTTATTGAGTATAGCAGTAAAAGATCCTTGTTCTATTTCTGAAATGATTTCATGGGGAATGATACTTAGGCAGATTTACAAGGGTCGAAGTGAAAATTCGAATTAAAAAAACTTCAACTATTTGCTACCTTAAACCTGCCTAATTGCTGTTTTAGCCTATGGGGGACCTCCTATAACCTATATGGAGTCTTTTGGGTTAATTTGAGAAGTCAACTTTTTTTCAGGGAAATCATTCCAATTGTTCAATTCAAGCGATATAATCTTACGATTCGAACAATGCAAATTCAAACTAAAGCGGACCTGTTCGATCGAAAACAGTCCATTTTTGATTGAAAAACCACTTTTTCTGGTCGAATTTAGAAGTATTTTCACTTCAAAATTTGACCCTTAATAAATCTGCCCCTTACAGTGAAAGAGCAGGTTACAGCAAATATCCATATTCGGTTTCAATATTTAAAACCTGTAAAACACTAGTTTATAAATTTTGTATTTATTTTATTTAGATGTCCTTCTCTCCCTCCCATTCTCTCTGTCTCAAAGCATTTGTGCATCATTTCATATACTTTATCTCCCATTTTTTTTTTCTGTAAGGCTGACTTCAGCAAAACTATTTGCATAAAACATTGTGTGACAACAATTAGTGAAAATATATTCCTCCATGTTTGCCTTCTGTTTCACCACAGCCACAGCATTTCATTTTCAAACAAACGAATGCATGACTTCTGTTCATGTCACATCAAAATCCTTTATTACATTTCTGCCCAAATGGTGCTCCTTATTTGCTTACTAAATCTTTGGCTTTTGGAACTTTATTGGTGCCCTGCTGTGATTGCATACAGTGTAAAGGAAAAGAAAGGTCTTGGAGAAATTAACAGCCTCCTTATTGCTAATTAAAAGCTCTTGTATCTCTCTCCACATGGCTAGGGCATCTGCTTCCAATCCTCCCTATGCTCCAGAAACCCATAAATTCACTTACAAGGATGCTGAAAGCACCTGGATAAAATTGCATTCCTTTCTGCCAGTGCATTAGAATTCTCTGGGGCTAACAATATATTCTTTCATTTATTTATTTCTTTATATTTAATATAGGCCTTTCCTCCAGTGGTGAGACAGAGAAGTGTACTTACCAATTGTGATGCTAAAAATATCACTTTACTGCTTGCTTCACTGGTGTATATACCTTCTTGCTACTGTAAATGTGTGTTCTGATTTTGTACACCACCCTGGGGCTCTTCATTCAAGTACAGTCTTCTAAGTATAACAATGTCATAATATGTGAAGGAAGATGTAACATGTCAATTCATTTTAGGATTCAGCGTTCTAGAGAAACTCTCAATATGTTCTTTTAGTTCACTGAGTATACACTGAGCAGACAAATAAAAGGGTAACAAGTCATTTGTAAAGATGATAGATAACAGCATGCATTTTCCAATCCACTTGTTCTTATGAAATCTTGATAAAAAGAAAAGTAATCTGCAGGGCACTTTCTTTAGTTATTCATAAAACCACAATGAAAGCCTAGTGTAGAAGATTTCGGGTCACCGCAAAAGATAAAAAACACGAAAGCATTTTAATCTCAGGGATATTCTATATAGGCTGTTGATAACTTTAACTTACTTTTCTCAGAACTTATTCATAAACGGGTAAGAAGAAAACATATTTCTGTAAATTTAGAAACCTGTATGTCAACATAATTCTGGAGAAAATAACACATCCGTTGATTCTTGATGTTCTTTTTGGAGTTAGGTAGCAATGCCATTTTCAAGTATTAAACCTTTAGTCTATACTATAGTAAGAGGAATTATCTTTAGCAACACATGGAATCTTATATATTATTTATGCAGTCTTTTGGAAACAGGGTTGGTGAAGACAGGCAGCAATTACTTAAACCTGGTTTTAAAACTAAATTATGTTTGTGAACATGTATGTATTCATGTTTCATTCAAATGAATTATAATATCAAGAAAATAGTTCCTTGCAACTGATCAGAGAAAGTCACTGCAAGTGACTATATTGATCTCTATTCATTAATTCCTTACCTGTGTAGTTAAACACAGATCAGCTTGCATAACCATGATTAACAGTCCTCACACTCACAAAGCATGTTTTCCTGGACTTTTATCAGTATTTTTGTGTGATAATTATACAATTTTTAAATACAGCAAATACAGAGTTGATGCTAACTAATACTGGATTTAAATAAAAAAATACATTAAAACTAAGCAATCATAGAACTGTATACTTCTCTGCTGTGTACATTTATTCTTATCAATTACATTTTCTCTTTATCCTATCATTTACATGCTAGCTCAACAAGCTTGGCTGTATTACTACCCATGACTTGACACTTTGTTAATAAATTCATTCTTTCAGGCCATAATATTATTTATATCCTTGTTACAAATATACATCTTACTCTTATCATTCATTATAGGGATGAGCAAATTTTAACCAAGTTTTGTTGTGGAAATGATCCCCATAGACTCAAATGGGAGAAAAAAATTACACGTCAAAAAAAAAAAAAGTCACACATCAAAAAAAATGGTATTCTATAGTATATAATGTATTTCTGCAAAATTTTCACCTGCAAATTTTTGGTGAAGAGAAAAGGGTCAAATATACTTATATGTCAAATCATTCATAGTCATCATCCCAATGCTAAAGTATTAATACATATATAACCCTGCTCATTTCCTTCTCATTTAAACAAATAAATGGTCTTGTGCTTCACTCAGCTTTGGTACTAACTTTAATTAAATTTGAATGTGAAGGAAACTCCCACCTGTGTGAGTGGTGATTTGCCACCTTTACTGGTAAAAACGACCAGCATTCCTAGTGTATAGTTGTATAATTTCTCCTTATTAATAACATTGGCATAAAGCATATTTTTTACTGACCATGTGGCATGCAGATTATACTAAATTGTGCAGCTATAGGTTCCATGCAGGATCCTGCCACTTTGCAGAGTGATTTGTCTAAGTTGGGAAACTGGGCAGCAAACTGGAAAATGAGGTTCAATGTTGATAAATACGAGGTTATGCACTTTGGCAAAAATAATATAAATGCAAGTTATACACTAAATGGCAGTGTGTTGAGAGTTTCCTTAAGTGAGAAGGATCTTGTCTAATTCTGGTAAAATATTCACCCAGTTACCACTATTCTCATATAGAAGGGGGAGAAGTGTAGGGGATCAGGTAAAACACAGTAAACAGACACAGAAGGTGCTAACACTGTAGCTCCATCTGTAAGTGGCACTTTTCCATGTGGGGACTGCGGACACTGTAACGGCATCATTCGGGGGGATTGTGTTCAACACCCCCTATAGGGTACGAAACACAAAATTAAAGGCTTTTTCACTTGCAATAGTCTTAATATAATATATTGCATCAAGTGCCCGTGTGGGTTGGCATACGTAGGCCAAACGAGTAGAATCATTAAAACAAGACTGAATGAACACAAGTCAGTGATCCGAAATTTTGTACCTGCAAAAGATGATGATAAAACTAGCACAGAGAGAAAGGAAACCTCCCAAGCACGCCATTTTTATGAACAGGGGCACAGAATCAGTCAGTTAAGGTGGCAAATATTGGAAAAGATTTATGGCAGCAACACGATGGAGATTAAAAAGAAACTGTTGCAAAGAGAATGTTTCTGGATATGGTTGTTACAAACAAAACAACCCCGTGGTTTGAACGAGGAGTTTAACATGAGTTGCTATTTATAAGAAATGTTGCAAGGTTGTCTTTAGTGAGTAACGATATTGTAATTGTGTTTCTGTGAACAAGCACCTGTCCAGGGAAAGCTTTTGAATCAGAGTAAGGCAGCTATTTGACAGCACTACAGTTGTATATGCTGGTTAAATTTTAAATTTTTGATATTAACATCTTGGTTAAATTGATTAAAGATTGGTTGTAATGTTTTTATGCTTCAAAAGTGTTTTCACAGTTTTTTTTAGGTATTTTTGGATTACTCACTGGAATCTTTAATCCAACACAAGGACACTAATAGTTCCTATTTATTGTATAATTATGAAACACTACCAGGTATCTG
>CM044433.1:131015835-131033262 GCA_024363595.1 Xenopus borealis | reverse complement strand
ATCATGTTAAACTCCACACACATTTTTATACCCATATTCCCATTGAACCCAACAACAGGAAGTGATGCAACACCATTGGGAATAATTGCAGTAATTAGCATACAAATCGGTAATGTGCCCATTGGTGAATCTCAAGCTATGAATTTAGACTATAAAATTGATGCCCACCAGTGGTATCTGAAATATACATATTTAAAACATTAATAAAGTGCTGAATATATATATATATACACAGTCCCATGTGTAGTGCACAGGAAAAAATTAGCTGATTCCTGGGTGATATCTTAGAAACTTAGAAAACATAAGATAATATAGCAGATAAAAGACACACTCCAGGACTTCAAAATGTAGTGAAAAATAAAAATATTTATTTGTCGACATTTCGGTGACTGTCTGTGATCTTTGTGTGTATTGAGAAAGGTCCAAGGCAGGAACAGAAACATTGACAAATAAATATTTATATTTTTCAATGCATTATGAAGTGCAGGAGTGTCTGTCATCTGCTACATATATATATATATATATATATACTATATATATATTTGGACATGTGGTCCAATATATATGTGTGTATATAAATATATATATATATATGTATATATATATAATATAATATCTCGGTGTCATGCATGTATTGATGAAGCTTTACAATGGAAGCAAGGCCAGCTTAACATATTGTCACACACTTTCTAAGTTAACTTAAATATTTTTAGCTGTAAGCTATTTCCAGCAACTTCCACATATTTAATAGAAGCTTGTGTCAGTGACTTTGCCTGCTACTTCTCCTCAGTTTTACATATAGAAAAATGACTTAGAAGCTCACATGATCATTTAGAGAAGATTTTGCCTATGTGAAACCCTGCAGGATTCCTTACCCACTGGGTTTTTAAGTATCAGCATCTGCAACAACAGGCAAAAAATACCAAGATGTTTTACCACTAAAACAGCATGGGTTTGTTTTATTTATGTATTCCCTACAGCTTTAAAACCATCTTATACTATTTTATTTACTGTAAAAGTATGGCAGTGAATTTCAATGTCTTAAACACTGGGAAAATAGATAATATAACAAATGGAAAGCAAACACCTGCAAGGTTAACACTGATTGTGGTTATAAATCACATTTTATATTAAGACATTTGAATAAAAAGAGTTGTCCTAGATTGAAGGGTAAACTAACCCCTAGTTTTTTTGTCTTCTGTAGTAATAAATCTTATATTTTGACATGGATCAGAACATTCAATTTAATTTACTGTTATAGATTCCTCATATAACTCAGATACTTTCCAACTACATAACACAACATTAAAGTATAAGTATTTTATGACAATATATAATAGTTGTGCCTGTGTTTAAACTAAAAAATACAGGTCCATTGAATTATTTAGACTGAAAGCCATTGTCTGCAATGCACCATTTTCTTCTTTGAATGAATATGTTATCCTTTTTGTTCCTCACTCTCTTGTATAACACAGCAGAATTGCTTTAAGCTTTATGAGTACACAGTAATACATGTACATTCGATCGTAAATAAATCCCATCTATACTGATCTGGAGTAAGGCAAACTTTGATTTTCCTGTACTGACCTTGATATTGTTTGTACAAATCAAGTTCCTGGAAAGTTTATCTATTCTAAGGAAACAGACAAACATTTGTTCATGCCTCAGCTTATTTGATTCTCATAAATAATGTGCCCTTGCCCTTCTCTGAACTAGATCAAATTCCACAATAGTGTTTTCATGTTGATTCAACTTGTTCTCATTCAGTCACAACTTCACTATAGTTTACTCATACTTAATTACTCTTGAAATGCATCCATGATACTCATAGTTTAAATTTCCACATTATAGTCATCTTAAAGGGATTATGTCATGATTTTTATTTGTAATTTACACTATTAGCATTGCAAATAATTTACTCTACCATTTAAACTTGTATTATTGATCAACTCATGTCTTTTATTTTAGCTGTAATATTGGTGTGCAGGCAGCTATCTGAGTGCTTTGTGCCTGATTCTAAGCTTTGAGAAGTAGCCAACATGACTATTGTTTCTCCTACTCAATGTACTATCAATACAACCCAAGTTATGTAATTAGAAACCTGGATTTCTCCATCTTGGGTGCTATTCTCATGCCAGCCACTATTGGATCACATTTAGCAATTCAAGCAATTTCTGACTTAAGTTTGATCTCCACCATGCTGTAATCTTCTCCAGACTTGAAGAAACTTGATTTTTGGAATGGTAAGGTGGTCTGGGGTGTCAGAAAGCATCGTCTCTCATTGTATTTTATGTAATAGGCTACAGTTCCCACGGCCCCATGTAAATTACTTTATGTAATGTATTTGGGTTTTTTTCCCACTCATTCTAACTGTATTAAATGTATTTTGGGTGCCACTACTTCTGCCACTCACTGTATAGAAGCCAGTAGAACCATTATTTACAAGCACATGCTGTGTGTGTGTATATATTTATTTACTCTTTGCTGTACAAGCTAATTGAGGCTAATGGCACATGAGGTTGGAGGTGACATTACTCCAACTTGCAGTGCACCAGTAAAGAGTGACTACAATTTATCACAGCACAAGTCACATGGCTGAGGGCAACTGGGAAACTGACAACATGTCCAGTCCCATGCCAAATATGAAAATTAAATATAAAAAATATGTTTGCTATTTTAAAATAATTCAGTGCAGAATTCTGCTAGAACAGCACTATTAGATGATGTGTTCTTGGGAAAAAAAACATGTTTTCCTGGGACAGAATAATTTTAAGCCTTTAAAGAATTGCATGTTGGTGTTAAAGATTGATATTTATCAAAAACATGTATGGTTACTTTGGCAGGAGACACTTTCTCAAGACAATGTAAATAAAGCTGGCCACACACTAAAAGATATAGTACACTTGTTTGCCAAAATTGCTAAATTAGCATATTTTCCTTATATGCCCAAGCAGTCCTTGCCCAGATGGATTTCATCTTTGTGATCCAAGAATTTTTAAACCTGTCTGATCTGTTTGATTTTGCCGCCCGATAATGAATAGGTGTAGACCAAATCTGCAGCTTTTATTTTATCTTGTGTATGGCCACCTTTGCATGGGAGGTTTATTCTTTAAACATAGGACCAGATGTAAACAGTTTGAACTACCATATGTGGCATACCTTGACATTATTGCTTTGAAACTTCAATAGGTTTGTGGGTAAAAAAAAAATATTTTTAAAATGTCTGCACCTGCAACCAATGTTTTAAGATGGGGAAATTAAATCTGTATTGATCAAAGTCTTCTTTTGTGCAGGTTTTGTAATTATAATTTACCAAGAATCACAGATTTGTGGGCAGGAAACAAAACAACTAGGCTAGTCTCTTAACCGACAACCAGTTCATCCATGCATTTCTCTTTCCCATGTTTATGGAAACATTTGCCTTCCTGGAGAAGAAAGAGGCAATAATTCTGCAGTGATCAAAATGATTGGCCCCATAGGTGGTTGGTTCAAGGGATTGAAAAACCATGAAAACTAAACTGCTTGCAATCAAAGTTATACAATAGGGGTTAATGAAAAAACAAGGTATATCTAGTACTTGTTTAACACCGTACAAAAAGACTTTGTAGAACATGTTTCTTGGGGCAGATTTTCAACAAGGCTAAGCCTCCCCAAACCAGATTGGCAGTTAAGAAATATGGAGAAAAAAAGATGGCTCCCTTACTAACTCTGCTGGTCTGCCTCCATCTGGGGGAGAGAATGATACTTTTTACCAACTGTAAAGTATTCATGGAAGGATGGGTCAAGCATGGACTTTTTAAGAATAGGCTTTACACAGGCCTGTATAAAAGAAGAAAGAAAGGTTCCAGAAGCTAAAGAGGGATTGAAGATGTGAATAAGTAGTGGCGTAATCTCTGCAACACAATGTTTGAGCAGAGAAGAAGGCATGGGGTCAAGGGGGCAAGTTGTGAGTGGGGAGGACAAGAGAAGCTGGAGACTTAAGACATTGTTACCAGAAGGAAGGAATTAAGACATGCACAAAGGGGCTTAGAAATTTGGAGTTAGTTTACATTACTAGAGGTAGGGATCTGATTGCTGATGGACTATACTTTGTCTTTAACGAAATCAGCAAACTCCTGAGGAGAGTGCGTCAGGTTGACTGATACTGTTGATGATGGATGGAGAAGAATAGGGAAAACAGGCGTTGTGGGTTGGATTTGTGATTGTTTATAAGGATACTGAAGTACTCTTGCTTGGCCTTTGACAAGGCAGAATTGAGACAGGACAATAGAAATGTATAGTGCATAAAGTCTGCTTGCGTACGGGATTTCTTCCACATACTTATCAGCATTCACTTTAAGACTATCGTGTAACAAATCTAACGTGGCAGTTGCGGAGCTCACCCGGCTTCTCTCCTCCAGCGATCTCTGCTATCGCGAGATCCCAGTCCCTTCTGTACCATCTTCTACACTAACTCATACACCTTGCTTTACTAGTGCAGATCCATATCTGAGAGACTTGATAAAATCAAAATTAGGCTTTTATTACAACACACATATATCGGTTACAGCAGTAAACATTTTATGACTGTATCCCGGCACTTCCTCAGAGTTACACAACTTCACACTTGAACATGTTATAAAGTGATATCACAGGTGATTTTCATTAATAATTAAAGGATAAAACTTGATTTCAAAAGAGGTACTTAAAGGGCAAGGAAAGTCTAAAATAGAATAAGGCTGTAAATGCTGTATTTTGTATACTAAACATAAATATGAACTTACTGCACCAAAAGCCTAATCAAACAAATTATTTATGCTTTCAAAGTTGGGCACAGAGGGCTGTCATCTTGTAACTTTGTTATACATAACTATATATAATGGCTGTGCACTCAAATGCAATTTAATTGGTATTGCGCACCGACAGTGCCAGTAAACTTACTGCAAGGCTTAATCCCTATAGCCTAAGGCACATGGCTTTAATAAACATCTCCCCTCTGTAATTGTGCTCTTTTGGTTTTAACAGCAATTTGTAATAACTTATTGGGACTGATTCAATACAGAACTGCATGAATGAACTTCAGTCCAGTCCATAATATCAAATCTTATTGAATGAATTCTTGTCCAGTTTATAATATCAATTTCAATGAATATAGATTAATTATGCATATCTATTATGAACTTTAATAGTTGATATATTATTGTTATTTTGTATTATGTAATTTTTTGATTGGTGAGTGGAGGTTTAAACTACATGGTGAAATAAAACTTCGATGTTTTGGTTTACATTTACAGAGTGCAACCAGAGACTCTTTTTTTGCTTAAACTTTGTTATACATCTTTGCAAGACTAAACTACATGCACATGCTCAGTGTGGTCTGGGCTTCTTAGGGGTCGTCATAAATGATCAAAAACAAAGCTACTTGAGTTCTGCATGGCTGGTAAGTAAGGCAGTGGTTCCCCCTGCTGTTCATAAGTATGATTGCTTCCCTGCCAGAAGTTAGGGACCGTCTAACAATTCCTATCTACAGTGGTAAATGAAGGGAGAATTTCACTGCATACAGTCAGGTTTCTTATAAAAATGGTACACTTTTTTAAATCAAAGTATATTGTAGATAGAGTTCTTTTTCATTAAAGAATGTAAAATGGGATTTTATTTCTTTGCCTTTCCTTGCCCTTTAACTTTAAAGGCAAAGGTTATCTGTGAACTCAATTAATAATCTACTCATAACAAATACATTTTCCTATTGCATAAGCAAAATGTTGGCAGGACCTTGAGGAGATTCAAAGATCGGGTCCTGGAACATATAGCTTCTATAAATAGGTTGGATAGTTCCTCTGCTATAGCAGAACACATAATTGAGACACATACAGCTAATGAATACTTTGTATCTTTTCAGGGAATCAAAACAGTAAAATTGGGAAAGCGGAAAGGAGACATTGAAACAGTAATATCTAAAAGAGAGATTAAGTGGATGTCTGTTTTGGATACAGTTGCACCCAAAGGGTTGAACAAAGAGTGTGATATTAAATATTTTAGTGATTGAACTTTTCCACCTTATGGAATATAGAGTTGCTAACTAAAGATTGGTTCTCAAGACAAATTACCATTTTGATATATTTAAAAAATGGACGTAATACAGAAATCCAAATTCAATATAAAAATTCATTATAATACATTTAATGTTTACTTTAAAAATATTAAAACATTTCCTAAAAATTACAAAAAAATTAAAAAATCATATAAAAATGTGAATAAATATTATACAATATGAATAATTGAATAGGATTCTGTCAAACTGTTAATTGATAATCAATCTTGAAATAAGAGACATGTAAATCATACAAAAAGAGATGTGTCTCACATAAAATATCCTGCACCTCACAGACTAATATACAAATTGTTATGAATTTCTGCATAATAATGTATATAATGGGAATAATGTGTTTAGATTAAACATCACAGTTAATATGAAGGAGTAACACATTTTTCTGGGTAGTTGGTCTCATTTAAACATTTTTTGTAATGTGGATGTAGTCACAATATTAATTCGCAATGATTATTAATAATTCTTTCACAGATTTTATAAAATGTTTTTATATAAGTCTTACACCTTATTTTAATGCATTTTAGTGCACTGAAGCTTTATAATGTATACTAAATATTAATACAAACACACACACACATATATATATATATATATATATATATATATATATAATTTATTTTGTGCATAAATCCGACGTTTCGGCCCCCATTGGGGCCTTTTTCATCCTTGAACATGCACAAAATAAATATATGAATTGACACAAGCAAGAATGGTGTGCGGATCTTCACTATATTAATGCATGCATATTCTTTGGATCCAGCACCCGACATTAACTACAAGAAGAATTCCGGATTAGAGTGCAGTGCATAAAGCTAATTATATATATATATATATATATATATATATATATATATATACAGATGCAGTCACTTTGGATGGTGAGTTAAATGCGTCGTGACTTAACTCATCTATCTCATTTATCCCACTTAGCACAAAATACTGTGTCACAGCATCCCATCCAATTAAAGAGTTCACCATTGAAAACAATGGAGCTTTGGTATGCTAATGAAAAGGTGAAATGCATTAAATGAGTTAAGATAACTTTAGATAACACAGTGTCTTCAATTAGCCCTGAGTCACGACGCATTTAACTTACAAATCCAAGTGACTCTATCTGTATATACACAAAAAGTAATATAGTAGCGCACTCCTAGGGACTTCTTCTTAAATATTCTTTATTTGGTCATATAGTACAGGAATCAACATTTCGGCTCCCTTCTAGAGCCTTTATCAAGAATCTTGATAAAGGCTCTAGAAGGGAGCCGAAACGTTGATTCCTGTACTATATGACCAAATAAAGAATATTTAAGAAGAAGTCCCTAGGAGTGCGCTACTATATTACTTTTTGTGTAAGCAATTCCAAGAAGCAGTACCCGGGCCAGCAAGCAATGAGTTAATGCTAAGGAGTGCGGATCTGCTTGGTTGGTATATTATTAACATTATTAACATGTATTTCTATAGCGCCAACTTGTTGCGTAGCGCTGTATATATATACAGGTATGCATACAAATGAATTCTACATATATATGTGAATTTTAGGAATATGTATTTGTTATGAGTATATTGTTAATTGAGTTCACAAATCCCCTTCACTTTAAGACTGCCTGTATATTACCACCTTTAACCTCCCCAAACCAAAAAATCACCCTCCTCCTATTAGGTTTCCTATCCTTCGGCTAGAGAGGAGTTGTCCAGTAGGTGACTCTATCTAAGAATGAGGGAATTGTTTTTTTCTTTACATATTCTATATTTTCTGTCTCAAACTAGATGCACATCACATTTCAATAACAGCTTAATCTTTCTGGAAATGGGGTGTAGTTACTTTTATGGATCAATTTCCAAAATAATTCAATACAACCTTGTGTTATTATAATTCTCAGGTAGCACAACATACACAATCTTCCCTCATACAGGAAACTATGATTGAAAACACATTTTATAAGATACAGTATATTGTACTTGTATAACTAGATACAATAAATGATCACAACTGGAGGTCCATAGAAATATCACCTCATAATTACCCAAATATATGCATGTCTGAGAGAGAAATCCATAATGATTTAAATCACCATAACAATAACAATAATAATAATAATAATAATAAGTATAGTATTTCAATAAACCTGCATGCAACTGGGAAACAAAAATAAAGTATTAATGTTGAATTTTACAACTAATAATACAGAATAACGGCAAGCAAATGAAGTTAGATTGTTAATTAAAAAATCAAGAGAAATTGATTCAACTTAGACAAAACAAAATATATGGACATAAACAGTGGTAACTCAAAAGTTGAAAACTATAAAAACTTTGGTAGTATTTTTGATATCAGTAAAAAAAACACCAATTGAAATCACAACAAAGCATATTTCAAAAAATTACACTTAACTTTTAGATTGTTTTCTGTCACACTGAAGTCTGAAGAGTACCCAGAGGGGCAAACTGACAAGCTAAATCCACATTTTTATAAGAGATGAATGTTCTTTCCACACTTGAGAAATAACATTTTGTGCTCACCTGTAACTTCTTTTCAGAATGAACATAAATGAACAAAAAGGAAAGATACCAGTGAGAGGAGTAGGGACAGGTTATTTTATGATCTTTATCCTCCAAATGTCCAGCTGAAGTAGAGAAACAAAGTGGAGGGCAAAGATTCACTGCATGCTGTCTAAAAGATCTGGTTAAAAAAACTTGTGGGTAGACCTAAATTCTTGAACATACTTAGCACTAGTGAATGCCTGAAGATGCAGGTACTTCATTCATACACAAAAGTTAAAATGTGCTAGCATGTGCAGTGTGGAAAGAACCCCTGTTCCTTCACTGTGCTCACTATTTCACACCAGATTTCTTTTTATCAGACAGAATTGCCTTGAACACAAGTGATTGTTGAATGATCACTGAGGGGTATTATTACATTTACATTAATAAATTGCTTGTATAAAGTTTCAGCTGTTCACAATGAGATTAGTTTTCCTGCTTATGATTTTAGCTCCCCAATTTTTGATGATTTTCAATTCTCCAAGATCTTTATCTTTATTTATTTTGCCTATCAGTGTTTATTTATAATACGGTTTTCTTTGTCACCTCCTTATTCCCTTATTCTTTGGCATCCCTATAATGTTCCAGGGCCCAGCAACCTGGTAACATAAGTGCACTGCATGATGCTAAAGTCATCATCACCAAATCAACAAATAAAAGAACCACAAGGACTCTGGTTTCATGCTTGACTGTAGGTCTTACTAAATTCCTACATGCACTACTGTTCTATGATAGTTATTTTTATTGACTCCTGACCTGTTTCTTACTATCCTGTCTACCCTGACCTATGCCTTGCCTTGACTGTAAATCTCTTTAACCCTTCTAATGCCACTCTATAAACTTTTTTCCAACCTTCCTGTTCCCCAGTGCCATCTATTTATTCCTGACTTCCTGATCCTTACAGCCTTGCAAAACATGAGTGTGTCTCCCAGCAATCAACTTTTAGGCTGATATTTTTAGAAGCATCAGGGACTACTTTTAAAGCAATCTTCACTTTAAGTTTTATAAAATTGTGTTGGTCTATATTTGTATTTATTGTTGAATAAAATGTTTTTATTGTTGTAAAATATATTTCTAGTGTATGTAGGGGAGAAGAGAAATCTCCCCCCTGTGTTTCTGCCTGTGAAATTATCCAGCACAGTTACAGGCTGGAGAGGTCTGAGAGAAGGTGTGCCTGACTTTGGAGCCAAATCTATGGGATCTCCAAGAGAGCTGAACAGAGCCAGCACGAGTAGATGTAAGACTGTCAAGTACAGAGAAGCTGTTAACTCTGCGGAATCTGTGGATGTGCAGATTGAGCCCAGTCTGTCCCCTGCCAAGCTGCAAGAAACTCAGAAGGAGAAAGGTGCCACTGGTTAGATTGATCCTGATGTAGTTACCTTTAATCTCCAGTGTGACTGCCTCTGAGAGCACCTCAGTGAGTGAGCCACCCAAGGGAGGATACTAGCATGGATACAAGCGTGGGGCTACAAAGTGAAGACAGGTCTCATGTATTTTACCTGCTACATGGGAACTGCTTCTAAATTCCAAAGGGAGAGGTATAGTGATGGGCAAATTTATTTGCCAGACACGAATTCGAGGCTAATTCACCTGCTGAAAATTTGCTGGCGTAAAAAAAAAATGAGACGTGCTCCAAAATTGACATGATGCGCGTTAAAAATGTGATGCGACTCGTTTTGAGAATTTTTTGTCGCTAACGTGTCAAAATACGAGAAGCACCTCGTTTTGCAAATTATTTGCCATTTCACAAATTTCGCTGGAAATTCACAAATTACTGGGCGAAGTAACTCTGAAGTAACATCCTGCTTTTCAGACAAGCAGAGGTCAGATTTGTCTAAAACAAAGTGTCCCAAAGCCACAATTACATTCTAAAACTCAGCCAGCTAAAATAATATATATAAGAATATATTTATTAGTGCCATAAATCTATGCAGTGTGTGCTGACATGTTATTTTCACTATTCACATTTGCTCTTCATATTTTAGATCATGTTGAATATTCTAATTTAGCTACAGGGTTCCATACCTGGACTACACACCTGCAATTTTGGTGCCTATTATTCTTGTAGTCTTCAGCATCTTAATTAATGGAAAGTTATAAAATGTGTGTATAGTGTTGTAGGTATTGAATACTGCTTATCACCACAAACTCTTTTGCTCAGCCTTTCCAACAACCTGATAAAACATATTCATTATGTTTAATGAATAAATATAGCTGTACAAGTGCAACTATTTTTCTATCCCTTACAAAGTGGTGTTTCTGACAAATTAATGAATGAATTGTTTCAGAAGTTTTTTTAGAATCTATAAATATATTCTTTGATCTACTTTTTTTAACATAAAATTATATTTTTTTGCAAATGCAAATTAATTTAATTATGGATACATTCTTTTATTCTTTTTCTGCCTACAGCAGAACTTGTAACATATCAATGTTAAACCAGTTTTCCTGAGATAAGATAAATGAAGTCATCATTTTCTGTTTTAAACTAAAATGTGGAAACAACTGAAGAAAAATAAAATAAAATGCTAAATAGGAATGAAAAATATTCATGTGTGCTAGACAGGTAAAACAATGAAACTGAAATGAACAAATCAATGTTGCTGCTTTAAAGAACATTGATTCAATGGCAACATGTGAAGAATAGGAAAACAGAAGTGCTGTTCACTTCTGACTGAGGCCTAGAGGGAGATATATTTCTGCTGAGAGATTCCCAAGGTTTGACATTGTGGCAATATCAATAAAGACCAAATGGGATTTGAGGCATAAAATAATTGATTTCTAATTTACAGAATTTATCAATTGTATTTTGTGACCATGGTAAACCATTGCTTTGTCTTCACTTTGTACTGAAAGATATTGGTTACATACAGTATATCCTGTTTATGCTCTACTTTCACTGTATAGAATTTTCTGTTTATATAATAATGTAAATACAGTTTAAACTTGTACCTCCCCAATGACAAGTTGCTAAATCATATACTGAGTCTAGGGGAGAAATTCACTAAGGTGCGAAGTAGTGAACGATGGCAAAAATATGCCAGCAAAGGAGATAGACTCTAGCGCAACTTCGCAAATTTTTGCCAGGCTAAAGATCGTTACTACACAAATTCACTAAGATGTTTATTTTACTGACTTGCCTTCGCCATCTCAGACCTTGCGAAGTGCAATAGAGTAGATAGGACTTTAAAGGGAACCTGTCATGGGAAAATTTTTTTTTTCAAAACACATCAGTTAATAGTGCTGCTTCAGAAGAATTCTGCACTGAAATTCATTTCTCAAAAGAGCAAACAGATTGTTTTATATTTCATTTTGAAATCTTACATGGGGCTAGACATTTTGTAAATTTCCCAGCTGCTACTATTCAGTTACATTGAGAAGGAAAAACAACAGCCTGCCAGAAAGCAGTTCCCTCCTAATGTGCTGGCACAAGTCACATGACCAGGGGCAGCTGGGAAATTGACAAAATGGGTAGCCCCATGTCAGATTAAAAAACTGAATATAAAAAAATGTTTGCTCTTTTGAGAAATGGATTTCAGTGTAGAAGTCTACTGGAGCAGCACTACATGAAAACGACGCGACGCGCTCCGAAAATGACACAACGCATCGGAAACAACGCAACGCGTCACGTTTGACGCGACTCGGGTCAAAAACGACGCTCGTTTCGCGAATCGGCGAAAAATTTGCGAATTTCTCTGGAAATTCGCGAATTTTTCGGCGAAGCGAAACGCGCCCGTTTCGCCCATCACTAATCGGTGTAAGGTGTTTGGGTCATTGCTGTGTTGTGTTCTTTGGTGTGTGGGGTTCCAATGATCTGTGCTCAGCTGATCCAACAGGTCTCCACTATAGGCCAATTCTGTCCATTTGTTAAGTTCTATCAAAGGTATTTCCACAGCTTGGCAAAAAGAGTACATTTTGGCTGGTTCTTTCTGCGAGAATTGTTAATTGTCTTTTGTGGTGATCAGAGCAAATGGGAAGCTCCAGCAATAAAAAATGTTTTTTTTTCTCGGACAGCAATCATTAACAGTTTCAGTGCTCTGCGTTGTTGAAGCACAAGCCAGGCTAAGTCCGGGAATATCGAGACCTCATAGTTTTCATATTGAAATGTTTGTTGGTTTTGCATTTTGAGTAGGGTGTCCTTCTTTACAGTGAAGTCGTGCATGCAGCAAACTGTGTCTCTTGATTTTTCCTTTCTATTAAGTGACGGGCCTAGTGTTCTGTGTACTCTATATAGCTCTAACAGCTCTGCGGCCTCCTTTCCCAAAATAGTATTGAATATTGAACATGCTGTTGCTAGTAGCTCTGCTTGCAGAACCAACTCTGGAATTCCCTTTATACACCTCTACCTCTGTTCTTCCATATGTTTCCATATGTTTGCGCTTCTTGAATTGTTTGCACAACTGCATTAAGGTCCACTTTGGTAGGTAAGTTGGCGAGCAAGGATAGTATGTCTGGGAGGAAGGAGGTAGAGCTGTATCCGCCGTTGCCTGTAGGGGTAGGGCTGCGTCTCGCTGCCTCCGCCATCCTGGATTCTTCTGTTGGATCTGCGACTTTGTTTGTCTATTCAGATACTTAGTCAGATCCTCTTGGCTGCCTGAGTTATTTGCTGGTGTAGATGAGGGAATTGTTTTTTTACCGATCTTTGGAGATTGTGAATTGCTGATCATGCCACACCCCCCATATGTTCTCTACTTTGACTGTGTTTGCTCCCAGGAGTTGTTACATGTATTGTTATGTATGTACTGTTCCGTACAGTTTTTGTCCGATGTCTGGGTCAAGATATGTGAGTTAGCTGGGCCACTTTCTAGCCTTGTACACAGTCAAATAGGGATACATAGCCTGCTTTTTGTCTGCAGTGATTAATAGGGTTTGTTGCTCAGCTTCTACTGTGCATGGGTAGCAGCACATGTATTAATTATCACTTTATGGGGGCTGCTTAACAGGTTGCACTGTGTGCAGTGTTTGTGCCATATCTGTTTGCCTGGGACTTACAGCTGGCAACAGGTCTGAGGCTGTTGTCTGCTGGCCTAGATGTGCTTCGACAATAAGTGATAAGTAATCGGAGGGGGCGTCCCTGGGGATTAGGGCTCACTAGCCCTTGTACGCTCCTGCCACCGTTCAACCTGGCCTGACGTTGGGCTTGCCTGCCCAGCAGAGTTCCTGTGGCCTGCCAGTCTCCAAGCAACTGCCCACTCAAGACTGAGGCTGAAATGTTAGGCTGTAAGCTCTGCAATAAAAT
This sequence comes from Xenopus borealis, assembly GCA_024363595.1. Classification (NCBI taxonomy): domain Eukaryota; kingdom Metazoa; phylum Chordata; class Amphibia; order Anura; family Pipidae; genus Xenopus; species Xenopus borealis. The sequence continues at coordinate 131,019,394 of CM044433.1, read as the reverse complement.
ATTTAATTCATTTGAACAAGTTCTAGTATATATATATATGCACACAGCCCAGGTGCTAGTACATAAATCTGTATATTCAACAACCATAAAAGGTCCGCACTCATGGGTCTTACATTGCAAAAAATATTTAGTGTTTATTCAAAACACTAAATAAACAATAAATATTTTTTGCAATACAAGACCCATGAGTGCTGACCTTTTATGTTCGTTCGGAAAGGAGTGTGGGTCCATTTATACTATTATTTATATATATATACACACACATACTATATAAACAGTGTATTCCTGCAGTAGTTTAAACTAACCTTCACATATCCTTGATTTACCCATATGCATATTTTCACATTTAATAGATTGCCCCTTTTAACGATTCAAGAGGCTTTCCTAAAAAAATGTTTAACATTTAACTTAAGAATTGCATGCTTTTACTAATATTGTTGTAAATATGTGTTCTTTACAATTAAAGGGCAGTTACACAATATTCATCTGAAACAGAATAACCTGTTCAAAACAGAAATGGAAGCAATAAACATTTTATCTCTCAGTATAATGCTTGTGAACTTTAGCCTTAAGGAGTTTGTTAAATCATAGTTGCTACGGTTGTTTTGTGGACCGAAACATAGATCTATGCTTAGTTTTTCTTTCAGCAGCATTTAGGTCATTCTGTAAGTGCTTTGTATTCTACAGTAATGATTTTACATCTTCAGGTTATCAAACATATTCTGGTTCAGTGCTTTATCTGTTGATAGTAGCTGGATTGTGCTGTGGCCATGATGCTAGCCTAAAACAAAATGATAGATTTAGTCTCTGGGTACAAAATAAACTGTTACACAAAATAGAAAAGTTTCTCAAACCAGTCAACAAAAAGAAAGGGACAAATAAAGCTTGAAAGTTAGGATGCAATATAGAGCATAATGTTGTTGCTTTTAAGATTACAATCTAGATGGATCTAAAAGCATATATTTCGAAGTTGCAATTTTTTAAGAACAAAAAAAATGACCAACAGATGTAACCATTATCAGCATAAACCATTAATGGGATTTAAAGCCACCATGAAAAATCAACCACATTATCTATTAATATAGAGACTTTCAGTCTGTAGGTTTTGATCTACAGAACATTTTCCAACTGCACAGTATCACAGCTTATGTTGCTACTTTATACCTCTTAAAAATATAATCACCATAATACATTTCTTACTTTGTCTTTAAGTCATACTGCAACCTAGTGTCTATGCTGTACAGGCAAAATGTTGGGGTGCTTTAATTCCCATTTCTAGGACTATTATTCTACTGACTTGCCATCGCAGAGCTTGTTTGTAAGTGTATCCATATTGCTTTAGTGGCCAAGAGCAAACTTACTTAATGGCAGTCAGAGACATGACAGGCTTCTAGATGAATGTCTGTGAATGAAAGGGCTGCTCTAGGGGGTAATGGAATAGAAAGTGCAAATGGTACACCAGGTCAAGTAACAATTACAACCAACAGATGTTTTCATCACACAAGTGTTAATAGAATAAGAATAAACTATGTCACTGGTTTTACATAACCCCTATATCTGTTGTTTTACTGTGTTTGGTGCAGATAGCTCTTTTATTGTATGTGTTTGTTTTTAAAGGTGTAGTTTTATTTGGTTTTAACACAATAAGCATCCTATATAATGGATTTCAGCTGTTTGCCTTGGTGTTCATTACAATGCACATTCAAATAACAGAGAGATGTAGTAGTTATGACTTTGTCAGTAATTGACAGGTTTCATATAATGACTGAGGTAGTCTTGCATGGCGTGCATGGCGTGCGTTTGTGCACCCATGCATGACATGCATTTGCACGTCTGCGCGTTTGTGCCAGCGTGTTTTTGCCGCATATTAAGCCTTCTGGCTCCAGGGTCTGAGCCTTAGCCCAGTAGTTTTTTGCTGTTCCCGGGCTCCCTAGCAATAAGCTGGCTGCTGAGAATTGTGCCGACCCTGCGTGTATGGTGAGTCACTTATAGGTAAGTCCTCCTACGAAAAGAGAGTATAGTTGTTTTTTTCTTATTTTGTTTTCTTATAGTTGGATGAATTTACATCTAAAAGGAAGGTTGCTTCTGATGTGGAATCTGACGTATTGGTCATTTGTAAAGCCTGTAACAATCCAGCAACAAAGGGAAAAAGGGGTTGTAAGCAGTGTATTCTCAAACTGCTCAATGGGGATCTAGTCCGGCCAAAAGAAAATCTAGGTCATCTGATTCTCCATCGAGATCTGATTCAGTCATTTCAGATCCATCCCCGGCAGACATTTTGTCTTGGATATGTCAAGCTGTCTCTCAGGGGATTAAAGAAGCCTCTGTTCAGCCAGGCCCTTCCAAACCTAAAGATAGAGAAGTTTTTGGGGAGGATGAATCAGAAGATGAGGGAATCATCTGAAGAGGAAGTGGAGTCCTCTTTTGACATTAGGTTTATTCCAGCCTTAATCAAAGCCATCAACCACTCTTTGGTCCTTGATGAAGAAGAACAACCAGCAACTTCTTTTTTTATCCCAAAGAAGAAGAAAGATTTTTTTCCAATGCATAAAGAAGTGCAGGAGTTGATCTCTGCAGAGTGGCAGAAGGGGCCTAGAAGAGTCCCTGTGGAACCTAAGATAGAAAAGTTTTACCCTTTTCCTGCAAGGGTTTCAGAATTGTGGGCTTCTCCTCCTACAGTGGATGCACCAGTGACGAGACTAAAAAACAGCTCTGCTGATTGATGATCCCCTGAAGCCCCCAGGGAGACCCATTATTTCAGGGGTAAATTCATTGACCAGTAATCTGTCCCATTTTATAGATACAAAGCTACAACATTATGTCATTTCACTACCCTCATACTTAAAAGATTCAACTCAACTGTTAAAGATTTTGGAGGATCAAAAATGGGATCCAGAATGGTTACTAGTAACTCTAGATGTCAAAGCACTATACACGAGTATCAGACATGAACAAGGAATACGGGCAACAAACTATTTTTTAACAAAAGATGAAGACATAAGTCTAGAGCTTAAAGAATTCATTGTTAGTGGGATACAATTCATACTTTCCCACAATTATTTTTGGCACAATGGAAATTATTTCCTTCAAACATGCGGGACGGCGATGGGCACGAGGTTCGCACCTAGCTATGCGAACCTCTTTATGGGATTTTGGGAACAGAACGTCCTAGGGTCTATGTTAACAAACGGGGACTTAGTGCTATGGAAGCATTATATCGATGATATAATAGTAATATGGACTAAAGGGGAAATAGAACTTAACAACTTTGTGCAGAAACTAAATCAAAATGAGTTCAATCCAGAATTTACCCTAAATTTCAGTCCTTCCCATATAGAATTTCTAGACCTACAAATTTATGTGGATAAAGATACATTACATACTAGAACGTTTTTCAAAGAGGTAGACACGAATAATTATATTCTAGCCTCCAGCAATCACGACCCCCAGTGGATAACAAACATTCCCTATGGACAATTTAGAAGGATCAGAAAAAATTGTAGTACTCTAGAAGATTTTGATCACCAAGCAAAAACTTTGAAAAATAGATTTAGAGAAA
>CM044433.1:130972687-131013842 GCA_024363595.1 Xenopus borealis | reverse complement strand
CCTTAATCTCGGTTATCAAGGCTATTTCTTTGTGGACTGAGGCAGCTGCTGAAAGAGGGGGTAATGACTCCTCAAGTGAACAGAATCTGCATCTTTTGGAAGATATAAAGATGGCATGCAATTTTGTTTTGAAGCAGCAGTAGATCTTGCTAAGCTGGCAGCCCGAAATATGACTTTTTCAGTTGCTGCTCGACATGCTTTATGGCTGAAAGTCTGGTTTGCTGACATGGCTTCTAAGAATGTTCTTTGCAAGTTGCCTTTTGAAGGGAAGGTGTTATTTGGAAAGGCCTTAGATGATATTTCTAAGTCTTCGGGAGGCAAGTTCCTCAAGTTCCTAGGCGTTTTAATAGGTGACAAGAGAGATTTGTGTCTAGGTGAAGAGAAGATTCAAGATCTTATAGATCAGTGGTTCTCAACCTGGGGGTCGGGACCCCTTTGGGGTCAAACTACCCTTTCACAGGGGTCACTTAAGGGGTTCCAGGAGCAGGTTCATCTCTCTCCCCACTAGCCCTGGGGCAAGGTTGTAGCTCTCCAGGTGTTGGTGTTGGGCGTTGTAGTTCAGTAACCTGTGCAGGGAAGCCAGTTGCACAACAACTTTCTATATCCCCTTAGTAGGGACTGCCATAAAGCTCTCCCTGCCCATTTAAAATTTGTAAAATTAATATGGTAATTGGGGTGTGACCACAAAATGGGTGTGGTAAAAAATTTTTGCCGCACTACGCACGGAAAACAAACCTTTATGCAGCCACACTGTCTCCTGTACTTTCCTAACAATCCACTCTGGGCTGGCAATGAAAATATTTTAATATTTTATGGTTGAGGGTCACCACAACATGAGGAGCTGTATTAAAGGGTCGCAGCAATAGGAAGGTTGAGAACCACTGTTATAAACCAGGCAAATAATTTTTTCATTGTCTTTAAGGGATTTAGACCTAAAGACTCCAGACCCCCAAAGGGACAACCTAAGCAGCAATGATGTTAGGCCTGCCCAGATGCCAGTAGAAGTGAGGTTGTTAAAGTTTGCAAGGGTCTGGGGAGAAGAAACAGAGGATGTCTGGGTGAAGGCTGTGACTTAAAGAGGATACAGAATAGAATTATTTTCAACAGATTCACACAATCATTTTGTAAAGACTTAGGTTCTGTTGGAACAAGACAAAATAATTTTTTTGGAAGAATACATTCTAAAACATTACAAAATTAAGCCTCTCCAATTTTCCTCAGAGGGGGAAAAATTCCTTCCTGACTCCAAAATGGCAACCAGAATAGTCTCAGGATCAACTTGTACTATGAGCTATCTCCCATAACCCTGTATTCCCTCACTTTCTAAAAAGCCATCCAACACCTTCTCAATGCTATCTAATCTATCAACCTGTACAACTGGTTCAGGTAGAAAATTCTACATCTTCACAGCTCTCACTGTAAAAAACCCTATCCAAATATTCTCTAATCAGAATGGGTGACCTTACATCAGCAGGAAAGACCTACTGATAAGTAAAGCAAGAGAAAGATTATTATATGACCCTCTTATATATTTATACATAGTTATCATATCACCCCTTAAGCGCCTCTTCTCCAGTGTGAACATCCCCAATTTGACCAGTCTTTCCTCATAAATAAGATTTTCCATACCTTCTACCAGCTTAGTTGCCCTTCTCTGTACCCTCTCTAATACAATAATGTCCTGTTTGAGCACTGGAGACCAAAGCTGTACTGCATATTCTAGATGGGGCCTTACAATACTCTATACAGTAGAAGAATGACCCCCTCCTCTACGCCCTATTTAATACAGCTCCAGAACTAATTTCCCCTAGATGTTGCTGACTGGCATTGCCTGATACAGTCAAGTTGATTATAAATATAATGATATAATTTACAAGATATTCACAGCTTTTGTGTATTATATGTATATAATTTGTACTCTTCAAACATTTGTTTTCTGTAAAAACAGTATTTTCTTTGTGCATATTTTTTAAGAGTATGTGCTAGAGCACAGGGTATGTATAAACTATTATGAATTATATGTTATGTTATATGTGAGTATATACTGTATGTATGTATATATATATCTATATCTATCTCTCTCTCTATCACTCTCTCTCTCTATATATATATATATAGAGTATATATGTATAATTATTATGTATAATATTAACAATATTAAATGTAAAAAGCATGTACAGAAAGTCAACTACCCTTTATATTAAAATGCTGCCAACGGGAAATCAGAAGGAGTTGTCAAAAAGGTATCAGAATGTGCACTGATTATAGCTTAGCGGGTGAAGTTCTATTCTTTGTAACTGTGATTTCGAATGAGAATTACAGTGTTTTACCTACAAGTGCTATGGCCTACTCGAAACAATCATGTTTAACTGTGATTGTTTATTTCAAAGCACAGTTACAGAGGAGACAGGAGTTGAGACTTGCATTGTAATCATGTGCTGTAGGTCTGAGATCAAATGAAAACCATAACTACATACTCTATATATTTTTACAGATGTAAACACAATTTTTAACCTGTGACTCACACCATATAAGAACACTAAAAGCAAGGAGCAGGAAATAAACTGTAAATAAATAACAGAAAAAATAAAGTTAAATAAATTTAATTTAATGTGAATAGCTCAGTTTATAATGTACCATGTGAGCAGGATATTATTATTAAGAGATTATAAAATTAGAGATTATTTATATGCAAATGTACTGTTTACTTAAGACTGTCAGAAGTGTTTACAATTACCATGACTAGCGATGAGCGAATCTGCCCCTTTTTACTTCTCCAAAGATTTTGCTGAAAAATTATTGAAACAATAAAAATTTTGCAAACCACATTAAAGTTGATGGGTGACTTTTTTTGTAGCAAAATACATTGGAGTATTTTTTTTCTCTTTCCAAATGGGCCCTTTTTCTCAAGTTTTTTCTCACCACAAATGCTTTGAAGTCAAATGGCATGTTTTCTTGCATTTTTCCTAAGCAATTTTTTTGCAGGAATTTTAAAAAATACGCCAGTGGTGAAATTAAATTTTGCCATAAATCCGTGCATGGCAAAGAATTTACCTCATTTTACCAGTAGAGGATTCCTGTTACTTCTTTTCCCATTATATTTTGAAAAATAGCAGTGTCGGGGATCTTTGAATAACATTTTGGCAACTCCATCACCCATATATAGAACCATTGTTGAAACAATTCAAATTCACCTTTGTATGAATGTAAGGGATAGTGATATTTCCTCCCATTTATGTCACTATTAAGCAACCAATCATTTTTATAGGTCCCCATGACTATATATATTTTTTTATTTCTTAGAGAAAAGGAGTCCAACGTTGAATCATAAGAAGCAAATAGTTGATCATTAAGTTATTTTCCAAGGATAATGAACACAAAGGGACACCTTTGATTGACGCATTTTGAATTGTGCAGCTACTGCAGATGTGGCAAATAAATTGGATCCTCATATAGCAATCCTCCTGTGTTCCTGTCGATACACCTACTGTAAGGCCACAAGGACATTTCAGCAAATAAATCACTTGCTTTGTATCACAGGTAGCAAAACATTTGAGCGCTATTATACAGCCCTTGGTGGGGATGACAAACCAGAAGAATTTGTGGAAATGGTAAATGACACTAACCAACAGCACCCCACAGTTAAATTCACATATGAAGTTGGGGGGAAAGACTACAGAATAACCACTGGTCTATATAGAAAACCCACCGATAGAAACAACATTCTTGATGCACATGGAAGTCGTTAAATATCTGGCAAGGGGAGGTGACTTTTACTACAATGTGAAGAAATCTGGATAAAAAAACTTAGCTTAATCATTTTTTTTTTTTTTGCAGTAGGACATCTTGGTGTTTGTTATTTAACCTCTAATCTGCTGTTTACATCCACAGATAATTTTATACTGCCCTAATTATAAATCAACTCTCGGTAAGAAAAATAATATGTATTTTTGACTGATATAAAGGAAGCTTATTTTGAAATACTGGAAGTGAGAAAACCTATGGGTGGAATATGCTACTTATGTTACAAATTTTGTTGCTATGGAAAGATCCTTGGTTACCGGGGTAGTTTCCATAGGCCATGAGAACTTGGACTGTATTCATTTGAGTCAGGTTCTCGTGTGACAGGCCAGAGAGCAATCATCCCCAAAAAAGAAAATTAAAAAACTGTAAACTAATTGTAAGAAGAAAACATTGCATGTTTGTTTGGTATTCAAATCAACTTGATTAAAGTAATTGGTCCAATTAACTCACTGGGAGTGTGGCATGGATTAAGTAACTGGTTTTGGGGATTGTACACTTGACAAAGGGCATGCTGGCCCAAAACATGTAGTGTTTGTGGATTACTAATAAATGAAGTTTGCAGCATAGTTCCACTCCTCTGCTTCCTCAAATTATACTTTTATTGTGCCAAAAATCTCATGGGTTGACGCCCAGGTGCACGTTTGCTCACTGTTTATAAATTACCCCCAAAGTTTTCATCTTGAGGGGATCACCACAGATGAATCTGGATGAAGCAAAGAGTATACCACTAAATGATGGTGGTCAAAGCACAACCCAGGAGTTCCCAATGAGGAACAACAGTGTGTCCATGCTTGAGAGATGATAAATGCTTTGCTTGGTAAAAGTTCCAACATTTTTATGAGAATGGACCTGCATTTTTCATTATCTCTGATCATTACGTGTGAATCTAGTGTCAAGTGTTTGCTGGAGGTTTTGCTGCTTGACTTTGCCCCCACTTATGGGTTATACCGGGTCTATAGTGGTGTGAAAAAAGGCACAATTATAAGCATTAGATTGGTGTAACAAAATGCACACATTTAGGAATATACCAGTTAGCTGTTTTCAATGGATTATTTTTTCCATTGTGATTCACATTATTCATTTATGCATAAGTATGCATTTACATTGCACCAATGTTTCCATCATTCTGCCTGTTTCACGCACCTTTAGAAATTTACCTTAAGAGTGTAAATATGTTCTGCTGTAGACTCATTTTCAGCCAAGCATATCTGTACCAGAATGTCTCAACAGCAAATACATTTCTTGTATTTTACTTGGTGTAATCAGTTAAATGTGTCACTTTTCTCACCACAGTTTCTTATCTGTATGTTATGATAAATAACGCTATAAATCCATGTCACCAAACATTTAGCCGACTTAGATAACATTACACTCTCTTTAGGTGCACATGTGCTGTAAATATATTTCCATTAAAGCCCATACGTAAGAAGAAAATCAGACCAGAGTTTAACCCTTGTTGTCTGCAGGCAAAAGAGTTAATGGGAAGCTTTTGCAACATTTATATATTTTGATGTTCCGTGCCAAACACAATAATGCATTTAAACAATATGTTTTTTACAGCTTACAAAAATCAATTGCTAATTAACTATACCAGACAGAAATAGATTTGTGTTTAGCACTGTGTTTCCTCAGTCTCTTTCTCTGATATTCAAAAGTCAACTGTGATCATCTTTGTCTGTCTGTCTTGCCTCTGGAACCTTTCCTTTCACTCTGAGTTCTGAGTTATTCAGCAAACTGATTGTAATAATAGGCTTGGGTAACCGAAGTTAAAAATATAGACATTTGTTATTACTCAAAAAACTAAGAGAAGTTTAAGTTATTTGAAAGCTATCTTACAAAGCACCTGCCTTGATATTTTAGTAGCTACTGCATACATCATGTTCTATAAAGATGGCAGGGTTGGTCAATTATAAAGTGGCTCAATGGAGCAAAACCTAGTCGCAGCTGGAAATTCTGCTTTTATTTTGATATTTCTTTAGTGTATATTGCTCCTAATGCAAAAAAAAAAAAAGAAATTTTACCCACTGCTTCCAATCTTCACATTAACATCCTCATTATGAATCTATGAAACAAAAATCTTATGTTGGTGGGGGAATTTTGTATGCAATTTATTTGAATAGATTAATAAGATACACACATGCTGTAATGCTGTGTTCTTCTGCAGCATAGAAGATGCTGAAAATTGCAACATTATCCACTGAAGATAGTGAAATATTGATTAGATGAATAGAGCGATAGAGCTAAAGATAAAAAGCTAAAGATATAGACAGATAGATGTGTATGTTATTATAAACTATCTATTCTAAAAGATATAGGTCAATTATTTATGTATTCCATTTCCTTATCATTCAGCTGATTCTCAGGTTTCACAGCTTTAAGGGTCTAAACAGTACAATACACCAGAAGATGGCAGACTTGTATCATGAATAACCAGTGGTTGACTTTCATTCTTTTCATTTATTTATTTATTTGTAGATAAAAGGCTACTCACACTTGCAAAGAAATGTCCTTGCCATGAGGTTGTTAAATCTAAATCTGTTGGGGGAAGAAATACCCGTTGCTTGATAGTTATTATAAGTCAGGATATTTACATAAGTATAAACTGGTTTCTTATTCTGTGTATTAATACTGGCTAATCACTTTTACGTGATATGAAATTATGTTATTAACAAGGTCAACAGTATAAAAATATTTTCCCTGCTAAAATTTGTCATTTATAAAACAGGTGTTTTCATTTTGTTGATTAGTTATTGTGTGGTATGGTGCCAAAGTTGACCCTTTAAGAAGACAACACATCAAAAATAGTTTTGGGGAACACCTGCCATCAATTACAGGAAAAAATAGTGTGCAGAACCAAAATAGATAATATGTCACAACAAAAGAGAAAGAATTGGCTCATTTATATGCACCTTCCCATTTTGAACATCCAATACTCTTACTGATGATAATAATAAAACGTAACTTTTAATAAATATATTAAAAAAGAAGTGTCCGTTGTGAATTCTTAAAATATATGATTACCAACAGGGAGGTTGATTAACCAGGATTGGGTGGGTGGTATGTGTGAGATATAAATCAGATCAGCTGTATGGGGGATTTGCGTGATCAAGCATATGGTATATTTGTTCTGATATAGTGCCAATCATCAGGACATATTATATGTAATATCTCACACATACCTCCCACCCGGTCCTGGCTAATCAACCTCCCTGTTGGTAATCATATATTTTAAGAATTCACAATGAACATTTCTTTTTTAATATATTTATTAAAAGTTAAGTTTTATTATTATCATCAGTAAGCATATTGGATGTTCAAAATGGGAAGGTGCATATAAATGAGCCAAGTCTTTCTCTTTTGTTATGACCTTTAAGAAGACAATATGCTTTTGCAACTTGTCATAGTGGAAGTTATTTGATTTATTTTCATCATGACAATTCTGAAATATTTGGGTCTTCAAACATTAGTGATTACTCACAACAGAAGGGAAGAGGCCCAGGTACACTGCCCTAAGCCCTCAGCACGGGGAGCGGACAAACTGGAAAAACTTTTTTGGTGCAGGTGCTCAATATAGGCAAAATACCCCCAGGCAATGCATTATTTAATGTGTCTACAGCCTTAAGCGTTTCGTGTCTTAAACACTTAGGGTCAGATTTACTAAATTCCTGTGAAGGATTTAAAATTCAATTGAATTTTCAAAAAGATTCGAATTCGATTTTCAAATAACTTTTTTGGGTACTTCGACCATCGAAGTTAAAAAAATTTGATAGATTCGAATGATTCTAATAAAATCTATTCAATCATTCAAACATTCGATTTGATTTCCTAGTTCACCAGATTAAACCTACCGAATTGCTGTTAAACCCTATGGGAAGCTACCATAGGGTTTTTTAGATCATATAAAATATAACGATCTAATTGTTCGATTAATTGAATTGCGCTAAAATCCTTTGAATTCGAATTTGACCCTTAATAAATCCGCCCCTTAATCATAGGCTATCTTTACAGAGCCATGCCTCAAATATTTAAACAAATCAAAACACTACACCAAATAACTAATCAGCAAATCCAGAAACTTTACCCAGGTGCAGTAATCACTATTCATTTTCAAAGGAAGTGGATAAAGGTTACCTTGTCTTTTTGGAGGCCATATTGTTAAACCAAAAAGCTGAATTTAGAGTGACAACATATTGGTACACCTCAGTTAAGTTTAAAGTGACAGTTCCATAAATACATAAAAACATTAAAGATATATATATTTCGTAATCTGGGCAGCACTCTGCTTCAGTTTTGTTGTCCGGGTGCATGGTAAAAAGTCCATATCTATCAAAGAAGACCAGCAACACTGGGATTCCTTATAACAAAAAAATAATGGATTAAAAAATGCATGTACAGCCAACGTGATGTTTCGGTCTCTACTTGGCCTATATCTAAGGAATCCTGGTATTGCTGGTAAGTTTGCATATAAGCTGCATATAAGAAGTAGGGAATGGAGTTTTGGTTATGACTATGATTAAGTCTGATTAGTGAAACGTGTCATGCGTGACATCATTGCCAAAAACCATGAAAGCTTGATTGGTGGAGGAGAAAGATCTCCAGCTTTAAACTTTTACTTTATCCATAGAGACCTGTTGTACTGGGGACTGATGTTTTGGACTCTCTGTAAGTGCAATACATTTTTATGTTTAATAATGATATATTGCACAAGATATTTACTTATTGTGTTTTTACAGCTGAAAGCACTAGGATTGATATTTTTCTACTTTCTATTTGCACTGAGAATTTTAGGAGATACTGCTTTACCAAGATAAAGGAGGCATCACTAATCTTATATATTGGACTGTGTTCAAAACGTGCCTATTCTTATGAATTGCAAAGGAGTCAGCACTATGGGGCAAATTCACTTAAACGCAAAGGGTCTACCGCTTATTCGCCAGCGTAAATGCGGTTAGTGAATTTGCCCCTTTATGTAAACTTACCTGGCTGAGATTTTACTTCCAGGTTTCCTTTAAGCAGGTTGCAACTTCACAAGTTACTGACTTACAACCAGCATATCGCCTGCTAATGATGTTATTGATGCCACAAGCATTAAAGTGATTCCATTTATACTGAAAAAGATTTAAACCACTACTTCTGCTTGTGTTACTAAAGACGGGTATAATCTGTGTTGGCATTAAGTGAATCAATTGATACTATTCACAGTACAGCTTTCTGTATTAAGTCCCTACAACAAAAGATAACCTATATTGGGAGCCACTTTACCTGTATATTTCAAAATTAAATACAAAAATATATATCTTGTTTAAGCATTTGTAACAACAGCTTTTTGTAAGAGAAAACATAATGTACAAAAACTGACTCCCACACATTAGTGGTAAGCACACTGTGAAACTGAAGCACTATGCAGCCTGTTGTTATGTGCATACTCAAGGCACAAAAATAATATATTATTCAGTTACAGTACTTCATATAATTCATATCTTTTTATTAGTGTCTGAATAAACACATATTGAAAGGACAATATACAACATGAAAAACAGAGATTGTTGAAAAATTAATTATGCATATTCTTTTAATAAATTTTTTTTTTCTTACAAAGCACTAATAGAGGTTTGTTTATATTTGCCTTGAATACAATCCTTGCCTCCTTATGTAGTCAATTTTGTATAAAGAGAGATATTTAGATATGTACTTTGAAGTACAAGTGAAGTACCAAGGAAATTGTGCAACTTTCATTGTCAATATTCTGAACTGTCAATATTCTAAACTGTTACTCTGCAAAAAAGACACATAAACATAAATATATCATAATTAAAACAGCAGGTAGAATGTAGGGGTGATTTAGTATTACAAAGGTAGTGTACATAGTAGTTCAGGTATGGGACCTGTTATCCAGAATGCTTGGGACTTGTGATATTCTGGATAAAAGATCTTACCATAATTTGGATCTTCATACCTTAAGTCTACTAGAATATCATGTAAACGTTAAATAAACCCAATAGGCTGGTTTTGCTTCCAATACGCATTAAATATTTCTTAGTTTGGATCAAGTACAAGCTGCTGTCTTATTATTACAAAAAAAGGAATAATTTGGATAATCTGGATAAAATATAGTCTATGGCAGACAGCCTTTCTGAGTTTTCTGGATAATGGGTTTCCATATAACGGATCCCATACATGTAGCAGTAGTGCTCAAGTTTTTTTGCATTTTGTACTCTGTAGTTCCTGTATATCAGTGGTTCTCAACCTGGGGGTCGGGACACCTTTGGGGGTCAAACTACCCTTTCACAGGGGTCACTTAAGGGGTTCCAGGAGCAGGTTCATCTCTCGCCCCGCTAGCCCTGGGGCAAGGTTGTAGCTCTCCAGGTGTTGGTGCTGGGAGTTGTAGTTCAGTAACCTGTGTAGGGAAGCCAGTTGCACAAGAACTTTCTATATCCCCTTAGTAGGGACTGCCATAAAGCTCTCCCTGCCCATTTAAAATTTGTAAAATTAACATGGTAATTGGGGTGTGACCACAAAATGGGTGTGGCAAACAAATGTTGCCGCACTACGCACGGAAAACAAAACTTTATGCAGCCACATACTTTCCTAACAATCTGCTCTGGGCTGGCAATGAAAATATTTTAATATTTTATGGTTGGGGGTCACCACAACATGAGGAACTGTATTAAAGGGTGGAAGCATTAGGAAGGTTGAGAACCACTGCTGTATATAGACTTGCTACAGGCTTCGGTAATCTATTTTGAGCTCAGAGACCTGCAGTCAACCTCACTAATACAATGCTACCTGAATTCAGCAGAGCTATATTCATGAGGGTAGGCGGAACATAGACATAAACCCCTCTTGCTATTCATATTTGCTAGTTAAGGAGCGGCAAAGGCCACAATGAGACCCTGTCTTTACCGTTTTACCTACGACAGATGGTAGAGTCCTGTGCTGGGTCCATTTTTTGGGACCCATACCAGACCCGTACCCGCAATCCGCAACCCGGACCCGTGGCCCGCATTCTTACCCACTTGGACCCACAACCCAAAATCCACAACCCGGACCCTCGACCCGCTGACCATCAAGAATCAGGAAGTGCTGTCACTGTAAATCGGAAGTGACATCATCGGAAGTAGTCTTGGTCAGAAAAAAGGGAGTAAAACAGGAAGTGCTGTCATTGTAAACTGTATGTGACATCATCAGTAGTAGAAATGCTCATAAAAATTAGTAATAATCGCTATAGCAAGGATCCGTGACCCGACCCTTAACCCGCCAACCTGCAGAACCACCGGCCCGCTTCTATACCCGCACCCAGAAATTCTATGAGCAACCCGCAGGGTACCGCGGGATTTTGTGGGTGACCCGCAGGTACCCGACCCACTGCAGGACTCTAGCAGATGGTAAGGACAAGTCTGGCCTGTGCCCCCTAATGCATTGGTCTGCAGCTTGAGCTGAACTTCATTTGACATTAATTTCAACTGTTGAACTGATAATGCATCCTTTGTATTTCATTTGTGGATTGATTGCTAAGCAAATATAGCACAATAGAGGACATGAGACGGTAAAGATACAGTTTTCCTATGGTCCCGGTTAGTTCAACAAGAGATACTCAGTTAAGGGAACAGTAACACCAAAAAATGAAAGTGTTTTAAAATAATAAAATATCACTTAATGTTGTCCTGCGCTGAAAAAACTGAACTGTTTGCTTCAGAAAACCTACTATAGTTCATATAAACAAGCTGTTGTGTAGCAATGGTGGAAATTAAAAAAAAAAAAAAAATCTAAATGACACACATTCAATAGTGAATAACAGATAACACCTTTATGTCCTACAGAGCTTATCTGTTATCTGTGTGTAACCTTCTCTCCTTTGAATGGCTGCCCGCATTGCTACACAGCAGCTTATTTATATAAACAATAGTAGTGTTTCTGAAGGAAGCACACCTGTTTTACCAGTGCAGGGCAACACTGCATTATATTTTTATTACTTTAAAACACTTACATTTTTTGGTATCACTGTTCCTTTAAGTAGATATCAGTTTCTTCTTTGTTTCATCCCTGCAACCTTGCTTCATACGTTATTAATTACAATTAGTGGTTGTATAAATTAATCCACAGGATCAGGCAAGATCTGATTTTGTTTTATTATAGGCATCGGGATATGAATATGATAGGAAACCTCCATTTTAGATTCTGATTATATGTAGTGCTTGTATTTATTGTATTAATATTTGATGAGTCCTACAAATAGATTCTTAGTCTGGAAGAAAAATAAAGCATGAGATTTTTATACCTGAGTACTGAACTGTAGAATATGAGATGGACTGTGAGGGCTTTGATAAACCCAAGAGCATATTAAAGATCCTCTAAATAAACCTTTAGAAGTAAATGATATATGATATGGCGGGCACTTGTGTTAAGAGTTGATGTAATCAGTAGAAATTACACATTTCACCTTGTTGGAGGGCAGACAAGTTCAAATGTTAATCTGAGTTTGAGCGGTTAGCAAAGGGTAGTTGGATCTTTATGTGAAAGGGTCAAACTGTTGTCTGTTTATTCTCCTCAATGCCTTGTAGCTGTTATTCATAATAATTCACATTTCTTGGCTGGCAATACATTTGCTGTGTGTCTCCTGAATGCCTTATGGCCATTATTCCTAATAATTCTCATTTCTTGACTGGCTTTACATGGGTTACTGTATTTCTATTGATACAGAACTAAGTATGTGTTTGGATATAAAAAGACAATCATTACAGGGGAAGTTTTGTATTTTAAGTGGCTTAACTACAGTGAAGAGAGATAAAATGGCTTTTGGGGTACGAAGTGAGCTGGGCAAACAGAGGACCTGACAGGGAGATGCTTTACATTTGTAAAAAAAAAAATTTGGGGGGGCTTATGCCAGCTACACTAAGTTTTACACCTGAATTATACATTGCACTTGGAAATATTTCACTGTATGTTTGCGAACAATGGCATGCATTTCTATTATACTTGTGTATGACCCAGCATAGTTTGTAAAGGTTTTTTTCCATTTTATTTTATTGGAAGCTTTTCAGGTATACAGATTTTTCTGTAAGCAGCATTATAAAGAACAGGTCATATAAGGTGTATGGTAACACAAAAAAGTAATACAAATAACATACAAATGTATATTGTAAGTTAAGGTAAAATTGCATGCAAAAACAATAAGAACTAAAGATGGCTCTGTAACATAGTAACATAGTAAGTTAGGCTGAAATAAGACACAGGGTCATAAATTTTAACCTTTTAAGTCTATATATAACCTGCCTGCTAAATTACCTAGAAAAAGGCAAAAAAAAAACCTATTTGAAGCCTCTTCAGTTTGCCTCAGAGGGGGAAAAAATTCCTTCCTGACTCCAAATGGCAATCAGACTAGTCCCTGGATCAACTTGTACTGTAAGCTATCTTCCAGAACCCTGTATTCTCTCACTTGCTAAAAAGCCACCCAACCCAAGGACTACTAGGACTCCAAGGTTCTTTTTTTATTATGGATTTATTATGGATTTGCCTAGTGCAGTCCCATTAAGGGTATAAGTGGCTTGCATATTTTTACATCCCATTTTTACATATTTTTACATGACCTTACATTTATCGACATTGAACATCATCTGCCACTTAGCCACACAGATTGCCAGTTTGTCAAGATCTTGCTATAAGGATGTCACATCCAGAATGGAAAGAATTGGGCTGCAATTTTGTCATCTGAGACACTGATACATTACTTAAAATCTCCTCCCTTAAATCATTAATTAAGTTAAATTAAAGTGGACCCAATACAGAGCCATGATGGACTCCACTAAGAAACATTTTCATTCAGGTGTAGCCCATCCCTGGCAAAGAGCCTTTAGCTGATGCAAACTACACATTTTTTAATAAAAATGTGAGGGATAACAGTTTACTAATGAACTAGTAGGAATTTGCAATGAGCTATCTGTCTATAATGCACTCTATGTATGAGTCAATAGTCTTCAGAGTCTTTGATTTTAAAAGTATTATTAAGGGTAAATCATTTTTGTAGGGGGTTTGTGTACAGCGATTTATGATTTATTTATTTATTATTATTTTTATTATTTATTTTACAGTTTTGCTTTTTTTGTTTGATTTCTCTTTTTTTCTTGTCTCTGTTTGAATTTTTGCATTTGTCCTCATAAGCCTAGTTTAAATTAATATTTTTTTGCTAGTGTTATTACAAATACTGTAGTATTTTACAAATTTGGATCTTTATGGTTTTCTTCATGATGTCTATGGAATAGACAAGAAAATGATTCAGAAACTATATATAAATATTAAATGGTGATACCATAAAAAAATGTTTTCTCATATGGTACAAAATAATAATTTTAGGCCAAAGTATTTTACTAGACTCTAATCTTGCATGTATAATGACATACAGCCAAATAAATAGTTATATACAATATACGTTAGCTTTTTTGGTTTTCCCAATCATAAACTTATTTCCTGTTCTTTTTCTTACTGGGATCAAACCAGCAGGCCCATATAATAAAATGAAAGAACACCAATCATGATGAATTTGTGTTTCCTATATTTGATTTTTGAGCAGTGGTGGTTTTAAACTTTTACTGCTCTATTGACAATTTTTTTTTAGATTTCTTTTTCCATTATTTTAAGAGTGAGTGGTGTCAGGACAATATACATTTCTGTTTTAAGACTTCACATATTTAGAGTGAAGCTAATTTTTAGGACATTATATACATTTACCAAAGCAGGTATTAATTAGTATGACTAGAAACTACAAAATTAAAGCTCTTATGGAAGCAAATAGAGCTATTGATAAACAGTATGGTTTAATGGTGCCTACAGTAAACCAAGTGAATATGCACACTCAACTTGTCGTATAAACCAGACTGTCATGGGATTTATGACATGTAATAATATAGTGCTCCACTTTGTGAGTTAATGATAATTTTCTATTGCAGGACTAGATGTGCCCCTTTCCAAATAGAAAGGATCAACTCAGAAAATCCTGTCCAGAGCTGATAAGTGCCATCAAACAGGTAAGCTGAAATCATTATATAATCATTACATATAGCATAGGTTATAAAATAGCACAGACAAAATAATCAAGATTTCATATACCAGTTGGTAGAAAAAGAGCTCAATTGGGGTCATTTATAAAGTTTGTTCAGGGCATATTTATTCACAAATGGTTGTATTGGCCATGTTTTTTCCTGAACGCTAAAATATTGCACTGCTGTGCCAATCTTTCCAAGTTTTGCAAATTTGCATTTAGAATACATTTTTGCACATGAAACAGGTGTTTGTGTGCGTACGCCCACTGTGCACGGTTGTTGTGAGCGAAAATAGCAGTGACAGTAACTTAAATTCACAATTCACTGTTTTGCAAATATTTTTTCTGCCAATAAAGTTGTGGTATAATTCAAATGCAGAGTGTGCATATAATATTTTCAATTTGTGATTTTGCCATATTTAAAAAGCTCTGATAGACATTTGAAAACAAGTTTGTGTCAAAAACAGAGACCAAGATTCCAAAAGGAACCCAATAACATAATCCTGTTTAGAGGCCTCCATTACTGTTGTATCCAATCACAGCTAAACATTTGTGCAAGAAATAGTGGCAAACAAAGGTACGGGCCCAAATGTCATTCATCCAAGGGTACTTAGTGAGCTTAGCTCTGTGATTGTCAAACCTCTCTACTTAATTTTTCAGGTGTTTTTGAGGTCTGGCGTGGTGCTGAGAGACTAATGTGGTGCCACTATTCAAAAAGGTATCCTGTTCTCAGCCTCAAAAGCATAGGCCAGTTAGTCTGACATCAATGGTAGGAAGGCTTTTCAAAGGGTTAATAAATGATAAGCTACTGGAAATCATAGCAAATCATAATACTATGAGTTTTTGCACCATGGCTTTATGCATAATAGATCTTGCCAGATTAACTTCATTTCTTTTCATGAGAAGGTGAGCAGGGACCTCAATTCTGGGCAGTGGATGTGATTTACTAAGACTTTGCTAAATCATTCAATACAGTGCCACACAGAAGGTTACTGGTTAAATTAAGGAATGTTGGCCTGGAAGATAGTATTTTATACCTGGACAGAGAAGGGGCTAAAAATAGATTACAAAGAGTGGTGGTAAATGGAACATTTTATTATTGGACCAGTTTTGTTAGCTGAGTTCTGCAGGGCTCTGTACTTGGTCCTTTGGTTTTCAACTTGTTTATTAATTACCTGGAGGAGGGCATTGAAAGCACAGTTTCTATTTTTGCTGATTATACTAAATTGTGCAGAAGTATAGGTTCCATGCAGGATGCTGCCACTTTGCAGAGTCATTTGACTGAGTTGGAAAACCGGGCAACAAACAAGGTTATGCACTTTAGCAAAAATAACATAAATGCAAGATATACTCTAAATGACAGTGTGTTCCTTAATGGAGAAGGAACCAGGGGTTTTTGTAGATTATCTGGGCAGTGTCATTCTAAAGCCACTAAAGCAAATAAATGCCTTCAGACTGGAGGAAAAGAACTTTAATTTGAAGCAAAGTAGAGGGGTCTTTACAGCGAGGACAGTGAGGTTGTGGAATGCACTGCTGGGTGATGTTGTGATAGCTGATTCTGTTAATGCCTTTAATCCAAGTGTATTGTGATATTAAATTCTATAATTTGTGTGAGGGCTTGGAGGGGGTGTGAATGGATGCTGGGTTTCATTTGGATGGGTTGAACTTGATGGACTTTGTCTTTTTTCAACCAATTTAACTCTATAACTATGAAAAATAAGAGAGCCCCCTAAATTATGGAAATATTCCAATAACATTTTTAGAATTTATTTTAAATGAACAACTTGGGTTCAACTGTCATGGTTTAATTCTGTAAGTGAAATATTCTGAAAGATCATTTGTTTCTTATTTTATTTAGCTAATAACTGAGGTGTCACAACTGAGCTCCTGATGGGAGCTGATTTATGAAATATCAGACTGGACAATCCTCAAGGATTAACAGCAGTTCAATATTTTCCAAAAGATTTCTGACTGTCTTTGTGTTAACAAATTGGCACAGCTTTATAAATAATAATATTAACAACAATAACAACAGAAACAACAACAAATATTATTATTCAGTACCTTTGTCAGTTTTGCTTTGAACAGTCAAACACTATACTGTTCTATAGGGAGAAATCTCTCAGTGCTGCATTTCTGATGATGCAATGTTTATCTTATATCCAATAATTAATTCCATTCAAAGATTTAACATCATAAATGTCAATGAATGCCAATGTAATGCCCCATATGTATAGATTTGCCTGTAGGGGCCTCAGAATGAAAATACAGTCAATACAAATATGCTTGTTGTGAGAAACAAATCAGCATATTTTCAACATTTTTATGTAAAATATTAACTATCCTATCTGGATTACAGCAAGATGAAACATATCTCTCACATGAATGTTCAAAGTGGAAGCCATTTTAATTGTTATGAGTTGCAAGCCAGGAGAATGTAAACACAAAGAATGCAGTAAACATGTTTGCTTAACGGGAATGGCTTGCAAACAAAAGAAGACCTGAGCAGATTTACTGTATTTCACAAACACAAATAATTAGGAGCCAAAAATTATATGCAGTGTCACTGCTTGCAATGTAGATCTTAGAAATTGAAATAAAGGATGCAATCAAAGACAAATGCATACTGTATTTCCTCTCCAGACTACATATGCAAATACCGATTGAGAAAACTATCTGGTGCAGGACAGTTATGGCTGTCAACTCGACATGAACTGTTGAATTTTATAAGCAAGAGTTTCCTACAATAACTAAAGTAATCAGCTTTGAAGAAGGAACTGCAATGTTCTGAAAGCTTGCTGTAATTATCATCCTAATTACCCAATAAACCTTTACACCAATTTTGTTATTCATATCAAAAGTTCTGGCCTATAACTACAAATAAACAATAAAAGGTATGGTTTACAGTATTTTTTGAAATAATGATTGAGTGCCAAGTTTTATAAATCGTGCATTACCTGAAAAGATTAATATGGTGGTTTACAGGGTTGTTTATTTTCTGCCTGACCTGAAACACATGTTAAGCACAGGGCACTTTGTGCAGCCTGAACTTCAATCCAATATGTGAAGAGGCCAACACTGAAACTACTAGTCTTAGCATAGTAGCTAGTAACAATCCTTGGTACAAGAACCATATACAGGTATTTTAGGGATATAGACGTTGTGTAATGTACAAGCTTAGAAAATCAGTTTCAAGTGAACATGCCAGATTAAACCAGAATATAACACTCTAGACCTTGGGTTAATCCATTTAAATCAACGGGACCAAATCAGGGGCAAAGAATGCCTATTGCAAAAAGCAAAGAAAAATGCTATGTAAAAAGTGTTAGCATGTAATTTCAGTTTATACAACTTCTTTAAGCTTTCACCTCTAAGTAAGGATTTTACACTTTGCAGAAAATCACTACAATAGTTAATCAATGCTTGTGAGTTTCTAGAGTTCAAAATGGTGTTAAAGTGGCAAAATGCATTTTATTCTAATGGTACCTTTTTGACAGCTTTATACATTTGTCCCTGATTATCTTAATTTTAAGGAAACTTAGGTACTGTTCTATTACAACTGTCCTTTTTTTACAGATATGCTGTTATTCTTGACAACAATAAAAAATTATGTTTTAAGGAGTGACTTGTATTCATAATTATGAATTAGAATTAAGTCAAAGGCAACTGGACATTTAATTTTTTTTTGAATTTTGAATTCCTCAACATTTAAACCCTTGAGGGTAGTAAAGTCACAGATATCCAATCATTATGGTTCCATTGAACTTCAGAAAAGTGTTGGCTGAAACTTACAGATGTGTGAAAGTGTCATAATGGTACCATGATTTTTATTAAAGCAGGTGTTAATCTTTCAATGTACATGATTAGAAGAGTGAATTGTTTTGATGCTGCCAGGGTAAGGGCATTTTATGTTGCTGACAAGTGGTGTTGCAGGCACCCTCCTCTGTTCAGGAATGGTTTCTCCATTTTGGCAGAAATTGCCTCTTTCACACCTGTTTCAAGCCATCTGTCCTTTCTATCCAAAATGTGTACATCATTGGGCCATTCTCTTACAAAGCAGTTGTTGTGTCTCCCCGATGTATAGATGTACAGGGCACTCTTCACTACACCGGACAGAATAGACCAAATTGCTCATCATGTGCTTTGGTGTTGGGTCTTTAGCTCACTTAGTTTGCAACACAGTACACCAAATTTAGAACCCCATGGAATTTTTAAACAAAGTGCAGGAGATAAACCTGGAGACTATGGCATCCTATGATTTTACATATCTGTTCACTTACATACCCACATCTGAGGCACTTGTAACAGTGAGTAAACAATTGAAACAAGACACCACCCTCAGCAGCAGAACAAAGCTGAACCCAGAACAAGTTTGTTCCTTACTGGACCTAAGCTTAATACCACTTACATCAAGCATAAGGAAGTCTTTTATAGACAAAACATGGCTGTACAATGGGTTTGTCTATGTCTCTGATCATAGCAAACCTTCACATGCAAGAAGCTGGAAATAAAGCCCTTAATACCTTTAAGGGAGCAGCACAAAGTAATTGGTTTAGATATTTGGATGACACCTAGGTCAAAATTAAAACACTCAACACATAAAGTTAACATAGGTTATCTAGGATTCCCAGTGGCTTGATTGTAAATCCTATTTATTTGTCAGACCAGTTACATGTGCCAATTCATCAGAATGCATTTGCTTACTTTGAACAGTAATTAATTTTCCATGAGTGTCAGTACACGGTGCTGCTCAGAAACAGCACTGAGCTCTATCATTCATTCAAATCCTTACTCCCTGATGCAGGCAGAATGAAATCAAACCATTCTAATTTGGAGCAATTTGTCTCAGTAAGAAAATACATTGTTAAAAAGAAAAAAAAAGATTCAGTATTTTTTTTTACAAGTTGTATGTATGACTTCTTCTTATCATGCTGTATAGATGTTTCAGCCAAACCATGATAAATTAAGAAAAAAAAAAAAATCTGGTATAGATTTGACAAAGTTTAGCTACCTGTTTGTTATTCATTGCATACCTATCTTCTGGTTGAGTTCACGCTCCGTTGTAGAACATGCTTTTGTTATTCACCTCAGATATGTTTTGAATGTACAGTATATCCTGCATGCAGGTTACACTGTTCAGGAATCTATTTGATCTGAATTCATTGTTTGCTACCTGAGGTGAAAAATACTTACAATTCATGTTGATATATTTTTCTAGTTATATTAAGTATACATGTATCTTTGCTGAATGTATTTGTTTTAGAAGATCATGCATACAGTAGTTCTAATACTTTTTAGCTTTTATCATTTTATTGAAAGCTTTAAGAAATCTTGGTACCCAAGCAACATTGACAGCCTTGCTTTCCTGGTAGCTGATATAAGAGATCAAGCTATATATTAAGGACAAGCTTATTTGAGGCACAGCAATTCCATTGCATATGAAGTATTTTAGTTAGCTACAAAAATCAGTAAAAAACTCAGTTGACATTACAATCATGGTGACTTAGGTAAGTTTTCAAAGTCCATGTAAAACATATTTTATCCTAAGCATCATGAGCAATGAGGTGAAGTAGAAGTAAACAAAACAAACAGGGGACCCTCCTAATCAGGAATGTAGTATCCCTTGCATTTTGGATATTCAATGTGTTAAGCTGGAAAAAATGAAAAAAGCCCCCTTATCTTGAGTATTTTTGAGCAATATGCATGAAGAAATGTCTAACTCTGCACTTTAAACCATTATTAAGTGAACAGTGATGGGAGAATCTATCCCGTTCGCTTAGTTGAAAAATTTGCGAATTTTCAACATGTGTGTCCCGTTTTTGACTCGGCTTTTTTTTTTTTACACCAGCGAATTTTCGCCAGGATAATCTTCGCTGGTGGTTCGCTGGCGGCGAATCGCCGCAAATTCACGCATGGTGAATAAATTCACCCATCACTAGTGCCCAGTAGTTGCTTGTAAAAGTAGAGTTGGATATTTCATTTTCCTGGAATGCAACCAGACTATCTATATTTTATACATATTGATCTATTATGTTTTTTTTTAGTTTCAGGTATTTATAATATATCCCTAGATATATAGTGATGCAGTCAATTAGATTTTCTATGCTTGTGCTCACAATATTTATGACATTCATTTGCTATCTGAAAATTAGATTTTGTCTCCATGGGCCTTCTTTGTTATTATCTATGAACCATTGTAATTGGCTTGGCTGATTATATTTAAGTAGTGGTAAATTAATGTTGTTAAATGAATATTGTAGAAAATTATCTAAAAAGATTACACTGATATATGTAATCATCACATAATGAAAATAGATTTTCTAGCAAAGTTTGTTTATGTACAGTATATTTAATTGTAGAATATAATAAATGTTCCTAAACATATCACTGGGAGAAATGAACAATCCCATCTAATTAGACGCCTGTCAGGTACATTTACTAGATTAGTTGGAACAAAGAACAAAGAAACTTTAATTTAACTATAGCTCACATGATGTAACATAGTACAGTATTGCCCCAGAATTCATTTTAAAGCAGACCTGTCACCCACACATAAAAAGTTGTATAATGAAAGACCTTTATAAATTAAACATGGAACCTAAATTATTTTCTTCATTAAAGCATCCCTACTTGTTATAAATATGTTTAAATATCTAAGCTGTCAATCAAATATTACATGCCACACCTCTATGCCAGTGGGTGGATTACTTTCACTTTCCTTTCAGCAATTTCTAGATGTCACTGCTCTCCCCACATCCCCCCTCTCTCCTCACATTATAATTGCCTAGGGCACTGCACATGGGCATTAAATCCCCCATTCTGGTGCATACACAAAATTTGGGGGTGATACAAAATTTGTCTTAATAACAGTGTCAACAAAATGGTTGCTTTCTGTGATTTTGTAATTCCAAGACTGAAGAAAACAAAATTTAAACAATAAATATAGTGTAAGTAAAGTTTATATTGATGGAAAGGAATTTGAAATTATTTCTTAGGGTGACAGGTCCCCTTTAATGAAAAGGGGCATAATAATAGAGAACTCCATATTGTAAATGGTGGCCCATTTGACCCTAATGTCTTGATAAGGCCTGGACTGGTAATTTGTAGGTTGTGGCCAATGCCAAAGGGGCTGCTGTAAAATTCCATTAACAGTCACTATTTATTGGGCTGATGGGGAACTGTTTGGGACTGCTATAAAAATAATGGGGCACATTTAATTACATGCACATTTTCCTGACAGGCTTCGTGCAGCTATGTCAGATGTTATTTTGGGATAAATACGCATTTTTAATCAAAATTGAAAATTATGTCTTGGCAAGCGTGGCGTACTTTCATCTGTGATGAATTGTTGGCACAAAATTTCCTAATTTCAGTTGTTATATAAAGAACATATGTATATATTTATTAGTCATGTTGATGAAATTGCTGGAATTTACCAAATTTATTACAAATGGCATGAGCTTCAAATGTAAAAAGTGTAAATAAGATATGTGAAAATTCAAATAAAATTAGAATTTTTAAAATTAGAATTTCAAAGTAATTTTGTGCTACTTCGACTATGAAATAGCCATTTGAAATGAAAAAATTTGAAAATTCTAATTTTGCTGTACTTGCCCCTTAAAAAACCTTCGACTATTCGCCATCTTAAAGCTGTCAATTTGCCATTTTAGCCTATGCGGGGACCAAATAGAAAAATTTTCTAAGTTCCAAGAATGTGTAACCCTTTCTTGGCTATAATTAACCAAACCAAACTAGCATGGGTAGAGCATTGGTTACACGCGACTCTTTCACTCTCAGGTAGGGCTTTCGCTAAGTGGAAAATCACGTGTGAGGTAGTTGAACTACAACTCAATACTGCAATAGTGTGTAATAACAGGTGTTGGACGCCAGGGGTTCTTTGTGCAAACAAGTAGAACAGGTTTATTTACAAGTAGCAGCACAGGGTATCATATACTCACATACATTAGTATAGTATCAGCAATGGCATAACACAGGTACAGCGTAGATTATGCCCTCAGGTAGGATACAAGGATGGGAGTTGTAGTTGCACCAGCCAGGTTAGCAATGCCCATGTGGTCCGGATCCCACCAGCAGGTTAAGGTGACTCAGGGGTTAAACACTATTCCTGTAGTCCCTATCTCTGAGGTCCCTTCACTTCAGGCAAGGTAGAGCCTGAGGGAGAGCTACTCCCTACTATCCTCCTTGATGGGGCTTTGAGCTGCCCTTTCTCTCTTTCCTCTCTATCTCACCTCTCCTAGAGAGTGCTATGACAGGAATATTCTCACTCTGACTATTCCTCGTTCACGGGGCCCTGTTCCCCGACTTACTACAGGTAGTAGTACCTTTATGGTATAACTTCTGGGGCCTTGACTCCAGGCTCAATGGATCTCCTGAGTAATGGTAGCTGCTGCAGGCCAGAGAGGAAGTGCCACTCCCTGCAAGCACCTTTATTACTGCACTGCAGGGGGTGGGTCACAACCTGTATCCAATAATGTGATACATTGTAGCTATCTGGACCTTAGTCCAATAGCAGGTAGTTAAAGTAAGGGCAAGGGAAAAAGCCATAAGGGCCATGCTACTTATGGGTCCCTACATTTGTAAAGGATTTTGTGGAGAATCGTTCGATCGAATCAAAGATTCAAACTATTTTTTATTTGATTGAAAATGGACCTATTCGATTGCATTTCGAAGATTTTTCACTTCAAAAATTCAGCCCTTAGTAAATCTGCCCCATAATTTCAAATTATAATTAAAGTGCTCTGGAAGTAATGGAGCCCCATACACAAAAATTATGCAGACAGGGAATTTGCCTCTCATGTTATGATAGTGCATCAAAGTATTGTGGGAAAACCTTAAAGGGGTTGTTCACCTTTAAATGTTTACATAGTATAATGTAGAGAGTGATATTCTGAGCACCTGTGCCCCCTATCAGCCCCCCCCATGAATTTCACCCCAGAGTGCTGCTGGTGTGAGCCTTCTAAAGTCTCTCCCTGCCTAGTCGCCCGCAATAATCTTTATCACGAATGAGGTGGGAAACATTTTTTTTCTATTTTGCACATACTATCTATTTACTCTTTACTTTTTATTTTTATACAGAACAATTCCTTTAAAGATATACACTCTCAATTTTGGGACATTGGTGTGGTTACAAATACCTCATGTTTTACAAGAAGTTTTTCAGAGGTGCTCATCATATGTAGATGCACTTTGCCTTCATTCATTCAGTTATACTATGATACAGAAGCTGTGACTTGCTGGGTACAATTCATAAATCGGTGGAATGGGAAATAGGTAGCAGTTGATGAGCTTAACCTCAGGAAATAAATGATACATCATTTAAAAGAATATCCACGTGAACAATACTTTTACCTATGAAGCAACAAATATTTGTTGCTTAAAAATTTTTCTAGCAAAGTTTCTTTATGTACAGTCATGCAAATAATCTGTGAATGTTGTAAAACTCATACATAAATAGCTTGTCTGGCAAGGGCAGTGTCATTTCAAATGGCTACTAGTCTGTTAACATTCCTTTCAATTTGCGATTGTATGTCCTAGGGTTCCCAGTGAGTTATCATAAGGGGTTAAGCATAACCTGAATGCTAACCTTATCCAAATCTGGGAGGGAGAATCGGTAATGCACTTTTAATGATTTATGAATTATGGAGTTCTATAGGAATGTGGGTGCTCATTGTACCAGAATGCTTTGCTAAACCCTGGACCACAGACAGTATCAGAAGGGATTCCAAGTGGACTGCAACATCTGGACCCTACTGTTTGTGCTTCAAAGGAAAATTCCTTGTAGGTCATGTTAAGTTTGTTTTAGTCCATAAGGCAGCTCTACAGCAGTATATATACAGTACATTGAACACCTGCTATACTACCTACCCCCACAAAGATGTTTGTACAAATGGAAGTTGTTCTGATCAGCTGTGTAATAGCCCTACCTGTTCTGCTGTGTGTGTGGGAGCAGAGCTAAGTGTCACAGATGAGCTGTATATGTGCCCCTAAAGTTCTAATAATGGGAGGCAGATGGGCCTGATGTTAGTGGCTGTAATAGGTAGAAGTGTGTAAGTGGGAGCTTACCTAGGTAAAGGGGCAATGTGACATGTTTGGTGGCTTGGCAGTAGCCTCTCCCCACACAGTCAGGTAATCTCCTCTGTCAACTAAAGGGACTGCTCAGTAACTCGTGCATGCAGTGTGCTCTGGCTCATCAGCTGCTATTTAAATCTCCATTGGGCAGGCTCCAGTTGACCTAAAGGTCTTAATATCCAGCGAGTTCCTCCTGCTGCTTCACTGCTCACATAGCAGTGCCCAGCCATTCGGACACATGCCCGCTTCAGAATTAGTGGGATCTTCCTAACCTCTGCCTTTCTATGGATTACCCGCAGCCCCGCACCCCAACTGCTTGCCTGGCATGTGGGTGTGGGAAGTGATCTCCAGAGTTCGGCAACAATACGGATCCCACCTGCTTCCAGGGCAAAAGCATCTGCAGGAGGATGTGCACCTGGGCTCCCCTCTTCAAATGTTTGTGTCAGCGAGCTTCTGGCTTGCATGCCAAAAAGTCCCCCTGCTGTGCCGCCTGCAATAAGACATATGCGGACCCTGGCAGTTACCCTGGCAGGGTGCAGACCCTGGCAGTTACACCACTGATTCTGAGACAATTTGCATTTGGTTTTCAGTAATCTTGTTTATATGGTCCAAATTACCCTAGCATTTATCCACAGATTTGAATTTGAAGTGACAGGAATATAAATAGGAGAGGGTCTAAATAGAAAGATCAGTAATAAAATGTAGCAATAGCAATTAGCACTTAATTTAGATGGGGTAGTGATCCCCATTAGTAAAACGGAAAGAGTCAGAAGAAGGAAAATTGCAAAATCACTTAACAATTATGTCCCATGTTGCCCCCTTAAAGTCACTGGCTAATACATAGTTAGAGAGCTGAAAAGCAGGAAGTTGTGTTCTGTTATGTGAGACATCCAGTCACTTCAGTCTTTATACATTACATGTATAACGATATTAGAAAAATCTATTTACCCCATTTTTATTTTTATACTAAATTGTTCCTTTAACTTCATCAGGACTCAGTATGCACTTATGTGTTGCCATTGATTGATGTGTGTCTGTTAAGTAGGTCTAGTACCATTGCAGGGTTGTTAATTAGGATTCAGTTTTGTAAACTGCTGAAATATAGTTCTGAACTTACACTTGAGCATTCAGAGCAGCATACTTTGATACCTGTTTAGAGAATACTGTACAAGACATCTTGATATCACTGCTATAATTGTCAATAGCTAACATGTGATATTCTAGTGAGAAAGGCAAAATAAACTGAAACCAAATGATTAATCCTGACAGGTATAAATAGTCCACTTATATACACAAGAGGCTTACAAAAAAGGAATTATATTTGCATGCGTACATTGAATGCAAATAGTGCAACGCTGTTATAATTGGTAACAAAATAATCATCATATTCAATTGAAATAAAAACAGAAACAGTAGAAAAAAATTCAGTGTAATATAAAGAAATCTAAGTTTATCCACATTCCAAGATTCTTTTGTGCTGGCAACAGTCAATGGGTTAAAATGTTCAGTCAATAGCAAGATATGCTTGAGTAAGCAGAATGCTATTTATGTTTGGATTGCATAGGATGTGTTGCTAGCCTGATTAAAAGAGAGCCTGGAGATACAAGAAGGAAAGGAAAGGTGGTAAAATGTAATCTTTTTTGCAATCTGGAAACCAATAAAGACTGATAGAGCTGGTAAAATGTAATTTTCTGTGTAAGAATTTTCTATGCAATGTCAGAAATAGAGAGAGACAACATTTTAATCAAAATTGCCCAATTTTTTTTTTTAAAAAAGGGCACCCGAAAATATCTTATTTACACAAGAAAGGACCATTTTAAAATTCTAGGGCAAAATACTTAATCTTAAATTAAAATGTACATTTTACTGGTGGTGAAATCTGGATAAACCAACTTTTCTTAGGTGGCATATATAAACTAGTCTTACTGTTTGTGATGTAAGATTGCCATTTAATACTTGTAAATTGAAGTAAATGGCCACATGATTACTCCACCCCACTAGAAAGCTTGCCCATGCAGTGTGCAAAGTGCAAAACAAAAGGCCACAATCATTGCTAGGACCATTGGGCAAATAGCCACATGCCTCTATGGTCCGTTTTGGAGCACAGAGACCAGCAAACTGTGCTTAGAATCAAGTGTTGTTTGTGTGTCCATTCACCTTACTTGAACATCATTTGAATTTGCAGGTTAAGTAGTGGAAGGAGACACTGCCTGTGTCAGGGCCCTGTACTTACCGTCTGACTATGGGTAGGACAGGGCTGGGCTATGTCTCCAGGTGTTGATCTCTGCATGGAGTGCTGGATTTTTGGGCTGGTGTTCCAGGCAGAGAGCATCAACTTTGGGGATGCAAGTGTTGTTAAATGAGTACTAATGGGCCTTGCTCTTGTGCCACTTAGTGCTTTTGCACTTGTGCCTCCTACAGTGGCAATCGATTCCTATCATGTTCAGATGTTATGTGGCTTTGGAAATGTTGAATGAGGGTACTGGCACACAAGGAGATTTCTAAGCAGAGGTAAGACTACACTACTGCAGGAGACAAGTCTTCTAAAAAACACCTTCTCCTTGTTAATCTTTGGATTGCTGCATGTAAACATATTATTTGCTCAGGGCTTTATCAATGGAAAATGTGAATCAAAGCATTTTCCCATGATAAAGACAGATTGGCGTGAATAATGTGTTATACAGTTAAGCATGGGAAAGACAATTTTATGAGAGTCATTGCTTTTGGAAGCACAGATCTATTTCAGGTGACAAATCTCTGTGTGTATCAGTACTCTAAAAAAAAGTCAGCTACATTGTATAGTCCATGGTGTGGAAAAAGTAAATGCACCCCTATATTTATCACAAGTCCAAATACCCAATATTAAAATAATGTGCATTTTGGTAAATTAAATACATACATTATCCCCGAAATTAGAAATTGTGCAGTTATTGTACAACATTTGTGTGGTTATTATACAACAAAATATGTCAGTTAAATATTCATTTTTTTCTTTAATAATTATAACAAAGCTTGCTCTTTCTGGGTTTTATTACAAGATAAATCCTTCTGTCTGCTGACAGCAACATCCAATGAGGAATATGTAACTTTGTAATATTATTCAGTCCTTGATAGCTTGCACTGGTTAGTAGTGATAGGCGAATTTATTCGCCAGGGGCGAATTCCCGCGATTCGCCGCTGGCGAATAAATTCGCGAAACGGGCAAAAAAATTCGCCAACGAAAACGACGCGACGCGTCAAAAGCGACGCGCGTCAAACGACTCGTTTCGCGAATCGGCGAAAAATTCGCGAATTTCTCTGGAAATTCGCGAATTTTTCCGCGAAACGCGCCCGTTTCGCCCATCACTACTGGTTAGATCAGAACTAAATCTAATGGGAGTTTCATATGCCTAATTATTTTGTAAAATAAATGAGGTGATAAAGCAGAGTAATGTTTTCTATTACTATATAAGCATTTTAAAATAATATTCTTTATATAATGATATTCAAAATTTGTGCCCTTAAAGAAGCACTTCTGCTCTGGGTCTTTCAGCACTTTGCACATCGCTCTGGGGGGCAGAGATAGGAAGCACTCCAATCTACTGTACTGCCCCCTGCCTGACCATCATAAATACAGCACTAAATGCAGGTAGTCTTGTATTCATATGGGATTCACAGATTTGTGGGTGAAATCAGCCTGTGGAGCTAAAGTGCAAATATCATGGCAATTTGCCAAAACTTGTTGTAGGTTCAGGTGCCCATGCCCGAACCTCTTGCTTGGGTTAATTAGTAATTTTCATGAAACATGCAGGTCACTCACCACTCCCAATATCAGGTCTGGGGGCAACGCCCTGAACTCTCAGCAAGGGGAGACGTTTGTGAGTCAATTTCACACAGACACACACTCAATGACCTTCAGGCAGCTGTAAAATTAATCCATCTTTATTTTCACAGATTAAAATTCTCTTGATACATTTCATGTGTTAACACACATAGTCATATGCCTACAACTGCGTGTGTTAACACAGAAATTTACCAGGAGAATTTTAGGGGCTATTTTTACAGGTTTGCAAGGTTTTTTTTATATCTCTAATGAACTCACAGTTCAAATGTTTTCCGATTTAAGAATAAAACATAAATGAAAAAAACTCAAATCAGTGAATTTGGGGTTAACAACTCGAAAACTCAAATTAATTGATTTTAACCGAAAAAACTTGGCTCGCTCAAATGAATGGAGTTTTTTTTTTTTTTTAAGCAAAACCCACAGAAAAAACCTAAGCATCATGACGACTACAAACATCTTCAAATGGTTCAAGTCAAGGGAACTCTGCCATTAAATTCTACATTACTTTTATAGGTTTGAGCTAGAGTATTTTTGGATTCAGGCTACTTCCAGCTTCTGGGTGTATTTTTTATCTCTTAAATGAATATGTGGAAATAAAGCTGGATTGATTTTACTGCTGCACCTCTGTAAAGTTGTGCCACTATGGTCTCATTGCTCCTCCATAAAGTTGTACCACTCTGTTCTGCCTTCTGTACTGAAATTAGTGCTACTGTGCCTAATGACGCAGAGGAACCCTAGATATACCTCTACCTCCTGACCAAATGGTAGTTTGCAGTCTCCCAAATTTTCCTGCAGTTTATTGCTTGTAAAAGCCCTTTCATTAAAGGCTGTGTCAAAATGCACACCTTTGTACACTTAGGGGCAGATTTACTAAATTTGTGCGAAGGATTCGCATATTCGCTCGAATAGTCTCTATTCGATTGTGCGACAATTCGAATATGCAAATTAAGTATTTTCGACTATCGAATATATTGTAGAATATTCGATCGCATCGAATAGATTGAATAGATAGAATAAATATATATTCGATTGTTCGACTATTCGCCAGTCGAAGAACTTGCCCTTGAAATTTTTATTTGATTGCCTACTTCGCCAGATTGAATCTACCGAATTGCAATAGAAGTCTAATTTGTACGATTTTGGCGAATATTCAAATGTTTTTTTCTGTGACTTTGCGTACAATCGTTCGATTCTGGCGAATAGTCGAAAACGCGCTCAAAACTGGCTAATATGTTTGACTTCAAGGCTTTTCTATGAAGTGATATTTGGAATTTGTATGTTTAGTAATGCTATCTGCAGGTCCTTCCTCAGGTATATCAAAAGTGACTGAAAATATTTTGTGGAAGCAAATATTTTATTGAAAATATCTTCATCAAAGTGTTCAAAATGCTGATCTCTTTTCAAAATTTATTTAGGTCAATATGAAGTCGCTAAACTTTAAAATAAAAGAGAAAAGACAGTTTGGAGAAAAAGCTGAAGCACTACTTGAACAGTAAAAATGGTTCAGGCTAATAGAAAAAACTCTATAAGTGATATAAGATAAGATATAAATATAATTTAATCAATATAAATAATTGAGATGAAAATCTCAGACATACAGTAGGGTCCTGTTATATTTTAATAGCTGAGGATGACCAGGGTATAACAGTGCTTTATTAGCAGGCTCATGCAGCCATTACATAACAGTAACATCAACTCTAGCACTATAAGCTGTATAGAAAGTACTGTGTATGTACAGTGACACCTACAGACCATTTGTCTAAACACCACAGGTCCCTTTATTAACATAGGTGCTAAACTGCAAAATTGCAGTTGCCCACAGCAACCTAACAATAATTAGTTTTGCTCAGTCTAGTACAAGATGGAAAATTCATGCAAAGATCTAATTGGTTTCTATGTGCAACCACACCAGTACCTTTAGCACTTATCTTCTTAAATTAGCTCTGTTGCATTGAGTGCATCAGTCATGTCACTTTATCTACAACTTTGTAAACCTCTGTACTTCATCATGTTTTCTTTTCCCTTGCAGATTCTGACAGTCCCTAAACTTAAAGGGATCCTGTCATGGGAAAAAACATATTTTTTTCAAAATGCATCAGTTAATAGTGTTGTTCCAGAAGAATTCTGCATTGAAATCCATTTCTCAAAAGAGAAAACAGATTTTTTTTTATATTTCATATTGAAATCTGACATGGGGCTAGACAAATTGTCAATTTCCCAGCTGCCCCAAGTCATATGACTTGTGCTCTGATAAACTTAAATCACTCTTTACTGCTGTACTGCAGGTTGGAGTGATATCACCCCATCCCTTTCCCCCACCCAGCAGCCTAACAACAGAACAATGAGAAGGTAACAAGATAACAGCTCCGTAACACAAGATAAAAGCTGCCTGGTAAATCTAAGAATAGCACTCAATAGTAAAACCCATGTCTCACTGCGTACTATTCAGTTACATTGAGAGGGAAAAACAACAGCCTGCCAAAAAGCAGTTCCCTCCTAAAGTGCTGGCACATGTCACATGACCGGGGCAGATGGGAAATTGACAAAATGTCTAGCCCCATGTCAGATTTCAAAACTGAATATAAAAAAAGTCTGTTTGCTCTTTTGAGAAATGGATTTCAGTGCAGAAGTCTACTGGAGCAGCACTATTAACTGATGCGTTTAAAAAAAAACATATTTTCCCATGACAGTTTTCCTTTAAATATTATTTATTACTGCTGTAATAAAATATAGAATGTGGTATTATTGTATTAATAGAATTATGTTTTACTAACCTACTTGAATGCAGTGACTAAGGGGCAGATTTATCAAGGGTCGAATTTCAAAGTAAAAAAAACTTTGGAATTCGTCCATCAAATTTTATTCGAAGTGTTTTTTTCAATCGAAAATGGACAGTTTTCAATCGAAAAGGTCTATTTTCGATGAAATTCAAATTGTTCAAATTGTTTGATTTAACTGTTCAGTTCAAACTATTTACTCCAAAAAAATATGATATATTCGAATTTAAAAAAAAACTCCATAGAGGTTATAGGAGATCCCCATAGGCTAAAACAGCAATTCGGCAGGTTTTGGGTAGCGAATGGTTGAATTCGAATTTTTTAAAGAGACAGTACTTTTTTCAATTCATTCTAATTTTGGCCTATTCGATAGTCAAAGTACCCAAAAATTACTTTGAAATTTGAATTTTTTACATCGAATTTTCACTTCGACCCATGATAAATCTGCCCCTAAGTAAAATTAATATTAATAACAACTTATACAAATACATAAATATATACTAAATTAATTTGTTAAACAATATAACAATAAAAATAAAATAAATACATATTTCATGCAAATACTTAACACTGAACAAATACTTAACACTTAGTTAAGTAGCGTGGACACAGTTAATGAATTAGGCAAATATTGTGAACATAATTAGCTTTTATTGTCATATAAAAGAATAACCTATGCAGTATCACAGCATAATAGAATGTTAAAATCCTATTGCATTCTATATGACTGATACAGTTTTCCATTACATCAGACTAGACTGCTACTGGAGCTTTAAAAAGGGGGTTACTTAATTCAGTGCAGCCAAGTTTCCTTTTTTAAATATTAAGCTGCTAAGGAAATCTAATCTTATATACAAGAAAACCTCTTAGAATGTCCTGCAACAAGAATATTTATTTAATATTGGTAAGCCTATTTACTATATCTGCACTGTGTTTATCATAAGTGCATTAACAACTGGAAATGGGGCAAATCCTTCAGATTTTCTAAATAGAAATGTGAATTCATTATTATGTTCTGCAGTCCTTTTATTTTTATCCACTAAAAGAATTGTATGTTGAGCAAGTCAAGAAAATGGCAGTCCTTTACAATGTGATTGAACTGGATGGCTCAAAGCAATTGGACACTCATTTTAATATTGATTAAAAAAAGATCATTTGCTTGTATATTCCTTTTAGAATGAAGAAATTTCTAACTTCACCCAGGAGGAGGGAGAATGCTGTCTTCAATAGCAAAGCAATCTAACAAGTCTATAAAAATGGAAATCAAAGCATGTGTAAGATGAGCTAGAAACTTATAACCTCTATCATTATGTTGTTAGCTTTGGATTGGGAAAATACTTGCTGACCAAAATGTGCAGAAAATAATAGCTGACTTTTAGGTCAGACAGTAGTCTTCAGATCAAATTTAAAAATAAACATGTTGCAAGTTGGTGACAATGAAAGGAGGAAGGTAGCAGAGTCTTTTTGCAAAGTATCACCAAGCTTCTGACAAAAAAAAAGCTGCATGCAGAATTGTTTTTCAAGGGTAAATTGAGTGCAACAGTATAGTTTCTTGTTAAACAATGGTATCACGTTTTATGTGTAACACAATATATCTATCATCTAGCTATAAAAAATGTGATCATAGTTCAAATTGGAGGTTGTAATAAGTGATTACACTATTTCTAGATAAGGTGGCAATGCAAGCCTGACCTTCTTTTTGTTCTATGTCTTGTGGTTACAGATTTTGATTACATAGGTTAAATTTGTATGGTTGAGTGGTTCATTTAAGAATCTCAAAGCAATAAAGTCATTGTATCCTCTTCTCCTAGTCCTTTTACTGAAATTTGATATTGTTTGGCAGTGCCCTGCCACTCCCATGGATGAGGTTGAAAGTCAAATAAAGGATGACAGTCAAAATATTGTTAATTAGCACATAAACATTTTCAGCACAACTGATAATAGCTACAAAGGTATGTGTTTATAGCATTTAATGAAATTTGAGAATTTACATCTATTTTCAACAAAAATAAATATTCTAAATATTCTCAGATGGTGACAGAAATTTGGAACTGCTCTCTCTGTTCTAATATTTTATGGAGGAAGGCATTATGGCTCACATATGTATCTTTTTCCTTAAGAAAAATAATTAGAGGTACAATATATTATGGTTAAGCCATATTCTGGAATTTCCTGAAAGCAGATGGTACAGTATATGTTAGTACATTATTATTATTATTTTAATTTAAACAGTACAGGTATGGGACCTATTATCCAGAATGCATGGACCTGGGGTTTGCTGGATAATGGATCTTTCGGTAATTTGGATCTTCATACCTTAAATCTACTAGAACATCATGTAAGCATTAAATAAAGGCAATAGGCTGGTTTTGCTTCCAATAAAGATTAATTATATATTTGTTTGGATCAAGTACAAGGTACTGTACAATAGGTTGGTTTTGCTTCCAATAAAAAATAATTATATCTTAGTTTGGATCAAGTACAAGTTACTGTTTTATTATTACAAAGAAAAAGGAAATCATTTTTAAACATTTGGATTTTTTCATTATAATGGAGTCTATGGGAGATGGCCATTCTGTAATTCGGAGCTTTCTGGATAACTGGTTTATGGACAAGGGATCCACTACCTGTAATAACACATTCTGCTACATTCTTTTGTTTTTGTGTATAAATATGAAAAACTGCACATTAATATATTTTTTTTCTGATTACATTCTTTAAATATACTTATATACAGGTTAGAATAATCACATTGATCATCTGACGTTTCTTCCTCTCAATTGTTTGCCAGACTGGGATTGGGATTATTTGGGCTCTAGTAGTCTTAAATTCTAAATTATGCATAGATCCATTATCCGGAAAACCTTAGTTCCCCAGCATTCTTGATAATACAGTAGTTCCCATATCTGTTTATGATTTCAGGTTACAATTAGTGAGGGGCAAATTTATTTGCCTACTGTAGTTGGAATTTGCTGCAAATTCCAGCGATGAACAGGAGAAAATTCACCGTTGTCAATTTCGTGGTTTCGTGAAATCATTAGTGAGGTGGTTCGAATGTCAAGAATTTTTTCTGAAATTCGAATGACTTCACAAAAAATGAGTGACATTTGAGCGATTTCACGAAAAAATTTACGAATTTTTTGTTAAATCGTCAATTTTCTCATTTTCACATTTTCCCGATTTTTTTTGTGAAAATGTTCGAATTTCTTTATGACCGTTCCACTTTCACTAATTTTGCGAATTTTTACCGTTTCGGCGAAGCAAAACTCCCCAGATTTGCCCATCACTAGTTGCAATATAAGAAAATATATATTTTAAAAACAACATTTTGCCACTTTATAAATGCTTGTTAGTCATAAAAAACTTTTCATATTATTACAGAAATACCATACAGTTAGCCCTGATTTGCTATATCTGCCACTCCTATTTATAGATATGTTACAAAACAAGCAAAAATTATATTTGCACCATGTTCAAATTATACTAAAGAAAATTAATCTTTGATGCATGATGACTAGCTAACATTTACAATATAAGCAAATAAATTAGGTAAAATAATAATACATTATTCTCTTAATGTGGAAAAAGGCAGTAGATCATTTCATAAAGGTCAAGCTCATAAAATTTAATTTGGATATTGCTATGTCCTAAATGAAAGGATAGCTGAAGTGGAACATAGTGATAAAGCAGATTTGTTTGTTTGAAAAAATAAGAATACACGCTTTGCACAAAAAGATAGCTTTTGAGAAGAAACAGAGGTATTACATTTATCTGATTATGAGATCAAGATGCATTCTGAAGATTGAACTGCATTCTACTGATAAGAGATTAATGCCAGAAACAAATCCATTGTTTGGAAAAATAAAAAGGAAATACAGTAGAATGGTGAAGATGAATACAGCCCAAAACAAAACAGATACACTTAGGGGCAGATTTACTAAATTTGTGTGAATGATTCAAAATTCGACTGAATTTTAAATGAATATTCGAATCTGAATTTTAGAGTACTTTTTTTTGGCCACTTCGACCATTGAATTTTAAAAATTCTATTGATTCGAATGATTCAAATAAAAATCTATTCGATCATTCGACCATTTGATGGTCAAAGTACTTGATCTTTAAATTTATATTCGATTGCCTAGTTCGCCAGATTAAACCTGCCGAATTGCTATACAGATGAAGCCACTTTGGATTGTGTGTTTGACACAGAATAACTAAACTCAGACTTCACACTTGTCTCATTTAACACAGAAAATTGTGTCACAGCATCCCATCTAATTAAAGTGTTCATCATTGTGAACAATGGTGCTTTGGTATGCTAATGAAAAGGTTAAATGTATTAAATGAGTTAAGATAACTTTAGATAACACAGTTTCTTCAATTAGCCCTGAGTCATGATGCATTTAACACACAAATACAAGTGGCTGCATCTGTATATCCCTATGGGAAGCGCCCATAGAAATTTGGGAAGCTTTTTAGAGTGAATAAAAAAATTTGATCGAATTGTTAAAATCTTTTGAATCGATTTTATCGATCGATTGAATTTTTACTATTCGATTGTTTGATAAATTGAATTGCATTATAATCCTTTGAAGGATTTTAATTCGATGATAAATCTGCCCCTTAGACTGTGGGACAGGGCCAGTACTATACGAAAATTAGAATTTTCTTAAATTTAAATTTGAATCAAATTTTGGGCTATTGAATAGTTGAAGAAGCCCAAAATTACTTCATAATTCAAATTTTTTCAATTCAAATTTTATTTGAATATTCACTTCGATCCATAGTAAATGTGCCCCAAAGTATTTTGCAGCTTATTTAAAAGGAGGGAGTGGTACAGTATCACATACAGCAGAAAAATCATATGAGAATGGTATAGTGTCTCAGGTCCTTAGCATCATAGATGTCACAGATGACCTTAGTTAATAAAGTTTCCATTGTGTGATGTGTAGTGAAATCCTGATTGAAAGCGATCAATGGGACAGCTATCATTCAGAAAGTACTACAAATAGTTAGATACAATCAATTCAAGGACCATTGAGGGAAAGAGTGAGTCATTTAGTTATTCCCTGGCCAGTGCTCTTTTTAGGAAAAAAAGATCTTGGAATTGAATTCGTGTGAGATTAGTGTTTACTAGAAAAAAACTCTCCCACTTCATAATATAATTATAATTATCATTATTAGAAGCATGATTATAAGTGGGGGAAATTTAGAGTTCACCATGTGATAAATACACTTCTACATATTCCAAAAGAATGAATAGAAAGTGGGTAAGTTGTTCTGTGGTAAACTCTAAGGGGCAAATTCACTAAGATCTGAAAATTCGCTAGCGTTGGCTTCGCTAGCATTCGCCGCACTTCGCCAGGCAAAGCATAGTGCGAAGTTATGCTCAGGTCTGCGAACTGTAGCGTAGTTGCGCTAGTGTTACTTCGCCAGGCAAAGTGCAGTTATGCTAGCGATGCCTAATTTGCATACGACAGAACTTAAGCGTATAATAGAAGTTACAGCCACTACATTACACTGCACAAGCCCAGGAAACCTTTAATAAATAAAATAAAGTTGTCTTATTGCCCTACATGTGCCCCCTATATAGATGTGTTGCCATATGTTAGGAAATGTAGGGGAGAAGGAGGGTACCCCCCTCCAAAAAAAAACAATCTCTTTCAGACTATCACCTTACAATGGTAAAACACGCCAGCGGTTTTTTTTTTTGGGACTTAGAAAAATGTTCCATTTTTTTTTCCAAACTCCTATCTATCGTATTGAACTTCACCTGGTCTGACCATGCAAAGTAAATTCTAGCGTAAGTGGTAACGTTCAGGAATAGATTTTTGCATTCTTCAGATCTTGAATTTGTAAATAAATATGAACTGTGCGTTATTTTACTTTTTTTTCTGATGAGGTTTTTTTTTTTATTTGACTTTCCTATTCTATGCCTGTTTAGAATTTGAACTGCTAGCCAATTGTTGACTGAGCCAGCATCTCTGATGTCGGAACAAAGGATAAATAAGATAATGCTAAGAGATATTTATTTGTAATAAAAAGTAAAACGATTAATAAAGTCTGATCAAACATTCTGCTTTCTGATTTGGCCTCTTAATGATTTATGTATTCCACCAAACCATTCAATTTTACCTACAAAAGGATGACCTGGTGCACCACTGTTTCATACAGTATACTGGAAGCTTGTAGTAAATCTGAATGGTGCCACAGATAACACTCAGGGGCTGATTTACTAAGGGTCAAATTTCAAGTGGAAAATACTTCGAAATTCGACCCTTGAATTTGGGGGGTCATTTACGATCGAACATGGACATATTTAATCAAAAAAAGTCTGTATTCTATCGAATGAAAATCGTTCGAATCTTTCGAATTCTATAGTCGAAGTAGCCAAAATTAATTCTTAATTCGAATTTTAATTCGACCCATAGTAAATCAGGCCCTCAAAGTAATTGTCATTAATAAGTGGCATGCCATGTGGATACTAATGGAGCAGCTGCATCAAAAAGCTAGGTACTAATTAAATGGTATGCTGTCTGTTTTGTAATTACATATTCACTGCATGGAATATTAAAAAAGACTCATGGAGCCTGGAGATCAACCTAGCATAGTCATTATTGCTGAATCTGTAGTCAATACAATGAATTTACAGCTTGTTTTGTGGAAAAACCCTTGTGGATCATCACACAGCTGCTTTAATGAACTTTAAGACACAACAGCAGCAATGCTTTTATGATAGTATTGAATTCTTTATTGAAATTCAATTAATAATACCGGAATTTAGAATTGTACCACTCTTTGATACAGTGTACACTGCTTTTTCCTTCCCTACAACTCCAGCTGTAGCATTGTAAGAAAAGTTTTCTGCACAGATTTCATTCTCACATACATAGATCTTTAAATATTGTGGGTACCAGTGGCTTTTTAAAATAACAGTTAACTGTGTATTTGCTTGCACTCTCTCTAACACCATCCACTGCCTCAAGTAAGAGGGGTAAAAATGCACAATGCCTCCTATAGCAGAGACCCATGGCCAATAATAACATAGCTGTTATCAAAGTACTAAATTTTCTAGAATTGTTTTTAAGTGCTCCTGATAACTGAGTCATCACATTCGGGAATATAAATACTAATTTTATTAATCTTTGGCAATATAAAAATATTTATTTGAAGTTGTATTTACAGTAGATCATGAGTACATTTACATATGTGAGTATACATACAGTATGGGTATTAATATAAAGTGCTTTCTGAAATATTACTTTACATATCTATTACATAAATCCAAAGATAACACAAATGGTTTCTTCGTTATTTTCAGTTTATTATAAAGAATAAAACATCCCATACTGCGTGTAATGAGGATATTACAAGTCACCTCAGAGTTCTAACTATCAAACTTCTGACATACTGGTAATGTTCTTATTGCACACAGCAGGGGACATTTTATCCCTTATATATTAAACCTGCTATTTAATGTGGTATGGAGTTCCTGCAAGGTTTGATAATTACCTAATTCCTGCAGCAACTAATCTGATTTTCAAGGTCTACCAGTTCTGGCATGTATTCAATGCATATTTTTTTAAGTGAAGGCTCTTTTGTTTCGTTCATAGGGATCAGTGACCTGAAATGTATATTATCTTGTTCGGTTATTTATAGACAATTTTAAGTTAATTTAAACTCATCACCTTCAGGAATGCCAATTTTTGTGGTCCCAAAACCAGTAACATCAAATATGGTTGGACTTTTGGAAAATATCATATAGTAGCATACTGTATCTAGAATGCATTTATGTATTTGAATGGTAGCTTCCACAGACCCTATCATGACAACTTTCTGAAATATCAATTGATTGGCAAAATTGTCCCAGTATTGTATGTAGCTCTTCAAAAACCGCACACTCCGTACAGGTGTGCCAAATTTCCAATAATTTCAATAAATGGTTGGAGAGCCAATGTTCTCAGTAACTCAGTTTCATTTTATTATGCAGAAGGACCTGCACTTTCTGAAATAGGGAAGTCATTCCCTCTCCTCCAATGGAACCACTGGGTGAAGCTATCAAAAGTTTTAAATAATTTTCCCCTTTGTATAAAAATAATTCCACCTGTAGAGGTCAACTTGATCAATGTTGTAAGTACTGTTTAGCTAATGAATATGTTCATAACAGCTGGTAGTAGTCTATATATAGTGCCTCTATATAACATGGATATCTGGAGCTTAATTGATTTATTGTTACCATTTGTGCATCAGTGTTTGGGAGTTATCCACTCCACCAAAACATTGATGTACAGGTGGTCACAATGAATGGGGTAAGCTCCCTATCTGCATGTTATAGAGAGCATGTGAGGCTCCTTTTTTTTATTAGTTTGTCAAATTTCCTAGCATGTTTCTATAATCTTCACCTTCACATTATTAAGTTCTCTGGTTCAAGTTCTACTTGCAACAATTAGGAGATTATTTATTAAGTTGTGTTTTTCCCAAAAAAATCTTGTGACATATTGATTTTTTTTAAATAAATATATTAAAAGATATGAGAGCTGGACATAAAATCAAAGCAAAAGATTTTTGGTATGAAAATAAATAATCCTTTAATTTGATGTTTAAAGGAACAGTTCCGTGTAAAAATAAACTGGGTAAATAGATAATATGTACAAAATAAAAAAAAAGTATCTAATATAGTTAGTTAGTCAAAAATGTAATGTATAAAGGCTAGAGTGACTGGATGGCAAACTAAGTATATTAGAAACATTTTTTACCTAGTTTGTATTTTTACACTGAACAATTTTATGATTTTTGATATTCACTCATGATGATATTCGATGATATTCCTGAAACAATACTATGGGGCAGATTTACTATTGGTCAAATTCGAAGGTGAATTAACCCTTGAAT
The DNA here is from genome assembly GCA_024363595.1 of Xenopus borealis. NCBI lineage: Eukaryota > Metazoa > Chordata > Amphibia > Anura > Pipidae > Xenopus > Xenopus borealis. The sequence continues at coordinate 130,973,422 of CM044433.1, read as the reverse complement.
TTGGCCGATCGAATTGTGGTTGAATGTGAAACTTTCAAATTCGAATATCTAATTTGAAGGTTTCTATCGCAATTCGATCGATCAAACAATCAATTTTTTTATTTAATCAAAAAAAAGCTAAAAAAAACCATATGGGAGCTTCCCATAGGGTTTAATAGCAATTCGGTAGGTTTAATCTGGCAAACTAGGCAGTCGAATAGAAATTTAAAGGACAAGTAATACAATTTTATTCGAATTATTCAAACCATTCGATTCGATCGAATTTTCTAAATTCGATGGTTGAAGTGGCCTTCAAAAATAATTGAAAATTCAAATTAGAATCATTTTGAAAATTCAATCGAATTTCAAATCATTCATGTTAATTAAGTAAATCTGCCCCATCATCTCATTATGTCTGTTTTTGTAGTATGGTATCACCCTTCACAGTGTTATTGTAATTTATAGTAATACTGATCAAACTTGTTCGGTATATACCTATATGCATGTCAGTATTGTGTGCATTTTATATTGTTATTGCCCACACAAGCTTATTAATTGATATTTATTATATGATGTATTTCTCTATGATACACTTCCTAATGAATCGTGATTTATGTGAATATTTTCTTTCTGTTTTTCATTGGTTAGATTGTGTAACTGCCTGCATGTAAATTTTGGTGAGTTGGTTATCCTTGCACTAGAACTTTTTAAGCCCGTTAAATTAACGGGCGCTAGAACATATGTAGTCAAACATTT
>CM044433.1:130933340-130958153 GCA_024363595.1 Xenopus borealis | reverse complement strand
ACACGTAGGGGTCTACCCCCACAAGCATCAATTCCTGTGTGCCGTTTTCTTCAATCTTCTACAATTACGTTAATTACATAAGAGAAAACGCTAAAGATACAGTATCAGAAACATGTTATTCAACTGACTACAGGGCAAAACTTTACTACTGGTAGTGATTATTTGAAAGTACTCATTCAGAAAGAGTAAGATTAGGCTTAAAGAGATTGCTGTTGCTATGATGCTTACATCAATGCAAAGCTTACTTATTATAAATACAAGAATCTAAAAACAAAGATGGAAATATGCAGATGACCCTTACATATGTGAAGTCGTTACATTAGGGCTACTATTTGTTTTACTATAGAAAATATGAGCATACTGGATAGACGGCAAATAAGGTTAATCTAAACAATTCCAAGCTTTTATAACAACAGTAACAATAAAACTATTTAATGAGTAAAATTAATTTCATAAAGAAGTAAAGTTAGGGAAAATACAAGGTAATATTCAATATATATAACAGCACAAAAATAACAAGAAATTAATTAGAGCTTTCCCTGGAGGATTCATGGTTTTTGAGGGATTAAATAAAACAGAACAGAACCACGAGATTATGGTGAACCTATTGTCATAATACCCCACCACTTGAACATTCTGTTTTGAACCACTAGCCAATTTTCACCTTTTAGTGCTCTAACTCTTGGACTATACCCATAGTCAATGAATCCTTGTGTCAAAGATAACTGACAAGAAGTAGTAAGTACAGTAGTTACTGTCAGGAAGTGGTAAAAAAACAGTAGTATGACCTTGTTCAAACGAAAGAATATTATCATCTTGTTATTTGAGCATTTATTTTATATTACCAAACCCCAGTTTACAGTGCACATGAAATAAATAGTGACAAACAAATGTATTCACTAGCCATGGATTCACTGTGAAATTCTGCATTTCGTTTTGTGCAAATTGTTTCGTGAAATTGCGGCAAAAATTTGCAGCGGAACAATTTGCAGAGAAGAAACACTCATAAGAAAAAAAACACCAATGACTTTTGGAAAAAAAACCATTGACTTTGTAAAAACAAAAACCTACAAAAAAAAATGTACTGAATTTTTCACCACTTGTATAAATTGTGGACAGATTCACTCATCACTAGAAATAAATATATTATATAGGTATAAAACATAATGCTGTCAGAGCCCGAAGGCTCTGTTGGAATTTTGCAGACCAAGGAGGAAGCTAAAAGTTCACAACAGTTCACATGATGGGTGCAGCGTCGAGTGTACCTCTCCCTTCTGCCTGACCCCATCCCCAATAATACACCACACCACTGGTTTGGAGAGAGATGGTGCAGTTGTTTTGTTAATTTAATTTTACAAAGTAACAAGAATACATTAACATGTATATATTTTTAAACTTTTCAACCAACCATTTGTATAACAAACCTTTACCATATTACTCCCCCACCCAGGGGAAAGGGTGTGACTGTGCCCCAACTGGCAGGATTTATTCCTGTTCTATTTCCAAGCCCTAAAAAGGGCTGCATATCTCCCCATGAGGACCCAGGCCTACTAGGCTACTTCCCATTTAAACTTCCGTCTGCGAACTACGACAAAACACCTACAACCACAGGGGGGTGGGATTCTGCATCCTGCTGCCTCAATGTCCCAGCACTGAATGATAAGTAACTGCGCAGCTACTCCACCCCATCAAGCCCTGCTTCCCTATATGGTTCATTGGGACCCAGTATCAAAAGGGTTAGGCAAAGAGTCAGCAAAGTCCAGGCAAGGGGTCAATCCAGGCAGCAAGGTTCATAATCCAATAAACAGGTTGAGGTTAGTAAGAATCAAAGAATATAGCAAAAGGTCACACACAGGAACTCACAAAGATGAACCTACAGATGAAGCCACTTTGGATTGTGTGTTTGACATAGAATAACTAAACTCCGACTTCACACTTGTCTCATTTAACACAGAAAATTGTGTCACAGCATCCCATCTAATTAAAGTGTTCATCATTCATCAATGGTGTTTTTGTATGCTAATGAAAAGGTTAAATGCATTAAATGAGTTAAGATAACACAGTTTCTTCAATTAGCCCTGAGTCATGATGCATTTAAACAAATCCAAGTGGCTGCATCTGTATATTTGGCCATGGTCTGTAAATTTCTGGCATCTAAAATAGGCCAGTATTGATTCCAAATGGACAGATTGACGTCATGATGATGGACCTTTTTACCCATATACAGGATCACCGCACCAGTGGCCACCACTTCAGACTAGAAGAAAAGGACTTTCATTTCATTCAAGCAGAGTAGGTGTTTCTTCACAGTGAGGACAGTGAGGTTGTGGATTGCACTGCCGGGTGATATTGTGATGGCTGATTCTGTTGATGCTTTTAAAAAAATTCACGAAACGAGTTGCGGCAGGTTTATGACACGCGTCGCGTTTTTTTGTCGTGCCGCGTTGTTTTCGTCGTGCTGTGTCATTTTCAACATGCGTCACGTCATTTTTGGTGCGTTGCGTCAAAAAACGTTGCATGACTCATTTTTTCTGCGAATTTTCGCTGGCGTTTCGCGAATTTATTCGCCAGCAGCGAATCGTGTGAATTCGCCCCTGGCGAATAAATTCGCCCATCACTACTTTTTACCCATATAGAGGATCACCGCACCAGAGGCCACCCCTTCAGACTAGAAGAAAAGGACTTTCATTTGAAGCAGCGTAGGTGGTTCTTCACAGTGAGGACAGTGAGGTTGTGGAATGCACTGCCAGGTGATGGCTGATGCTTTCAAAAGGGGCTTGGAAGATTTTTTGGACAGACATAATATCAAAGGCTATTTTGATAATGAAAAGGTTAAATGCATTAAAGTTAAGATAACTTTAGATAACACAGTTTCTTCAATTAGCCCTGAGCCATGATGCATTTAACACAAATCCAAGTGGCTGCATCTGTATATTTGACCAAGGTCTTTAAATTTCTGGCATCTTAAATAGGCCCGGATGGACACACTGACGTCATGATGATGCATGCTGGCATTGCGCACCTTGATGTGCTGGCTTCTAGTGATGGGCGAATCTACCCCGCTTCGCAGGAAAAATTTGCGAAACAAGTCAACTTTGTCGCGTCATTTTCGACGTGCGTCACGTCGTTTTCGTCACGTCAAAAACGATTGTTTTTTCCGCGACTGGCGTTTCGCAAATTTATTCGCCGGCGGCGAATCGCGGGAATTTGCTGTGAATTCGCCCCTGGCAAATAAATTCGCCCATCACTACTGGCTTCCTGATGCTGTGTCCATTCTGACGAGCTGACTTCAATACGTTGCTCATTTTTGACGCACTGGCATCAGAACGGACGCCTCCATCTTGCCAAAGAGAACCGGAACCACCATCTTGCCATTGAGTATTCCTTACAAATGCTCACTCAAAATGCTAAACAAAATGAAAGATTTTACATATTCAAAGCCAAATATTAATACTACAAAATTACAGTGTATGCTATACATTTTAATGCCATACCTTTTCACTTTATGCTCTAAAATCAACAACATATATTTATTTTGTATTTTTTTTTTAGTATACAAAAGTAAAAAGCAAAAAAAGTGTGACTCTGTACCTTCTGACCATTTACATCACACCAATGTTGTATTGCCTTATTAATGTTCATTTTTTATTTGTTTAAAAATACAAAGTACTATTACAAAATCTGATTAATTATTATGTAAACTGACCAACCTTTTATTTTAAATGAGCTATCTTTTCGCAGTAAAATATGAATTGGAACCACAACTAATTAGAATCGCAAAAGGTCAACCACAAGAATAAAATGTCAGTCAGCTTCAAATATGAGGAAGAAGATGTATTGCTCATCTTGGGAACCAATTAGTGCGATAATATATTGGGAACCGTAATATATTGCATAATACATACATCCGTTTACATGAATAAGAAATATATTAAAGCTGCTTTTGAAAATGTAACGCTTGTCTGACACTTACAGAAGGTACACTATAATTTCTTCTAAAAAATGTACTGTAAATTGGATTCACAGTTAAATGGTTAAAATACCATTTGATTGCTAACATTCAGTTAAAACAAAGTCAGTAGCCATGCTTTTATTAGCTTAGCCTAGGGATAACAGTAGTACAAGCAAAAACAAAGTAAAATTAAGAAAAGGAAATTAAAAACACTCTATAGTGTAAAATATGAAACTATGTCTCTTGGGAAGTGCCTATGTAGAAAGGTCTGATGAAACCTTGTTATTGATGGAAAATATGTTATCAGGTTATCCAGCATAGCCGTAGAGCTTTTTTCAATGGCAGAATACATAAGTGGGATAAAGAATGAGGGCAATGAAGCATTAAGGTAGCCAATAAAATCTGAAAGAATCCTTTTATGACACTTTTCAAATTCTATTGCAAAAATAAAACTTCATGGTTTAGAAATAGTGATGAGCAAATTTTTTTGCCAAGTTTCCTTTGAAAAGAATGCCCATAGACTCCAATGGGCAAAAACAATTGCTGCACCACCCTGTGCATAAAAAAAAAAGTGTTACCCATTAACATCAATGCGATTTTCAGCGAATTTGCACCGTTTCGTGAATTTTTGACAAAGCAAAACAGGTCATATTCACTATATGAGATAGCTTGCATATTTGAGAAAAACTGAAACTGGAAAAACTTGACCCCCATTATTTTGCTGGGGGGGAAAAAACAGATCCTAAAGAAAATCGCATTGTTTCATTCAATTTTATAAATTCGACTTTAAAAAACTAGAGAAATAAAAAAGCTTGAAAATAAACCACCTACTATATCTTATTCTATAGAAGAACTCAGACTTTATCAATTTGTCAGGATTGCACTGCCCGGAGTCTTACCTGCAGCTCTGGGTGGTGTGTCCTCCTCTGCTGGCATCTCTCCCACAATGACGGCGCCCATGGCCACAACATGGGTAGCGACACCGGATGATGACGTCATTGCGTTGCGTCTGACGCAATGACGTCACGGTGCCAAAACAAATTCAAATATTTAAAGGCGCCCAGTATGCCAGAATGGTGCCCAATTATTGGATTTCTGACCCCTGCTTGGACTTTGTTATTGCATATTGCTGCCTGCCTATTGAACTTTGCCTGGACTTTGACCACGAATATTGCCTGATCCTTGCCTGTACCATTGCTTCTGGACTTTAACCCCTAAGCTTCCTCCTTGGTCCCGACTACCTCCCTTGGGTGCCGATTGGCCTCCCCTGACACTATTTGAGTTTCCTACCATTTTTTTCAGTCATTAAATTTCAGTATTTCAGTTCAGAATTGTTGGAGTTGGAGAGCAATACAAGCATGAAAAAGTCCATGTGGATGTCAAATAAGAGCTCTGATTGGCTTTTTGGTAGCCCCTATATGGACTGTCAACCTACAGGAGAGAATGTTTGGCAGGACATCTGTTTTTTATGCAACCAAAACTTCTCTAAGCCAGTAATTAAAAAATAAGCACATGCTTTGAGGCCATTGGGCGCATCATCCAAGGGGTTGGAGAGCAACATGTTGCTCGAGAGCTACTGGTTGGGGATCACTGTTCTCAAGCAACCTGAAACTGCTCTAAATTGATACTTTTAATGGATACATTTCTTTTTTTTGTTCCTGCTGAGCAGAATCCCTGGGTTTCTTTGCCGGTAGCTATTAGAATTGATACAATAGTTGCTAATACTCCACAGATGCTGCTAAAAATGTATCAACTTAATGTTGCAAAATTGTAACAGTTTAGAGTCTGCAGCTGAATTACTGAGTTGCCAGACCCAAACACCAGAGACATGACAGAGATTCAACTTTAAATTTAGATTTTGGAAAAACAGTAAAAAAAAATAAATAATGGAAATTAATTGAAAAAGTCTTTATTTCTGGGGAACAATCTTAAAACAACTGAACTGAAAAAATGTTTGTAAGGTGACCAACCCCTGAAAGACAGAAAAGCTCACTGTGGTCAAATGTCAATATTGATTCACAGAGATTATACTTGTATTCACATAATTCATGAATCAATGCACTTAGTCATAGACAAAGCAAGAAAACAAAATAAAGCTTTAATTACAGTAGCTTCAAAAAGTACATACTCCCAGTCAGTACACTAACATGCCAACCACTTAACCAGTACTGATAGGAGAAGCTAGGGGTCTTTTGCATCCTGCACCCACCAGCACTCCTTAACTTATATGAATGAATAGTGACCAAGGAATCAGTAGGGGTTGCAAGGGGTGTGTGTGTGTGAATACATGCTTCCTCTAGATGCAGCTCATAAATACTGCAATGGTGAAGGATATCACTGTGTTGCTACAGAAAGAGAAGGTGCTTGCCCAGAAGGGAGTGTGGAGCAGGGTGCAAAGTATGATCAATAAATGCTGGCTTATGCCCCCTTCAACTCACCCATCTATAAATTAGCCATATACAGTTATTTAGTTTACTAAGATGCGAATTTGCACTCAGGGCGGGGTGAACGCTAGTGAAGTTGTTTGAAATCATAACCTAAACTTAATCTGTGAAGTGCGTGCTATATTCTGTGTTCATTGAAATATGAACTCATACTTTTTTATTTGCATATGACTTCTGTATCTCTGGGCTGGTGCACTAAACCATTGGATTTTCTTTAGATTTACCCAACCAATGCACTGCAACAGTACTTTTTACTATACTCAGCCCTACAGTATATTCTTTGTCAGTCCTTAAGGTTGAATAATATTGAATGAGTAAACCTGTGGGTTTGTTCTTCTTATTATTCTAAGTTCTAAGGGGATGTGCTAAAATATACCTACTGTAATCTAGTGCAATTAAAAAATGGGAAATATAACTTCAAATTGCACATCCCTTGCATTTGGTTACCTTTCAAAACATTCACTTAAGAAATGTACAAAAAGTACAGAAATCATATTTAAGTGAATGTATGTAAAGATTGTCAAATGTGCACAGTATGATGTACATCCATAATGCCAGCTAGAATTGTAGCCTAATACATCTAATGTCAATTATTCATGCTAAGAACTTCAGAGCTGCTTTACACATTTTAAATACAACATTTCTACCATAAATATAACAAAAGCAAAGTGAGTTTCAGGATCATGCCTCAAGCTATACTGATGGCAAGGGCAAACTATATTAATTAATTTAAAATCCAGATATCTTCATATTTCATTATTATGTCATATTGAAAGAACAGCATCATAAATATATCAACGAATTTGCACACATTCAGCAGACTAACTGAAAGAGATGTTTGCAAGGCAATCTAAAATATATATTTTTCATTTGAATAAAAATGATTGCCATTGTATTAAGTGCCACCTCGTAAGATGAATTTTGAATAAATGATGCATGACATTTTTTCTTGCAAAGGGACATTGTAATTATAAGATTACAGACTCCAGTTAATATATAATTTAAAGAGTTTACATATCTTTTTAAGACCAAATGGATGTATGCTGCATTTTAATACAGAATACTTTTCTAGGAACAGTTACAAACCCAAAAATTCAGTAAAGTGCAGATTTAACTGGACATGACCTCTTTCTCCAGAGTTGACTTCTCCACCTCAGACCAAGCAAACTGCTAAAATGAAGCTAGATCATCCTCAATCTTCTGTCAGTTACATCATATCCTGTCTGCCGGAAATGCATTAACGTTTAAAAAACACTGGCAACTTTTCCTTTTTTAAGCCGGATTGGCTGCAAAAGTCCTAACAAACTTTTTTGGCTTAAGATTTTTCCCCAGACATCTGAGAACATGCAACCTATGGCGCATTCATTTTACAGTGGCCTCAAGTGTAGGGCATTACATTAATTCTTTTGTTCCTTGGACATTTGTAATAAAAGGTCGTAACTTCAAGCATTTTCATCAACATCTCTAATAAATATGTCCATACAACTTTAGTGTACCCACTTTATTAAAATTGACCTAAGCATAAGATCACTAGCGAATTTTCACTGGGCACAAACGAACCCTAGCGCATCTTCGCTTTGAAATGCTCGCACTGCAAAGTGAAAAATTGGCAGCATTCTACGCTCAGGACGCAACTTCGCACATTTGTGAGAGAATTTGCACCTGGTGAAGCGGTGTGAGGTGTGTGAAGTGGTCACTGGTGACAATTTGCCATTTAGTGAATCTGCCCCCTAGATTTTGGCTGCAATGCCTCTGCAGTGAATTTTTAATTAAATAAACAGGACTTGTGATTTGGGTGATAGTAAACAACCCCTATCATTTTAAAGTCAAGCAGAAATTAAAAGCTACAGTATGTAATATAATGTCTTTTTTAAATGAAACATAAAATCCAAATTGTTACTTATCTCAGTTATCAATCATATCTTGTTGATCCAACCTCTATTTCACTGGCATAGCAATTATTTCTTCAGCTCTCACCCACTCCTCACATTTTTAAACCCTACTCACTTTCTAATTCCACCAAAGTTGCACTGGGCTGGTGGGACACTGGGAAAAAAACCCTTGTGAACCCCACTGACCCAGGAAGGGTGTTGGAGGATTTACCAAGTTTGATGAGTGGAGGGAAGAGTTCACAAATGGGATGAGCCCCAAACACCCCAGTCTGACACTGACACTCTCAGGTGTGTGCATCATGCCATCCTTTCTGGCACATAAACAAGATTTAGGGATGCCTTGTGACAACTTCCACAAAATGTTGCCTGCCAAATTCCTTTGATTGTAGATTCCAAAAGAATGAAGGGACCAAGGTTTGACTAATTTCTATAATGCAAAAGTAAAGTCTATTTTGCTTGAGGAGGATAATAAAACAGAATTTGAAATTATTTAATAGTGTGACACTGTTATCCCTTGATTTTTAGAATTTATGGCAAGACTGACCTATTGAAAAACTATTTACCTATTTGACCATGTTAACATTGTGTATCTTATATCACAAAGATCAGTGTAAATGTGGTGTGTGTATATAGGCAGTGTTGTATTGAGAAACCCAGAAGACTGGAAAAATGGGAAAAGAAAAAGTGTTGTAAAGAAGTTGGCCATCTTATCATTAATTTCAGTTTGCAGGAATATCAAGTTAATATAATAAAGTTAAACATATGTTGTTTCAGTAAGATCTGTGATGCAATGATGTTACATTTTCCATAGTAGTGTAACATGTAGATGGTAGAGCCTGATTTTCCTAAGTTTATTTGAGGAGTTAAAAAAAAAACAAAATCAACATTAATTGAAAAGTTCCTTTCATTTCATTAGTGGTGGTTAAATATGATTGTTTTCCTGTTTGTGAAATTTCCCAAAACTTTTGATAAATGTGTCCCATAAAAATTATACATTTTTATAAATAATTATAAATTACAAAACCTGTTAAACCCCAATTACAGTGTTACATTATTGGCATTAATTCAACATATAGTTGCAGAAATATATAAGTAAGTAGAAACATTTCTCCTAGTGCAGATTTAAAAATATGCTGATGTAGAATGTTTGCATGCTTTTGTAGTTCAAGTACATTTAGCAATCATCCATATGGCTTGCTTCCAAGCTTCCAACATCATATAAAGATATTATATTTTGTCTCATTATATAGCACCTCTGAAAGGTTAGTATTTTTCTACTTTGGGTAAGTAATTCATCACACAATATCCTTTTTACATTGAAGAGAAAAAAATAGCAAGGACATTGGTAATTGCACGGTGAAGATATTCGAACATTTCTTTGTCAGACCTTTGTTAAATAGAATGACTGTACACAAAAAAAAATACTTAACCAATACATAGTATGGCGAATATGCTAAAATAATACAAAAGTATAGAATTTATAATTTTTTTTAGTCATATGTATCTTTTAAATAGGACTCATACTACTGAATAATTACAGATTGCTTTACTGCTTTTTACAAAATCTTTAAAATATTTATCTTTATCACACTGAATAAATCCTTTTGTTTATTAACAATACTAGCAAAGTAAATAAATAAACATTAACCTTAACAAAAATGAAAACAGCTCTCATACTTGTGATGCAAAAGAAAACAAGTTAATTTCCATAAGGAAATTATGACTAAATGTGTATACATAAATACATGCAGATAATACAATCAATGTCATAGCCATATATGAGAGCAGCACCTGAATGTAACTCATTAATGGTTCTGATATTATTTTATAACAGATTTTAATTTAATTTTATTTCTTGTTCCAAACTAGATATAATATTTGTTTAACCTTCATTTTATTTTATTATAGGCATTGTTGAAAATAAAATCATTAGGTTATACAGAGTTAACAAAAGTAAGAGGTAACGGTATCCAATCATGTGGAAATCTCTCTTATAATTACAAAGCACAAGCAAAGTGTATTACCTATTTCACAATATCAGCATGACATATTTTAAAACATGGGTTGAATCCAAATTGGCGGGTTGTTTACTTACATTCCTTGAAAGTTACAGTAGGATCCCTGAAAACACTGTATCAACACATATTTCTTTTGGTAAAGTCACAATGTCACTCACAACATAACTTTCATGTTTCAAAAAACATTTTAACCTGAGCTTCGTTCTTTTACAAAACCTCAACCCGTTCCATATTAAACAAAAAGGTTAATTTGGAAATAAATAAATGGGGGTGATGGTGATGACTTTATCCATTCTTGTAAAATAACATTCAGTCTGGAGGGAAGTCTTGTAGTGAGAAATAGTATAGACCACTTGGGGTGAAAGGGGTAAAATCAAGGAGATGTTTGCTGGAAATCGCTCATCTTCTGCAAAAACTTCTAAAAAAATTTTTCTAAATTTCTGCTTTACTTTGTTACATTTTAGGCAATAGTTAGTTTTCTGTAATTTCAATTTATATATTTTAATAGGAGAATTGTATAAATTGTGAAAGAGTTCCTGAAATATTTCACAATATGATGACATGGATTTTGATAAAACGATAAAATGCTCACAATATGTCTTGTCTAGTCAGAGAAAAAATGTTGTAACCATTTAGAACATGTAGATGGTTACAAAATGGCATGATTACTATTTACAATTCCATTAAATGTATTATAGACAGACAGTGGGGGATATTTTTCCCATAAAAATGATAACGCACCAGAGGCCACCCTTTCAGACTAGAAGAACAATGGATGAAGAATGGTTCTTCAGAGTTAGGACAGTGAGACTGTGGAATGCAGGTGTTGTCAGGTGATGTTGTGATGTCAAATTCTATTAATACCTTTAAGAGTGGCTTGGATGATTTACAGTATTGAACAATCATAATATCAAAGGCTATTATGATACTATAATTTACAATTAGAATAGATATTGGAATATATAGTTTATATACAGTGGGGCTCATTTATAAACTTCGCACAGGGGCAGATTGGTTGTCAAAGTGAATATATTTGCCCTCAGCCTGGTTATATTTATATTAGCCAAGCCGTTTCACAAATTGTGAATTTAAGTTACTGGCAAAGCTATTTTCGAGCACAACAACCCCACAAAGTGCCTGTACTCACACAAAGATCTATCTCGTTTGTGAGTCATTTGCGAAAATTTAAGGGCACAGCAGTGCAATATTTTAGCGTTCAGGAAAAAGCATGGGCAAAACAACCATTTGCGAACAATTCTACACTGTGCAAACTTATATATTTATATAAATTACTTTATAAATATATAAATACTTTATAAATTACCTCCAGTATGTGAGTATATAGATGGGTAGATAGGTATGTTTATATATGCACTAGGGTTCACTTGGAGGGGTTGAACTTGATGAAATTTGGTCTTTTCTCAACTCAATTTAACTACAGTGTAAGTAACTATGCTCCTCTGCTTTTGCCACCTCTTTTGAGAAGGCTATCCAATAATAGCAAGTTTGTTTCACATAGCTCTGAATTTGGATAATGGGCACATTTTGTGTTGTAATTATTGGAAATTGTTCCTTCACTTCTTGAAAAGTCAACAGCCTCTTTTATTTAGTGTTATCTACAATTTTTGCTGCCTCAGGTAGGTATGATTGACCTGGCTATGTCAGAATACTTCATTGTCTAGCAATGGTAAGTGAGTAGTGCAAACTTAAATTATATTTTGATTGTAAAATATACCAGACTTGCCATGTTAATATAATTAAAAGGTTATGTTGTAATCTAGGTGGTAGTTCTTGCCTATGCATTCTGTCTAGCCAGTCTAGCAGGATCCTCATTAACACTGCAATATTATATATTTTTTTAACATGCTTTTATATGTGGTGGTTGTTTTGCTACTCCATATATTAGTGTTAAAAAACTTTGTACCTCCTTAAGATCATTTTATTTAAACACTGCAAGTGACCTCCAGAGAAGACATCTACAGATGTCTATTCCTGAAGCATACTAACTTCGCCCTCAGCTGCAGCTGAACCTAACAATTGTGTAGGAACTTCAGGATTGGAGTGTTCTACAAACTTTCATCTCAGTCCAACTGACTGCAGTAGTAATTAAAAAAAAGGTCATACTATATCAACTATAAACAAGTAATCATTTTCATCTCTTGTTTCTCTATATGTTCCTGGCCGAAACCTCCGCTCCTCTCAGACTAACCGCTTGTTTGTACCCCCCACTTCTACTGCTGTTTCCCGTGTCAAACCCTTCTCTCTTGCAGCTCCTTATATTTGGAATGCCATTCCTGCATCTCTCTGGAGAGAATCCTCTCTTAATTTTTTAAAACAAAACTCAGAGACTACCTCTGGGAGCACCTGGATAACACCTGAACTGGCACTTGTACGACAGTTTCACCCACTGTAAAAAGCACTTTATTACTCCTCCAAATTGTGTCCGTAAGTTACCCTCCCATTTAGACTGTAAGCCCCAAGGGGTAGGGTCCTCCATCATCCTTTCTCCTCATCACTGTGTAATTATATTTTATATTTATGCAAACTGTATTTATAATAATGCACTTATTGTTACTTATTAATGCAGTGATCCCTTGTCTGTTACTACTAAATGATTGTTGCTGTGCTTTGCCCTCAAGGAGCGCTATACAAATAAAAATATACATACATACATACATAGTAAGAGATGGATTTTATATATGCTCAACATAATATTTTCTCAAATAATTGTAGGAGCATTCACACTGATGTGTTATTCTATAAATGTGTTTAAGTCTGTACACCATATGATCTTGTTAATGTCAAATTTTGATTCCACTTGGCAAACAACCCAAGTCCCTCCTCAAATAGGAGCTGTAGCAAGTAAGCTGCCCCTTTAAAGGGATACTGTCGAGGGAAAACACACAAGTTAATAGTGCTGCTCCAGTATAATTCTGCACTAAAATCCTTTTTTTTTTTAAAAGGAGAAAAATATTTTTTTAATATTTAATTTTGAAATTTGACATGGGGCTAGACATTTTGTTAGTTTCCCAGGAGCCTTCAGGTCATGTGACTTGTGCTTCATTCATTTGTTACTGCTACACTGCAAGTTGGAGTGATATCACCCCCTCCCTCTTTACCCATCAGCAGCCTTTTAACAGAACAATGGACAGTTAACCAGATATCAGTTATCTGACACCTCTGCTGAAGGATTTGTTTCCCTGACCAAAGTTGTTGTATACTGTACTTCAATAGAAAGGGAAGAAACAATAGCTGTCTCAAAGCAGTTCCATCCTGAAGTGCTGGTTCATTCTCAAAGCTCAAAATCAGACACAAAGCTGCCTCCAGGCCAATATTATAGCTAATAAAATACATTTGCTGATTCAAGATTTTTTTTAAATAGTAGAGTGAATTATTTGCAATGTAAACAGTGTAATTTAAAAATAAAGTTAGCCATAAAAATCATGACAGAAATAGTGATGGGCGAATCTATCCCGTTTCGCTTTGCGAAATTCGTGAATTCGCGAAACGAGTCGCGTCGTTTTTGACGCACATTGCGTCATTTTTGACGGGTTGCAGAATTTTTGTCGTGAGTCTCGTTTATTTTTGTCGCTGGTGTTTTTTTGCCAATTTATACACTGGCGGCAAATCGCGGGAATTCACGGCAAATTCGCGCCTGGCGAATAAATGGCCATCACTAGACAGAAACCCTTTGATTCCCAGCTCTGTGAAGCAATGATTACATTTAACATATACTTGAGCATAATATGTCTATAATCTTAAATCTTATATACAGTAGGATATCTCAGATAGTAGATAATTTACATGTTTAACACAAACTAATTTACAGCAAACTCAAACTTTGCCAACAATGACATCTTGTTGTTGTTTAAATCCGCTAATTACATTAAAACTGTATAAAATAATTTTAATTTGCTTAGTTCTCTATTTAACTGTTAAAATGATTTGTCCATAACCCTATTTTCTATATCTGTTGTATGAATATTAAATAAATGTTGCAAGCTGATTATTTTGTTACATTTCAAAATTTTGTTCTAGTTGATTTCTTTATTTTTGACAGAAGTTCCACTGTTAAGTTCTTGATTTAGAACTGTAGGTCTTAAGTGCATTCCATAGTATGTCTTTTTTATAAACAGAATGGCTCCTCTGGGATTCATCAGAAAAAGCCATTAGTGCACTCCCTGACTTAAAATTGCATGATTCTATAAATCATTTAGCAAAATACTTTTGAAGATGTTTTTGAAGGTTAGATGTGTTATCTAAAAAGCTAACATGAACATCAACACAAGACTATATCATTACCCTTTTTGACATTTAATAAAACAAGGATAAAAAAGGGCCCTAAGAGAAACAGCTATTGCAGCATCTTCATAAAATGAACTGTGTGTTTTATAAATGACCTCTGCTTGAAAACTATACCAGCAAATATTGGTTTGTTTAACTTTGCTCTTGTTGAACAAATTGTAACAGCATACTGTTAAATACTATAAAAATATTTGCAGACTAGCTAGTTTAATACTAAAAGTAATATTTAAATAACATACAACTGTAGGGATCGATAGGTTAATTTCCCCCTATGGTCTTAAATCCCACATGCTTGGAAAACCCCTGCCTCTCCAGCTTCGGGTTGGACCTAGAGCGAAGGGAGAGGGAAGGAGCCCTTGTCCCCATGCAGTGTGTTCTGGCAGATACCGGAGGTTGCCAGAAGGTGTCACTAGTTCAAAAATGGTGTAGAACTTCATCTCTGGATTTCCCTCAGTGAGCAGATGGATGTATATCTAGAGCTTGGGGTAGCAAAGTGCTTAGATGAGTAAAGTAAGGAGGTATCGTACAACACTTCAGTGAGGTACTAGTCAGTGTGAGAGTTAAGATGACGATACATGAACTAATCCTACCGACCCTATTTTTTGGCCTTAAACCCAATAGATAGACACTGTATGAGGTGGCATATACTGCATCACTGCCTATCTAACAGCCCAAATGATTAGAACAGGATGAAGTTAAAAGAGCTGCCGCTCCACTTGAACTCATAACCTGCAATGTAACTATTGGTCAGTTTGAAGGTCAGTCAAATTGGAAATTGTATCTTTTGATGCACCATATTTGCCAGTGTTTGGTGCATTTGCAGTTAAGCTTTTCCAACATGCCTGATGCCAAAACTGACCAATATCCATAGTACACATATGTGTTGGGATCAGTAGACCTCCTTACATGTGCTTAGAATCATACAAAGTTTGTGAATGACCAGCTTCCATAACAGCTGCTATAGTAGTAAAAGTGAACTTGGCAGCCTCAAGCCCAAATACAAAGTACAGTATTAGAGAACTTAGTACCCCTGTGATTACCATGGGTAGTATTGTAGGGGCAGAGAGCTATCCCTGTGAAATGTTTATGCACTTCAAGCATTATATATTATTTTATCTAATAAAGTACTGTGTTTTATAGATTTGTTTCACACACTAGTAGAGCTGAATGAAAAATGAGAAATACATCATGAAAAGTATACTCTGATAACATTTGGATTTCCCACAAAGTCTAAGGCAACAAACATTATCAGAAAGAGCCAAATCATTTTCAAGATCAAACAAGGCTCTATAGGAAAAAGACGAAGATGAAGAGCTCTGTGGATCTGCAAGTGAACAGAATTTTAAACAGATTAAAAAAATTTCAAATATTTAACATACTGTACTGTAGGTCTGATAAATCAAAACACAGATTACTAACCAAATGGTGGTTTTCTGTCACTTACTTCAGGGAAAGTGACCTGTGTTAATAATTGCAGAGCCTTGGAATCTATATCACCAGAGGTACAAGCATTTGCATAAAATGTATGCAAATTATTTTCATAGACATCAAGTTTAAAATTGACACTTATTAAAAGATTATATAGGGGCTTATTTACTAAGGGTCGAATTAAAATTCAAATAAAATTCAAATTTCAAAAATATTGATTTCAAATTAATTTTGTTCTTTAATACGGAAATATTCCACAGCACGTTTTACATTCCATACCATTTACATTTACCAGCAGAGATTGCAATTTAAGGTCTTTATCACATAAATCACACAACATTGGCAAATTTGCTTTCATTTCTCTAACACGGAGAGGCACATTTACCAATGGTTGAATTTAAACTATTTAAACTCTCTTTAACCTCAAATGAATTTGAAAGTCAGCCTGGGATATTAATAAAAAAAAAACATTAAAAAAAATTCCCAAAAACCTTAATCCAATTTGATTTGAATTTGATCAAACATAATTCAAGTTTTTTCTCTGAAAAACTCTGATGTCAAGAAGGCTGCAAAAATCTCTAAATTGAACCCTGGACCTATCCCATTGACTTAAACAGTAATTCAGCAGGTTAAAGGTAGCAAATACAAGTCATAATCAAATTCTTAAAGGCCAGTGATATGATACACCTTGAAAATTTAATTCAAATTTTAAAAAATAAACTTTATTTGAATATGAAAAATTCCCTAGTTGATCCATAGAAAAAAATCAAAAATTAAAATTTTCAATTCAAACCTTAATAAATCTGCCTCCTAATTGTCAATCTAATCTAAGTAGAAAATACAAGATAATTTACTGTATATTTAGGGGGATACTGTATTTACTAAAACTCTAATCTATCTCAATTTTTTTATTAAAACAAATTCAACCTAACTCCCATCCACAAATGTAACAAATTTATCAAGAAATCAGCTTGAAAAAGTCAATGCAGGAAAAAATGGCCGCACAATCATAGACACTTTGGAGCAGATTTACTAAGGGCTGAATTTTAGAAGTAAAAAAATTTCAAAATTCAACCCTTAAAGTTTGTTTTGAACCATTCTTCACAAAATCATTTAAATTCTTGGAACTTAGAAAATTTTTTAGGACAGGTTCTATGAGGTCCCTCATTGGCTAAAATGGCAGTTCAGCAGCTTTAAGCTGGCTAATAGTCAAAGGATTTTAAAGGGCCAGTACAGTCAAAATTTCAAAATATTGAATATTTGAATTTTTGCTTTTCGAATCGAATTTTGGGCTTTTCGATAGCCGAAGTTGGTAGCCCAAAATTATTTATTTATTCATTCAAATTTTTTTAATTCAAATTTTATCCGAATATTCACTTCGACCTTAAGTAAATGTGCCCCTTTGAATCATATGAATTATTGCCCAAACTAAACAATCTTTTCAAGTTGTCAGCAGAAAATTCCGACTTTATAGGATTATCCAGCTCAGATCACGATGCCAAGAAAAAACTGCCATTGACTTCTACATGACCTCAACAGGTTTTACATGGAGTATTTTTGGATTTGGAATTTTAGAAGCTTTGGGCTATAATAATCTCTAAAAATGTGAGTTTTTTCCCTCTAAAAAATTGAGTGTTCCCCTTTAAAAAGTCAACCAGAAAAAATCAAGGTTTCACAAATAAAAGTTTAAAACTATTTCTGTATAGAATGTATGAAATTACAATTCTTTATTTGATAAGTGCTGTAAAACATAGTACTGGGCTCATATATAAAAAATACATTTACATCGGGCATAAGACACTGAAGTATAATCACTGTAAAATGAATTGCTAAACATTTAAAATAAAATTGAAGCAAATTTAGCCCTGTAAGCAAAATAAATATCCCCAAGCTATAGTACATGATTGCAATTTAATTAAGGTTTCATCCAAAGTTTTAATACATGCATTCAGTTTATAAAAGGATTTAGCAGAGTCTGTACCATCTGTCACCTCATTAAAATTCAGTTCGGGAATTACTACAAATTAAATAACATCATTCTCTACAAATTTTTTGTAATCATATTTCATTATGGATGCTATGAAATAACGCTATTTAAATGTACACACACACACCTGCACACACACACCTTTACAAACAGTTGCCGAAATGAAAAAGTTATTAGTTAACTTGAAATGAATATAATTTATGAGTGCAATTAAATAAAGGACAGGCAAACAGTAAAATGAAGAAAAAACTATATGATCACTATATCATACATTTTATAATATTCTACTTTCTTTATTCAATTTAGCTTTTGCAATAGATTTTAGCTGCATTTTGACATTTAGATGCATTTTGACATTTTTAGAAGCTAAACCCATCGAAATGACAGCAACTCAGCATGTGCAATTCAATATATTGCATATATATGACTGAGATACAGGTTTGAGACAGCAAGGCAACTCATTAGCAAAGCAGATGAAACACTCAGTAAATATATGATAACATTGCCGTTTGTAGCAATTTCCCAACAAAACCTGTTATGGTGTAGATTATTCTTTACTGTAACACTGCAGATCTTTCTCATATTATTTTGTTTAGGCTGCTACTGGTTCATATTCAGACTTGTTTTTACTGAGGTTACCCATATATCAATATTAATCAAGTTAAAACACTTCCCCATTTTCCCATACTGAAAAAAATCCGTAATATGTCTATTATAAAAAAACAAAACAACATTAAAAACACTTGCTTTGTCTCCAGCCTTAGGGTTCCAGTTTTGGATTCCAAACTGGAAAAAAATAAATTGTTTGTATTATTGTAAAACATAAACAACATAGAAATCATAACTCATACCAGAAAAAAACTTCAGTGTTGGAGGTCCCATCATGGATAAACAAGTATTTGTCATTCTGGATGTAACATTACTTGTCAGTAATGTTATATCCACCTGATATTACTGTTAAAAAAGAATACTAATATAGTGATAATGGTGTACCTCCTGATCAAATCAAGGGCAGAGGTAAGGTGTTGCCATTTTTGCTAAAGAGAACAGGATGCCATACAACACAGATATAACTCAACTGTAATCTTATTATATGCAAGATCTGAATCCATATTAATTACATATATAAAAACTATGGTGTGACTATTTATAAAAGTGCATACACCAGGGGTTGTCAGAATTTATCAGTTATATTTTAAACTTTATACAAACAATTATAGTCAAAAAATGTACATAAGAACACATTTTATACAGTGTACTAACTGCCATTTTCTACGAAAAATTGGTATACTTGGCAAATTTTTACTTATAGCAACACATCAGGGCAATTTTACTATTATTCCCCAAATTCGCAATTCGATAAGCATTCGACCATTAGGCTGTCATTTTGCTCGCAATACGATTTCTCAATGAATTCGTACGATCAGATACCGATCGTTCGATTTCACGGAAAAATCATGAAATTTCCTTCGAGTGTGCGAAAAATTTGTACGATTCGAAGGATCAAGCGCTACAATCGTACGAATGGTATGCGAACAGGACTTGGGGAGCTTCCCACAGGCTTCTACTACAATTCGGTAAGTTCAATCTGGCGAAGTAGGCAGTCGAATAACTTTAAAATTTTTATTCCTTCGATCATCGAATGATCATATTATCGAATATCCGATTATTTGATCTATTCGATGATCGAAGAGGCAAAATTTGTATATCCGATTTCACGAAAAATTCGTACAATCGGTATTCGATCGAATTCGATCAAACTTCGATCATTTCACGTGAATTTTGTAAATTTGCCCCTTAGAGTTTTTTTCTACTTCAAATAAATCACAATTTAAAAAAAAAAAAACCCTTAAAAGTTTGGATTTTTTAAAAAATATGAATATAAAAAACAAGATATAATACAATTGGGGAAAAACTCAAATTAGTGAGTTTACAGGCTCAAAAAAACCAAAAAAAAAAAAAATTTATTTGAAAAGATGCCTAAATTTTGCCTCCCATTGACAACTCCCATTGACTTTTAAATGAACTTGCAAGCTTTTAGATGCTTTACATTTAAACTCTTTTTTTTTGCTCAGTAAATTCCAAACATTCAAGTTTTTGTAGATATACAGTAATTCAAACTTGTGAGTTTGTGTGGCCAAAATGTTAATTCAATCCTTGATAAATCACTCCCAAACTAAGGCAGCTGTTTACTTATAGAATGTTAAACAATTTTGTCCAAATTCATAGAGGCCAGTCAGATGTTAGCTTGGTTAGTCATATATCAGATTTTTCAGTGTTGTATATAAGGCTTGTGTATAACATCACAGTATCAATTTTCAAATACATGCAGAATTACCATCCCCAGGACTAGACATTTAGGGCTAGTCCACAAGGGGAGATTCAGGGAGATTTGTCGCCTGGCGAGGCAATTTCCAGTGACTTAGGCAAATGCCTCACTGCATGTGAATAGGCGCAGGCGACTTTTCATTTTAATTGGCGCGAGACATGGGTAAGCAATTCAGGGAGATTAGTTGCCCCAAAAAACTGTGATTAGTCGCCAGGCAACGAATCTCCCTGAATCTTCCTGTGTGGACTAGCCCTTAGGGCTATGATAGACAAGGAGATTAGTTGCTTGCATTCAGTCTCCTCTACCTGGGAGACTCATCTCCTGCACATGCTTTCCCACTAGAAATAAGTCACCTACTTCGTTTAATGTTTACAAAGTTGGCCAAAGTTTCCTTGAGAGGCAACTTCAGGCCACTTGAGAAAAGCAATGCACCACACATGTTTTTCCTGGATGGAAAGCATTTGCAGGAGATTAGCTGCTCACAGTAGAGAATTTAACACAGACAACTAACATTCTCATCTGTCATTGCATTTAGCTGAAATTGCTTTATTTTCAGAGCTACCACAACCCACATTTACAGACCATCTTCAACCAGCACCAAAAGTTAGGTTGTATATATTGTGAACAACAAATATAAACTCAACTGAAAGTTTTGAGTGTGGAGTATGGGCTCTATTTTTGGGCTAATGTAGTTCTGAAGATACAGTTACAGTAATTTGACAAAACAACTTCTATCCCCTGACTACTCTGATGTCAGTATTGCTTTAAGCATATTATTTTGCAAAGGGACTATACTTTTATCTACAACATTTTATAAAACTAAGTTTCAAGGTCACCTTCTCTTCAGGTTTAGAATTCTATTAAAGTACTAAAAATGTTATGGTGAAAGCCTGTAGGCAGAATGTCAGTTAACACCAGGCATCTAAATCAAATCAATCCTGCTTCTTATCATGTTTACATTTATCATCACTATAAACAACTGAACAGATTACACAGTTATGCTTAACCTAATAATGGTCCTCATTTAAAAAAAGAGTAGAATGGTCATAGCTCTGAAAAGATATATCAACAACTCAATTTTTTATTTCACATTCACTTGATATAACCTTGCAAATAAATAGATATTGACATAATTTGTACCAGATATTGTTTTGAAATGCATCGATACTGGTCTACAAGTCTACATACTCTTAGAAAATACTGTATAGTTCTCAAACACTATTCCTGTACTATGGATAAAAGTTTAATGTGGGGTTACCTTCACATTTAATTTTATGATGTGAAATTTATAACTAAAAACTTGTTTTTGATTGTATGCATAAAAAGCTAATTATTGGTTAAACAAGGAGCCAGGGAATGTTGATTAGTGTTGGGCAAATGAATTCTGCAGGCATCACTGCGAATTTCCCTGTTTTACAAATCTTTTCACGTAACTGTGTCGAAAAATCAACCATGTCAAAATTATTTCGACGTCCATTGACTTCTGACAACCATTGCCGTTTCAGATATTTTATGGCGAAACGGGTCAGATTCGTCCCATCACCAATGTTGATGGATCAATCCCCCTTTCAATTGTATTTGTATAAATGTCCATTATACAGCAGCTCTTCTTAGAGCCACCACTTCCCACTTAACTTATGACAACGACTCCTCCTGCTTGCACATCTCTCTAGTATAGGAGTCAGAATTCCCACCATGCCCAGCAGCATTCCTTTTAACTTCCAGGAAATACTGCTGGCCTGCCACTTAAGTGGTGTAAGCCCCTACATCCAGATGGATCACAGGTATAATAACACTTTTGACTTTACAGCTGGACTTGCAATTTTATTTTAAAATCCTTCACAACTATATAACTTACACAAATGCATTACATTTCCTCTACATACTGTACATATGCTGTAGCATTTACTTTACACTTATGTAAAATAAGTGTAACACATAATACACGCTTTTTAGCCCAATCTATCTATCTATCTATCTATCTATCTATCTATCTATCTATGGTACATGAGGCACCTCTCTGGAGCCCTACCCTTCCCTTCCACATTATTTACACCTTCAATGATTATTTACTCCTTCAATGAGTGGTTTCCACTTTGAATCTAGCCCCTTATTCATCTGTCTTTGTCAGTTATAAACATTCTTTCTAAAAACCTGCCTTTCTAGAAAATTTGTAGAATTTTGCCTTATTTTAGATTTTTAAATTTATATTACTATGAAATGCCATCTGTAATTGATTACATTTTTTTGCACTTCATAATATGCATAATACTTTGATGCAACTATTTTACTTCAGAATAATATACAGCATGGAAATTGTGGTTATCTAACATTATTTACCATCAATATTAATATTTATCTTGTACAAGTTATATTGTTTCTATCATTCTTTCAGACTTGTTCAAAAACAGTGTTACAAAGCAGGGATGAGCGACTTTTATTAATTCATACAGGTTTATGGTGAAATTTAGAGTCACACAGGATATACATGTGATATAAAAAATACCCATGTATTTGGCTTGAGAAAAACATAAAAAATTTGGGCATTTATATGTTGCATTTGGCAACATTTTAGTGAAATTGTAGAAATGATACAAAATGGTAGAATTCATTTTCTGCAAGTAATAAAGTGTAATATAGAATTATAAAGCTCATCCAAATAATTACAGTATTCTTTAAACATCTAGAAGTTAATCCTCATCAATAGTCATGTATTTTAGCCCTATACATTTTGATAGCTGGCCCTTAAAATATTGTTTGGGTTCTTGTTCACTTTAGTGTTGTTTGTGGTGTGTCTTTTTATCTTAGGACTAGGAATTTCACACTGAGATTTCCTAGAGGGTGGGGGGTGATCAACTGATTTCTTATCTGTGCTGTCCTTTAAAATTGTATATTTGTTAGTAATAAATGAAGGTTACTTGACTCTGGGAACAAAATAAAATGCACACAAAAACATCTATATTTACAGTATATTACAAAAATACTGTAGTCCATGTATGGAATGTTGTGAAGAGCAGAGAGCCACAGTGCTTAAGCACATAATTGTAAATAAGACTGCCAGCCTATGTAACATTTGTAATACAATATGTTGTTAGAGTTATTAAGATTTTGCATGGTTTTGTAAAAATGTATAACTGAATCACGCAGTTTCACTCAATTTTAATAAAGACTTAAAAAAACAAGTTATGAACAGCATCACTCATAAATGAAATGAAGTACTGTTCTATCTTAATTCACATTCTATATACAGTATATATAATGTGCAATTACTATCTTTCATTGTAAAATGAATGCACACTGTGTGCTGCATTTATTCACTTATAGTGTAAATTGCTCAGTATGGGACAGGAGAACAAAAAAGCAAGTGTTTGCTCTGAACCTTTATCGTTATCTTCTATACATAGCTTACAGCTATTATGTCAGATATGATGAAGACACCTGTCTACTACAAAATGGAAAGACTTTAAACTACTAATGGGCTGCAACGGATTTGAATTGATACCCTAGAGCTTAATTTTAATGAAAATGCCTTGCTATTATCTACCATTTTCAAAATATATCATTATACTATCTCAGTGTAGTTGGGGTTTTCTACAATTGCAGAGTGCAAAAATGTATTTCTTTGGATGATGAAAAGCAACAGAGAGATTTTATATAAAATAAACATTATGTATAACCTCTCAACCTACACATTTTTATTATCAAATATCAATCTTTTTTCCTTATTCATCTTATACTCACTGGCTTTCTTTTCTAAGTATAGCTTTGAAAAATATGCAAACTTAAGGTGGCCATACACAGGCCGATTAAAGCTGCCGACAGACTGTATCGGCAGCTTATCGGCCTGTGTGGGGGGCCCTCCGACCGGCTTCCCCGATCGATATCTGGCAGAAAGTCCGCCAGATGTCGATCGGACAGGATTAAAAATCCCGTCGGAATGCGGGCACATCTGTTCGTTGATGCGGTCCCGCGATCCGACCGCCCATATCTGTGCCATTCTGATCCGATCGTTGGGCCCTAGGGCCCACGATCGGATCACCCCGATATCTCCCACCTCAAGGTGGGCATATCGGGGGCAGAGCCGCCCATTTGGCAACATCGCCAAACGAGCGGATCTGTCCGTGTATGTCCACCTCTACATACAGATGCAGCCACTGGGATTTGTGCGTTAAATGCGTCATGACTCAGGGTTAATTGAAGAAACTGTGTTATCTAAAGTTATCTTAACTCATTTAATGCATTTAACCTTTTCATTAGCATACCAAAGCACCATTGTTTTCAATGGTGAACTCTTTAATTGGATGGGATGCTGTGACACAATTTTCTGTGCTAAGTGGGATAAATGGAAATCCAAAGTGGCTTCATCTGTACATTAAGTTTCCTTTACAGACTAAGCAGTCAGGTACAATTTGCAGTAGATCGCCAGGGGCAATATATAGTGTATAATGCACCCCCTAC
>CM044433.1:130897286-130913485 GCA_024363595.1 Xenopus borealis | reverse complement strand
GCACTACGCAAATTCACTAAGATGTGAATTTGCGCTCAGGGCGGCGAACGCTAGCGAAGTAGCGCTACCATTATTTCGCCAGGCAGAGCGCAGTTACGCTAGCGATGCCTAATTTGCATATGGTGGGAACTTAAAGGGCACCTACGGGGCTAAAAAATTCCCCAAACTGAAGGTGCGGGCTGATAGAGCCCGCATTCTGGTTTGGGATTCTAGTAAAAAAAAAATTCCCCCTGCCTGCGCTGGCTTAGGAGATCCCGTGCCAGTCGCCATGGCACCCCATGCATATGTGCAGTATGCGCATGTGACGACATGCGCATAAGCTGAATGAAAAGCTGCCACAATTTCAGAGCAGGCAGGGGGAATTTTTTTTGTTAAAAGTACCAAATTAACTGGCAGTGAAAGAGTTAATGTCAACTACCCCTTTAAAGGAAAGTTTCAAAGGGGTGGAAAATGTCTTGGGAGGTTTATCAATGCAGTTCACATAAGAGGTGTGGAAATTTGTGTGGCAAACTCCCTGAGCAGAGTGGCCTTGAATCAGGGGTAGTGGAAACTCAATTCTCAGGTTTATTGTCACCTCACTCTCAGGTGGGGTGTCCCAAGATAGACCTAATGGCGACATGACGGAACAGAAAGCTGTTTTCAGCTCTCTGTCGAAAGAGGGCAATCTGACCTTTGTGGAAGCAATGTCAGTTCCATAGCCTTTCAGGATGTCATACATTTTTTCCCCTTTAACAATGGTTCAGCAGGTGCTCCAGAAAATCATGCAGAATTGGCCATCGGTGATCTTGATTTCTCCTTTTTGGCCCAGAAGAACATGGCTTTCGAATCTGATGGTGACGTCTAAAGGGCAGAATTGCTTTCTTCCAACCAGGGATGATCTTCTCATTCAGAAATGCCTGAAGCACCCGAATCCTGCCAGGTGGAGTCAAATGGCTTGGAGACTGAGAGGCAATTACTAGTTTTTAAAGGTCTCCCATATGAGGTGGTAGGTACTTTGTTGCTAGCCAGGAAACAGTTAACATCCAAAGCCAGGGTATAGAAGTTCTTTTGTTCCTGGTGAGGAGTAAAGAATATTTCTCTGGATGTACAGTATGCCCCTTGCCAGAGGTCCTCCAGTTCCTGCAGGATGGGTTTTCTAAAGGACTTAAGCCAAAATGACTATGAAGATTCTCATTCATCCAGGTCATTCTCATTCATCCAGCCAAACACTTTAAAAGTCCATATATCGACACTTTTTGCCTTCCAATCCAAGAATTTGGTGATTGAACCTCTAGTGAGGAGGTTCATTAAAGTAGTGTCAAGAATCAGGCAGGAACTCTATTCCATTGTTCCTCCTCAAGATTTAAATACTGTCCTGGCAGCATTGTGTTCTTCCCCCTTGGAGCCTTTACAGGAAATCAGTGTGAGACATGTTTCATGGAAAGCAGCTTTTCTGGTGACAATAACATCTGTAAGGAGAATTGGGGAACTCCAAGCCTTGGTGGCAGCACCTCCTTAAGCTCTGTTTTATCCGAATAAGGTGATTTTATTTTTATGCCTAAAGTGCCATCAGCAGCAAATGTTAACATACACATACGTAGTTTTGCCTGCATTCTGCCAGCAACCCACTAACTTGGTGGAGGAAAAGTTACAATTTCTGGATCTGCACAGATGTTTGTCAATGTATATTGAAAGATCAACATTTTTTGGATTTTTCCTCTGAAAGCTCCAATAACATCATGGAATTGCACAAAACCCAGTGCACATCAAAAAAATCAATAGAACTTCTCCCACTGATCAGGTTTGAGATAACGGATTTTCAAATTCTGACTTTTTCATCCTCATGGTTTAATAAATTCTGAAAAAAAATGTGATTTTAAAAAAGCCTTACTAAGACCAAAACAATTTTTTCAGATTTTTGGAATTCGGAGCTTGATAAATAACCCCCTATTTGGCATATGTTTAAACATCAAAATTATGGGGGTTATTTACTAAATCTCAAATTTATCTGGTGGGGCAAAAATTCTAATTATTTGTGGAAAAACAACCACAAAATTTTTGAGATTTATTATACCTGGATGCTGCAAAAAGCCTGATTCAGAAAATGTGCCATCTCAGACCTGTTGAGTTCCTTTATAATTCAATGGGAGATGTCCCTATCCCAGTTGGGAACTACCAATAACATTGAAACAGATTGTTCCATGAGTTGCTCAATAGTTCTGATGGCTGTACTTTGTAGTAAAGAATCACTGGTGTGTGATATTAAACTTGGCCTTGCTCAGCTGACATTTGAAATATGGTTATCTCAGAACAGTATTATTTGCTTTTCCACTTCAACTAAAATAATTTTTCACCATTTGATCTATATGAGAAGTTTTCATAGCCATAGATGCCATAGGTGCCATTTTAAGTTTTCGATGTAATCATTCTGCGGATGAGAAACAGAGCTTGTTTTGTTTTAAGAACTGCAGATGAGCTTTTCTAACACCAATAGGGTATGCTATAACTGTATTTAAGTATTGTGATCAATAGTCTCCTGCAGCCATGCTTACCTGGATATCTCTGTAGCACTTTATCTGTGTCAAGAACCAGGTTTCAAGCAGATATTCAAATTAGAATACATGCTGTGCCAGTCTGCTAGGTAAGAACACTTTATCTAGCTCAGCTTCATTATCGTTAATGTACATACATTTCCTGAAGTAAAATATGATTTTTTGCAGTAATATCATCAAATTTAGGTAAAATGCAAGCCACAATTAGCTCGTACAAATTATAGATGTATTTGCTGTTTCTGAACAGCATTGTGTAAAAGAAATAATCACAGAAGAAGCACGTAATAATAGTCTGCAAATACAATGAAAAGAGTTTCAATCACGTACAGTAAATCATATTTATGGTTACTTGTGAAGAATTTGTAAGGTCATTCCTTCCCACAGGGGGGGAACATGGAAAAGAACAGCCTTTGTATTATGGTAATATTCAAGACAACCATGCATATTATGTTTGTTGGTTCACATTCAGAAGTTAATGACCATTTTTACATTATCTATGCATTAACTGTTAAAGAAGTAATTTATTTTGCTTTTCATCTTGATGTAAAAGCATACATTGAAATGATGTGGTGAGGAGAACAAGGCAGTCTGGTCTAGAATTCCCAAGATATAAATTGCTTCAAAAGTATTTGGGACACAAAAAATACAGCACATGAGTGACTATTTATCAAAGGTTGGATTTTAGTGGTTTTAGAGGTTTTAACTAAACGCTAAAACAATGAATGTTGTAAGATTTATTGAAAAATGTAAGGAAAACTCTAAAAGTTTGAATTGATTAAGAATGGTCCAACAGGACCCCATTGATTATAGAATTTAAACAACTTTTACCTGGCAAAGTTTTGTATTAGTAGTTGTTGTGGTTTTTGCACTTAAAATCTCAAAAAATTAGAGAACCACAAACTTTTTGATATTCATGGAAAAAACATAAATCCAATTGATGGTAGATAACCCATGGTGTGTCACCTTTAAATAATGCAAAAATACAAATATTGACCTTAATAAGAGCTGTTATTTGACCTTTTAAGTTAGAATGGGGTTATGGAGACTGTTAAGTTGGTTTTAGTATAGTATCAGAAAAAAATGGAACTTCAAGTAGAATGTCTGGCACCTTGCCCTTTATTTTAACCATGGACACTTATGCATTAAATTCAACATTTTGGGTTCTTTCATCAGGACTCTTAGGGGCAAATTCACTAAAGAGTGCAAATTTGCCTACGACAGCTTCCCAGCCATTGCAACAGTTCGCGAGGCATAAATTTGCTGAGACAACGCTAATTCTCTAAAGTGCAAAGTTGCGTCCAGGGCACCGAATGCTGGCAAATTTGCTCTAGCGTTACTTCAGCAGAGCAAGCAAATCAAAGCGCAGCTGCACTACTGTTCAATTCTGCCTAGCCCAACTTCACTAGGGGTCTTGCACTCAGGCTTATTTGCATACAGTGGGAAATTTAAAGAGGAATGGAGAGATTTATGTTACATGGTGCAATTAATACATTACATTGACTCTGATAACTAGACATGCCAAGGGAACCTTAATAAAGTCAATAGAGTCTGTTTTAATGCCCTACACATAAGCCCACAGTGAAATAAGGTGCCATATGGTAGAATATGTATGGAGAAAACCGGGTACCCCCAAAAAAAACCTTTATGCCTTTTGCAGTCTAACACCCTAAAAAAATGAAAAGACACAAGCATTTTTGGACATAGAAGATAATCCACTCAAAAATGATGATGTAAGTAACTGAACATTGAGGATGTTCTATGCACTCCAAAACACTTTGCCAGGTCAGAGCTGGCAAAGGCAATTCTTGCAATAGAGGTAACGTTCAGTAAAATTTGCATCTTAGTGAATTTGCGGAGTTACGTCCATTTGCCAGAGCGAGGATTCAGACAATTAGAATGCAAAGCAACTCTACCATGTATCTCCTTCACTAGCGGTGTGCCGTCTGTACCAGTTACAGATGAAGCCACTTTGGATTGTGCATTTGACACAGAATAACTTAACTCAAACATCCCATTTAACTCACTTATCACAGAATATTGTGTCACAGCATCCCATCCAATTAAAGAGTTCACAATTGAAAACAATGGTGCTTTGGTATGCTAATGAACAGGTTAAGTGCATTAAATGACTTAAGATAACTTTAGATAACACAGTTTCTTCAATTAACCCTGAGTCATGACGCTATTAACTTCATCCAATCCAAGTGACTGCATCTGTAGTAACAAAATGACATCATGCTTGAAAATTTTCATCAAAAGGGGCAGATTTATCAAAATGTGAGTTTAGATTTAAATTAAAACCCACCCCCATTTTATTCATTCCTAAGGGATTTGTGGGTGCATACAAATGGTGAGTTCTAACTTTGACCCATTGATAAATATGCTTCTAAAAATCCCATAGAATAATGGAAAAATAGAACATGGGTGAGTTTTTATCTATTAAAATCTAAGCTCACATTTTTAGAAATCTGCCTCTATTAAAATATAAAGGGGCAGATTTATCAAGGGTCGAATTTCAAAGTACAAAAACCTCGAAATTCGAATTCAAATGATACATTTCGAAATTTGAATTTTCAAATTTTTTGCAAATTCAAATCGAATTTGGACGATTCCCTAGTCGAAGTACAAAGAAATAGCTTGAAATTCAAATTTTTTTCATCTGAATTTTCACTTCGACCCTTGATAAATCTGCCCCAAAATGTTGACAGCAAATATGATAAAAAATTAATTAAGATAGATATCCATCTACATCTACATCTTTATCAAAAGTCGAGTTTTTTTTTACCTGAAAAGTTCAAACTTTTTCAGACAAAAAATTATATTTTGTGTGTTTTTCAATATAACTTGACTTTTTTTAAAGATTTATTATACCCTGAAGCTGGAAATAGCTAGACTCTGGGAACATGTTGAGTTCACGTAGAAGTCAATGGCAGAGGTTGCTTAAACCATTTTAAAATGTTTTTAGCCTTCATGATGTTCTGGGGTTTTTTTCTAGGTTTTGCATGAAAACTCTATTAATTCGAGCAATTCAAGTTTTTTTTTTGCCAAAAACTTGATAAATACAGGTTTTCAGTCACAGTTTCTAGTTTTTCAATTCAAGTTTTTTTCTGAAATCAGAAAACATTCAAGTTGTGAGTTCTTTCGAAGTATAAAAAAACCTCACAAAGCACACAAACTGGACCTTTGATAAATAACCCCTTAAAGTCTTTGTGGTATCTAATATTCAATGTTTTTAATGATATCAATTGATTGAATACATTTCTTGTGATAGTAAAGAATCAAGCAGAAAATATAAATATTAATTCTTTCTTGTCTGTTAGTACAATTTTGTATTATCAATGGTAGAAATAAAATCTATGCCTGAATGCATTGTAGAGGAGCACTACCAAACTGTAATTATAATATAACTAATTATCACACCAAAATGAAAAAAAAAAATTGATAATTTCTGGACTATTAGTATCAGTATCAATGGTTGAACTGCATAGAATTGCACTTCATTTTGCATTTCAACCAGTCAGCAAAAGGGCCAATCTATGTTTATAACCAAAGTGTAGTGAAGATCCTGCATTATAACCAGTCAGATATCAAGCACCTTGGTCAGTGCAGGGGTACTGTTACTCCTGTGTCTCCATTACAACACCAAAATACAAATTACATTTATAATTTTATTAATGGTTAAGGACTATAAAACACTAATGTGGGCATTTAATAAACCATAGGCAGAGAATTTGATAAACAGTAAGATAAAACAAATCATTTTTCCAACATAGTGGGAGATTTATCAAGGGTTGAAGTGAAAATTAAAATAAAAAAAAAATAGAATTCAGAGCTATTTTTTGTAGTTCAACTAGTGAATAGTCAAATTTGAATTTGAAAATTCAAATTTCAAAATTTATCATGAACTGTCTCTTTAAATATTCAACAGCGACCAAAAAACCTGCCAAATTGCTGTTTTATTCTATGGGGGACCTCCAAGAACCTATTTGGAGTTAATAGGTGGAAAATTCAAATGACGAAATTGAATTTGATGGAATGCTTTATTATTTCAATTTGTATAATTCAAATTCAATATATTCGATCGAAAACAGGCCTACTCTGCCCCATAATGATCCTCATTAAATGGTAATAAATGTTAATTGTGAATAATATATTAATATAATCTTGAAGATTGCATACTTTTTGGTATAATAGTAACCAGTCAGTGATTCGCTTTGCCCAGGAAACCTTCCAGTAAAATAGTAAAATCAAAAATGTGATTGGTTGCCAAGGGAAACCATCAAGGGGAAAATTAACTCAGAGTTGATATATAAATCAATATTACTTTTCAGAAAGATTTTTTATTATATATATATTGCTTTCCTTTGCATACCATGACATTCACAGGTTTCTTCACCCAGTCTCTAAAATATTAAATATGTTCAAAGTATAAATTGTTTGTGAGCAAATAAGTTTTATTTCATTCACCATTACTGTTTGTTTCATAAAGGCAGAGTAAGAAGAGTGTAGCTGACTGACAGCACTGGCAAGACTCAAGTAAAGGTCCTGCAGCCTGAGATGTGCTTTTAGTATTAGTGGCAGTAAAGACAGGTTAAAGCTATGGCCCTTAGTGAGCTTTATCTGCATAGGTTCTCTCACATCAAGGACACTAAATGAATGACAAGTTCACTAAGCAAACTATAAGCTGGAAGATATGTTTTGTAGGAATAGGTTACCTTAAGGAGACTTGCTTGTGTCATATCTTAATTATATACAACAAGGACGTATTTTATGTATATATTGTGTGGTGTAATTAAGAATGCTATGTGATTTACATCTTAGATAGTATCAAGACACAGCAGTGACAACCTTCAAACACATACTATTTAGCACACAGTTGCTAAGTCCCCTCCCCTTTGACCAAGAGCAGCTGAGAATCCAGTCCTTCCTGTCTCCAAACTGACTTTTCCACCTTCCAGTGTCCTAATTCTTGAATGGACTGCCTGAGGAATCTATTCCCTAACTCATTGGTCACTGACCAATCAGAACCTGACACATATACCTATGATCAGTCTTTTACATAGTTATTACAATAGGCTAAGTTAGGCAGAGAGTGCTGGGAGTTCCTGGAGTGAGGATACAGATGCCAGACCTAATGGAAGGATGAGTATCAGGGAGGCAGTGGATTTAGATCCAACATATCTATATTTGTAATTGTCCTTGTAAATATTTGTTATACATTCTATGTAGCGTAACTTGTTTTATGTGTATTATTTATGAAGGTATGTGTCAATAGCTTTTGTAACTAAATGTATATTTTGATTGAACTATCCCTTTCATTAATGGACCCTTATAACCAGGAATACTTCTGTACATGTGTATATGAGAATAAATATACATATTTACATATCCTTGGTCAACAAAATACATATAATGCACTGAAATCTAATTTTTGTAGCTATGTTTTAGTTGTGATTTTTAATATTTGCACTGTTGATTTACAAAGTATAGCCATGTTTTTATTACACTTTACTTACATTCATTTGTACTGTCAGAATATAAGGTTATATATTCCTTCACTTAAATGAATTGATTTAAAAAAAATAAAATAAACATACTACATACAGTAGGTCTGCTTTGTTTTACCATTGCATAATTCTGTAGATAGCCTAAATGTCAAAGTAAAAATGTAACCGTTTGTCACAATTACATTACTATTGGCAGGCATTCTAAACTTTCTATTTGATAACTAGACAAATGCAATTCAGCTCTTAAATCTTTATACCCAATTTAAGGGCTCATTTATTTCTCTGACAGCAAGATGTATTTGCTGCCTGGTGCACTTGATGGCTGGGGCAAGTGTGCAGCATTATGTTGCTATTGCCAGCTTGTCTCATATGAAGTAAATAGTATCCATTTGTATACCTGAGGCATACTAGTATAGGATGCACATATAGCATGCATAAAGAAGTTAAAAAGGCAATAAAACTACAACTGAAAAAAATATATTCAATAAAACTGTATCCACACAAAAACCTACTGTTTGTGAATGTTGTATAGGAAAGAAAGTATATATCCATTCCATTCCTTTGTAAATATTATCATAACATGTGGCTAATTTATTAAGTAGCTGAGTGTGTTAAATGGTGCACAGCTGCATTCATTTATTATTGGGCAGATGAGTAATGACCCATATTGCATATTTACATTGTTGCTGAGGATGACAAAAAGACACTGTCAATGAAGTATAGAAGGACTGTTTAACTTTTTCAAAGTGGTGGACTTTACAATATAATACATTAAATGGGTGGTACAAATTTAAGTTAACTTTTTAGGGTCAATTGAATGTTCTATCCTGACTCAAGTGGGGTTTCCTTAATGATAGGCCCCTTGGTGGTTTATAGATCCACTAGTCACTTTTCCATTTCCATTATTTTTTTTTATATATATTTTTTTTTAATTATTTGCCTTCTCCATTTCCAGCTTTCAAATCAGAGTCATTCATCCCATCTAAAACAAAAATGCTCTGTAAGGTTACACATTTATGGTGTTATTTGCTAAAATTTTAATTTATCTAATATTTTATTTAAAATACCAAAACCAAACTCCCATGTCCGAATTTAGCTTAGTTATTAATACATTTAATTGGATCATTGGAAAACTAGAAAAAATTGAGCAAAAACAGAATTGCTCAATCTTTTTGTGTTTTTTTCCCCAAATTGCTAACATTTTTCGAGTTCCGAAAACTTCGAAAAAAGTTGGATTTTTGTTCTAAACAGAGCAGACCACAAAAACTGCAAATTGCGATAGGTTTGACTTGTTATTACTTATTGTTCTGTTCAGGGCCTCTCCTAGTTGTATATTACAGTCTCTCTTATTTAAAGAAAATAATGCTACGGTAATTTGGACCCTAGATACTAGATTGCTGGCATTGCAAAATGGAAAGCTGCTGATTTATTAGCTAAATAACTCTAAAATAAAAAAAAAACACAAATAATAAAATGGCAAATTGTATCAAAATATTGCTATCTGCATCATACTAGACATTAATTTAAAGGTGAACAGCCCATTTACTGTAGCAAAATATGATAGGTGTAAATAGATAGACTCAGAAAAATAAGTCTACAAATGTCATATTGACAGCTTTGGTACTTGTTTAGGTGTGGCACAATGGAAAGTGGCATTGACCAGCTACACATCATTTCACAATAATATAACAATACATTGAATCCTGAAGAGGTTGAGTTGTAGGTAACACTGTAACATCAAAGAGCAGTTGAAAGACCACCTGGCTTAAAATAGATGTTTTCGAATTTAGGATGAGAAGAAACCTCACAGATTTGGCAAAGCATATCACTTCACCCACTGTGTATAGCCACATTGGCCTCAATGTATCTGCAGTTCAAACACTTCCTTTGTTAATACCCTCCTCACAGGGTTCATTCACTAACAAATAAAATCTTGGCCATACGACTTTGGATTTTCAGGGATAATTATCTACCATTTGGTCAAGTCTTTACCATACTGAGCTTGATATACTTTGACAAAATATATTGTAATAAGTAACACAAAACATGAATAACAATAAGCAATTTTGTAGAATTCCATTGTGCAAATAACAATTTTTAGAAATAAATCTTTTGCAATTTATTTCCTAAAATAGTGAAAACATGAGCATGATTCATTTCTCTAACTACTCAGATACTGATTTAAATAAATATATTTTTCACTTTAACAAGGTCGTTGCTGCATTTTGAAGCCTAGCAATAAAGTAAATTGATTGATCTGATCCATCTGTCTTGCTCATTTTTGCTAAAACAATCACTCAGTTGCATCAGGTTAATCACCAAGCCTACCGCAAACTGCTGTCCTCCATTACATCATAATTATAAGAGCTAGAAAAGGCAAAGAAAATTCAGACAATTATTCACATTTTCTACCGGAAGGCAGATGTTATAGGTTATATTTCATTTCATTTTGTGACAGGTGCAATTATAGTTTCCATGTGGAGAAAGCTGATAGTAGCATTGATATCAGGAAATGTACATAAGTAATATATGCTTCTTATTTAGTAAGGATTACACATTATACTTAACTGCTTCAAATTATGTGAGATTACCATTTTGCTGAGAGTGCAGCTTTAATAATTGTTTTGTAAAAACCATATTATGTGACTTTTAAAAAATGTCTAGCTGAGTATTTTCTGCAAGGATTTGCTAGACTAAATGTATTTCTAAACTGTATCTGCAAAATGAAAAGATAGTAATAAAGAAAAAAACTGTACAGCCCTGTAGTGTAGTGTGCTATATTGCCCATCCTAGCACAATGTTCATAACATGCAATAATTCCACATTTAAACAGAAGCCCTTACAAAGTCTAAGCATTTAAGGTGGCCATACACAGGCCGATAAAAGCTGCCAACAGACTGAGTCGGCAGATTATCGGCCCATGTATGGGGCCCTCCGACAGGCTACTCCAATCGCTATCTGGCCGAAAGCCGGCCAGATGTCGATCGGGCAGGATTAAAAATATCGTCGGATTGCAGCCGCATCTGTCCGTTGATGAGGTCCCGCATACCGCCCGCCCGTATGCCCTGCATTGTGATCCGATTGTTGGGCCCTAGGGCCCACGATCGGATCAGCCCGATATCGCCCACCTCAAGATGGGCATATCAGGGAGAGATCTGCTCGTTTGGCGACATCGCCAAATGAGCGGATCTCTCAATGTACAGATAGAGTCACTTGGATTTGTAAGTTAAATGCGTCGTGACTCAGCATTAATTGAAGAAACTGTGTTATCTAAAGTTATCTTAACTCATTTAATGCATTTAACCTTTTCATTAGCATACCAAAGCACCATTGTTTTCAATGGTGAACTCTTTAATTGGATGGGATGCTGTGACACAATATTCTGTGATAAGTGGGATAAATGAGATAAATGAGTTAAGTCGCGACGCATTAAACTCACCATCCAAAGTGACTGCATCTGTATGGCCACCTTTAGTTATGAACTGTAATCTGTACTCCTTTTACCATCATGCTCAAGCAGATAGCTTTTACTAATAAGTAACGCAAAAATATTTGTAGTGTATTCTTTCCTACAACTAAATGTATTTGTATTATGCTATGGCCTAAAGTACTAGCTTGATGCTGATCTACTCAAATACATATTGCTATCTAACATATCACCATCTTACCAGTCTGGACAAGTCTGGATATTAATGGCTTATAAAGTGTTGGTCGTCTAGCTAGAAAAAACTAGCTTCCCGAAATAAATTTATGACAACACAGCTATTACTAATTGTTGCACAGGCAAGATTTGTGACCAATTTTATTCAACTTTGCAAACATAGGGAGAATAAAAAAGTGTCTTTGAATGCAAGTTCATTTAATGACTGGTGAAAATGCATGTACTACTGTGTACCACAACTATTGTGTCTGTAGTTGCCTGTTTGCTTTTTACTATTTTGTAATATTGTAGATTGCAAATTCATGTTTCTTTTTACATTAGGCACACATTTAATACAATGGATATTTATCATCTGAGTCTCACAGTTTTTATACTGGGGAGAAAACCAAAGAATTGTGTCTTCCGTAGAGTGTTTCTTTTGCAGGGAAAATGGCACATCATAATCTATTCTTTTTTGCAGTTGTTCATTTTATGTGCAACCACACATATTGGGTATTACTTCATTATTGAATCCATGAAAAACCAGGTTTTTCCATTCAATTTTGTTTGAAACTGTTAAAAACTGAAAGAGTTGAAACTAAACCCCTGGGAAAGCTATGGTTTTGTATGTTTAGAGTTAAAAACCACACGTTGTGAACTTGGAGTATAGTGTCAACATTTCCCTTGTGCATTGTTTGTTTTGTATCTATCTATCTATCTATCTATCTATCTATCTATCTATCTATGTGTATATATACACTGTATATATATAAAAAATATACATAAAAAAGACAAACTCCTGAATTTAATGATAAATTTTATCAGAGCATCTGTATTTTGATCAAGGATTAATGCTAGTGATGGGTGAATTTATTCGCCAGGGGCGAATACGCGCGATTCGCCGCCAGCAAATAAATTCGCGAATCGCCAGCGAAATTTCGCTTTGCGAAAATTCGCCATAAAAACGAGTCGGAAACGAGTTGATGCGAGGCGTCAAAAGCGTCCCGAGACTCGTTCCGCAAAATTTTTCGCCGAATCTCTGGAGATTCGCCCATCACTATTTAATGCATATCTAATAGCCTGAATGGATTTTGAATGACAAAAGTTATGCTAAGTCAACTGAAAAGTGCTCAGTGTTTTCAGTTAAAATGCTATTTTAAATTTGGATCCAGGTAAAGTTGGTTGAAGATATGTTGTATTATTTGTGTTATATTTGGATAGTAAACTTAAGTTTCCCACCAAATGAAACTCAAACTACAATAGGAACGTTAAATATTTTAATTGAAGGGAAACTATTATTAAATGAAATTGTAATATACTCTTTATTATACTGAAATAAGACTAAATATATAATATATATATAAATGTAATCAATAAAAACATTCTCTACTATTTCTGACTTAATCAAGCTAGTCATTACTATCTACCTTGTGGCAGTCTGTCATTTCATTCTATCTTCCTGCAGGAGTTGGTGTCAAACTTTGGTTGACCATTACATACATAGATTGCTTCAATGAAAAACTTTGACTTTATGGATAATCACTAAGAGATCAAAATTGTATACCAAATCATATACTATTAAAGCAATGAAAAACTTTGAGGATATTTCCTACAGGATCAAAATTATAACAAGAATGCACATATAGATGAAACTAAACTAAGCTGGACATATGTAGTTATTTTTCCCACAATGCAGTGTTTCTTTACCAACGGGCCAATGTACTGTATGAAAGTTTCTCAGAATGGTTGTTTCTCAGAAATGTACTTTTTAGCACAAATTAAGACATTTTTCTTATTTCAGGCATTTTGTAATTTATCACAAACCACAAATGGGATATCTACTAAAATCCAAATGTTCTCATATTTTATTAAAAAACCACAAACAAACTCCAATGCTTGATATTACCTAAGTTATTAATAAAATAACCCAAATTAATCAGATTGTGGAAAAACTCAATAGAAAACCCAAAGCACTCAAATGTTTTGGCTTTTCTTTCGAATTACTCTATTCTTTTCAAAATTTTTCAAGAAAAAGTTGGATTTTAAATCTCAACCCAGCGCAAATAACTTCAACACTTCAAATTTAGATATAGTAGGTGCCTCTCCCATTGATTTATACAAAACCACGACTGGTCTGAAACGGTGGATTTTCAAATTTGGGCTTTTTGGTGCATCAGAGTATATTACATTTCAAAAAATGTTATTCTTTTTCACCATGTTTATTTTGAGCTTTTGCCCCAAAAAGCGTGACCAAATAAATTTGACGTTTAGTAAATAGCACCCAAAATCTATGAAGACAAAAGTATGGCAAGTTAAAGCTGTCAAGGTCATGTGGTAGTCAAAGGAAGTTACCTTTCTTTTCTTGCATCAGCTTTTTGTTTGTGGTTTTAGAGGTTTTCAGAAATCAAAACATTCATATTTGGTTCATCCATGAAAAACTTGTGGTTGCTAGACCAAACTCCCATGCTCAATTTAACCTTATTAATAAGAACATAACCTGAATTAATTGGATTGCCGGAAAAACTCGATAACATTTTCAGGTTTTTTTAGTTTTTGCCCTGAGAACACTGGAAATGTCGGATTTTCAGGCTAAACTTAGCAAAGATCATGAACACTTCAAATTGATCTTGGTGCCTCTTCAATTGACTTATACATGACATCAACAGGTCTGAGATGGGGGGATTTTCTCATTCTGGCTTTTTGTAACAGGGTATAATAATCTTGAAAACGTTTTTCCCAACAAAATATTCAAGTTTTTGCCCCAAAAAGCCACACCAGATAAATTCAAGGTTTAGTAAATAACCCTCTGATTTTCAGTATAATTACACCAAGTGCAAAGTTTTGCATAAGCCTCCAGGCACATGCAATGGGGCAATGGGGTAGTAAAACCTGTTTCTGTTAATGACTTTGGAACATTGTGGACATCATGCAAATGGGCCATTGTCATATACCTATGGTGTCACATACACACCATATGCTCAATTGCATGTGATATTTCAGACAATTTCTTAATACTAAACTCTTGAACAAACATCAGCTTGCAATAATCTTTTCATGTTATTGACTTCAACTCTTATTGACTACAACTCAAGCAAAACATTCAAAGGAGTTACAGTACACACACAAAGAAATTATGCAAGCATCAGGATAGCGTTATCCCCCCATATATGTCGTTGATGCACTGGTGGTCATATTAACCATGCCTGCATGATTTTTTGTGTGTGTGGTTCTTTTTAATCTTTCACTGCATTGTGAGAATTGTTTCTAGTGAGTCTACACTATGATTGCAGATGTAATAATGCAGAAGCAAGTTGTTGTCAGACTATCAAAATCAACTCTTTCATTCAACCCTTTTGCCTTAATATTTAAATGTACTTTGGGGATATATAATGAAATTTGCAAAGTACAAAACTTTGTGAATAAAAATTTGCATGTCGCAATGTAATATTCTTTGTTAGGCTTTTATTGTATTGCAAATCTTAATTGGGCTTTGTGAACCTTTAACACCTGGTCTGGAGTTTCGTTAAATATTTTGTTACAAAAATTAGTTTGTGATTGTGAACTTTATTACATTCACTGCACACTATAAAATGTTAAAATCGCTATCCTACTATCACACTGTCACATGAGGGGCAAAGTGTTCACAAAGGCAAAATGTTTCACTTTGCAAACATTTATGCGCATTGAGAACAAATTGTGAATTATTTTTACATTAGCCACCAACATTACATTTCCCCTTTGTTTTTAAAAGGGTGTTGTCAAACGGAAACTGTGAAACTGTGTGCTGAAATATATATTTATATTTTGAAGGTCTGTAGATTTTGTGATTTCACAACCATATAATGGGACAACATATGGAATTCTTTTGTACTTTCAGTGGGGAATTATTCATCTTTCAGTGCATCTGTTTTGGATAATTAAACTAAGTCACATATAAATTGATGTTTGCTCTTTTAGACTGCAAGAAACAATTTTAAAATATGAAAGGTTAATTATCCTCTAAAATGTGTCACAGTGGCTGTTACAAGATTATAATTGCAGTTTGCTACTGAGACATTATACCCCAAATTAAACCAACCTGCAGAAAATGTAGAAGCTGAAATTTATAATAAGCTCTGCTGAAAATTTTTCTGCTACATGATCAGACAGAATTCTGTCACTGAAAATTCTGAAAATTCGCAGAAAAAAATATGTTCTTACTCAAAGAAAAGTAACCATATTGCTAAAGGTGTAAGTAATGTTTTTCATATTGTAGTGTTCCTTTGACAAATGTTTCATTGGTATTTGTTTAAATGCCTTTGAAGAAGTAAGACCCTTGTTTTAGGATAGGAAACAATTTAGTTGCTTAATTTGTGCACATAAAGAAATATATAAAGAAACAGGTGATGCATCATTATGATGTCAGTGATTTTATCAAAATGGCCTTGTCCACTGTAAGAGTCAATTATGTAAACAAATAATGATTCTAATTTTGACAATAAAACTGATTTACTCATAATACATTACTTTCTAAAAAAAAAA
>CM044433.1:130848145-130864500 GCA_024363595.1 Xenopus borealis | reverse complement strand
TATATATATATATATATATATATATATATAAAAGTATGGGGGAGACAAATCACATAATAAATATATAAAGAATCATAGGAAAAAGAGGTTAAGTGCTATTTGGTAAGATACATAGTGGGAAGGAGGTACCTGTCCTGTAGAGCTTACAGTCTAAGTGGATGGGAGGTTAACCTACAGGTACAAATCGGAGATGAAAAAGTGCACATGGTAAGGCATAGTCAGTAGGTGCAGGACTAGGCTACTGTTCTAGTGCTTCAAAAGTTAGGCTCTTAGTTTTTTCTTTGAGGAGATTGGGGGAGGATTCCTTATGGAGGAATTCAGGGATGTAATTCCAGAGGTAAGGAGCAGCATGATAGAAGGGTCTGAGACGAGAGGTGGCAGTGGATGTGGGTGGTGTAGAGAGAAGGTGGTTCTGAGAAGAGCGGAGTAGATGACCAGGAACGTGTAGTGGGACAAGAGAAGAGATGTAGTGAGGAGTAGAGGAGTGAAGGGCTTTGAATGTCTGTTTCGGCAGAGTTTAGATTGATTGGAGGGGAGAAAGATGGGAGTCAGGAAGACCATTTAGGAGGAGATTGCAGTAGTAGTAGAGATAAGATAAGGGCATGGATTAGTGTTTTGGCTGTTGTTTGAGAAAGAAATGGGCATATCTTGGCTATATTGCGGAGGAAGAAATGACAGTTTTTGCAATATTATTAATGTGATTTTGCTCCAATAAGGATTAATTATATCTTAGGTTGGATCAAGTACAAGCTACTGTTTTATTAAGAAAAAGGAAATATTTTTTAACTATTGGATTTATAATGGAGTAATAGTGATGGGCGAAACGGCCGTGTTTCGCTTCGCCGAAAAATTCGCGAATTTCCAGAGAAATTCGCGAATTTTTCGCCGATTCGCGAAACGAGTCGCCCCTGGCGAATAAATTCGTCCATCACTATGGAGTAATTCAGAGCTTTCTGGATATTGGTTTCCGGATAACAGATCCCATACCTGTACAACCCCTCTAGTGTACCGTCCCTGAGGTTCAGCAGCATGAATGTAAATATTCATGCTTTAATCGTTTAAGTTTAAATGATGTTGCAAATACATCTTAACTGCAAAGCTAAAATTATACTCGAGAAAAAAGGTTGGGAAATGAATGGAGACATCTTAGGAGGCCTTGTGGCATTGGTGTGGTGCAGAGGCAAAAAACAAAGTACTGTATTTTTAAACTTTTTTTAAACAGAGCAACAAATGTGGTTTGTGGTATAAACTATGACCTGAAAGTTGGGAAGGTTTTCAAAATATGCATATTTCCTCCCAATCTCTCCACACAGCCTCTGCAAAATATACAAAAACTTGATATTAAATAACAGACTGGTTTGATTAGCGGGAATTGGCATAACAAAACTTTATTTACAATAGCAAAGAAATGCCAAGTTAAAAACTATGCGTCTAAAGTTCTGTCATGAAGATTTGAGATGCATTTCAGTTCTGAAAAACTTATCTCATGGTTGAGATCAATTCAAGGGGGAAAAAAATCTCCTAATTCACTTTTTCCCACCAGTTTCTTTCTAATTAATTTCAATAGAATGTTCGTTCATGTGATAAACATTAATATACGTTTTTCTGAATTGAATCTATTCAAATTGAATCTTGAGTTGAGTTTTGAATAAGCCGTTTTCTCACTGAATTTAATCTGGCCCTTAGTTAGGACAGGATTGTTCTCAGAGCACTATTTTTTATAATTTGTATCATAGAGCCATGTATTTATGCAAAGGTAACAGTGGGTTTTGTTTCAAAACAGTGGAGATACAGTACATACAAGCTTCTTACAGTTTGAGGAAATTACATATTTTCAGAAAAAGAATTGCCAAAACCCCAAGGCTAAAAGTTGTTTAGGTGTTAAACATGTTGAGGATGTTAAAAAGCTGATTAGTAAATCCGTCTACTGATTGATTTCTATGGGTTACTAGACAAGTGACAAACTACAAACTATTTGTCTACAAAGGTGCTAATTAATCCAGGTCATGGTATATCAATAGTCATATCAACTGGACTTGCTGTATTCTTGAAGACATTTTGCTAGTCATCTGACTGGTTTTCTCAATTCTGTATTGAGAAAGCCAGTCAGATGACTAGTGAAATGTCTTCAAGAGAAAAAAAAGTCCTTTGATTTTACATTACTATAGATAATAAACTATTTGTTCCCAGACCCATAGTTTGTTGCATAACCTCATATGAATGTACTTCATCTTGCCAGACACACATATATTTTAATGTTTTACACATGTACATTTCTGAACTGTTACATTCTGTCAATGAGTACATGTAGGAAGATGGGAGCCTGCATACTGGATAATCTGGTGTATAGTTATAAAAAGGAGTTGGGAAGCCATGAAAAGGTGAAGATTTACTGAAAAAAGTTGCAAAGCTGTAACCAATGA
This sequence comes from Xenopus borealis, assembly GCA_024363595.1. NCBI lineage: Eukaryota > Metazoa > Chordata > Amphibia > Anura > Pipidae > Xenopus > Xenopus borealis. The sequence goes on along the minus strand of CM044433.1, from coordinate 130,862,077 downwards.
AGAAACAGAATAACTATGGTACCAGCAGGCAATGCAAAGTCCAGTCAACAGGCCAAACATTGGGACAGGCAGCAATCAGCAAAGATCCTATAAAGAAAGAAGCCAAGGTCAGGATTGGCAGATGTTCAGAGGGAAAGTCAGATTGCAGGCCAATGCCACTACTGGTTGATCACACAAAGTACTGTAGGCAGGGAGTCAGTGGGAATGTCTAGAGAGCAAGCCAAGGTCAATACTGGGAGATCCACATGAAGTAGGCAGGGGACTAGGACAGAGGTACAGTAGCAGGGAGAGGGCTTGGAGACTTGTAACGTGGAACAATGGAGTTGCAGGCTAGATCTGGCTAGGAAGCTCAATGATCAAGCAACTAGGAGATGCTTTACACAGGATTAAGGTGCATCATTGCTAATTGACAACAGTTGAAGTTAAAAAGGAAGGAGGGGCAGATAACAGCAGAGCGTGACCATAAGACCATCATAATAACAAACCTACACTGACTCTAAAAGGCAGTAGTGGCTCAGGAGGTGGAGGTATGGTTCAACAAATAGACAAGTTTGATTACTGCCATTTCCTGGCAGAGACACAGAAAAATGGGTCACCATGGAGTGTCTCAGGTTTGTTACTCGGTATTACCAAATAATTTGAACATAATTGAGCAAGATCTATTTAAACTGCTGCAGCTATGAGATTATATGGTCTTCTACATGCTTCTGCAAATCTTTATGTGTGTTGCAGGGTTTGGTCACTCAGATTTCTAAACAGGAAATGTGGTAATTATAATATTCAGGGAAATTGCTATTTGTAAGGACTGCCCTGTATATAGTAATAATAGTATAAACTGTTTTACACGTTTTTTCAGTCAGCACCCTCACCTTAAATGCCTTTAATATGATGCCAGTCCAGTGGGATCCCACTCGGCCCGTTTAATCCATGTAAGTGAAACGATTGACGGCACCTTGGTGCCATCAATCGTTTCACTTACATATAATATAAACTGCCCATATAAAACTGTTATGAAATTATAATAAAAAAAAAATGCAAGATACACAGGAAATGTGGTCATTATAATATTCAGGGATACCCTGTAGCAACAATGCTTATACCATAAGCTGCCCATATAAAACTTTTATGAAATTATAATAAAAATTAATGCAAGATACATAGTCTTTATATAGTTCAGGAAGTAAGGTGAGAACATTCTTTTGAAACCATACTCAAAAACATATTTTGTCGTACATAAAAGCAGTGTTTGTTTTGTTCTTTTTAGAACCGAAGAATCTGAAGGTTGGAAATGGGACATGAAAAGTAATAGCTTTCTAACTTCTTGAACTAATGTACAAATGTGTTTTGATCACATTGACAGCACAGTATTAATGTTTTACAATCAGAGATAATCTCATATTTTGAGATATATTATTCATCTGTTTTTATTTATCTCTGTACATTATAAATACTAAACATAACCACTTTCTTTGAAGAAGTTTGACAAGGATGAAATAACGTGGGTTCTTCAAAATGCAGATTTAACATTGAAATTTGTCATTTTAATGTTTTTTGCTGAATAAATATATACATTGGTTTGAAATCTGGTATTTATGATGATATTAAACTGTTAAAAATACAATATATAATAATAAATTCTTAAATCAATATAACACACATAAAGAAGGAATAGGGAAAAGTATGGGCGAGATTTATTGTTAATAATCAGAATTTTTTTACAAGCAGTAACATTTATCACTTCAACAACAAAAATCAGCTTTCCTTTGCTAAATGGTGGATTTATAAAAGAAGAAATTTGCAAATCCTAATGGAACTACAGCAACTGGCTGTTAATACACTTACCAAAGATTTTTCATCTATTAATGAAAAAGAAAAGCTGTCAGGTGTTTGATATTGAAGGTACAGTACAAATAGCAGAAGAAGAAATTTGGGCAAAACAAGAAAGAGATGACAACACTTGGGGGCAAATTTACTATTGGTCGAATTCGAAGGTGAATTTACCCTCGAATTTGACCAATCCAATTGTGGTCGAAGTTAAATCCTTCAAATTCAACTATCGAATTCAAAGGATTTTACAGCATTTCAATCCCTTCAATGATCAAATAGAAATAATTTGATCGATTGATAAAATCAATGTTTTGTGGCCTATGTGGTGGACAGCCGACAATGGAAGTCAGTGTTGACCACTCCCCTTTCAAATCACACCCACTGTAAACCACACCCATGTTACCACAAGAACTTTTATGATCATATCCACATTAATGGTGGTAGCACACCAAAAAAACCAAATGGTTGGTGCTCACTGCAGATACAGATGCAGTCACTTTGGATTGTGAGTTAAATGCGTTGTGACTTAACTCATCTATCTCATTTATCCCACTTAGCACAGAATATTGTGTCACAGCATCCCATCCAATTAAAGAGTTCACCATTGAAAACAATGGAGCTTTGGTATGTTAATGAAAAGGTTAAATGCATTAAATGAGTTAAGATAACTTTAGATAATACAGTTTCTTCAATTAGCCCTAAGTCACGACGCATTTAACTTACAAATCCAAGTGACTGCATCTGTATATCCCTCATCGCCCATATGTGAAAATTTTAAGTCAGCCATATGCCTAATCCTCCCCTGTGGGTAATACAGAACCCCCCAATGCATGATTAAACACCTTAGAGACCCCTAATAACTATTTCCAAATGCTAACAAACACCAAGAAACAAACATCCCTACCAGGCTTACATCCCACAGGAGCATAGGGCAAGCTCAGAATGACATACACAAGCAGCACTGGCCAAGAAGAGTGTGACACACACAAGCAGCACTAGACAAACAGAGTATGACACACACAAGCAGCACTGGACAAGCAGAGTATGACACACACTTTTTATTAAGCACACCACTTACTTTTTTCTTTGAGGGTGCATTCAACTCCTCAGGCTACTTCCAAGCCCAATATTCCATGCAAATGATCCCATGTGGAGGAAGCAAACCAATTTTTAGGCAAAAGCCTTTAAAACATTTATTTCAGCAGAATCAGCACAAGCTTTCGGGGTCAGCCCCTTCCTCAGGTACAATAAAAATCAAGTGAACACAATTTCATTAAACACCTTTAACAACATGTGAGCTATCATGTGATACATTTAACCCTTTTGTGCTCGTTCACATTCATCCAGTACAGTAATTGTTTAACTTGAACTGGGCAAGCAGATTATGGCACACACAGGGAACATAGGGAAGGCAGAATAGAGCAGGAGATAGGGAAACTCATTAGGACCACAACATACAGTGACACAATAGTGGTGCCCAATTAGAATTTTGAATAAGGTGTGAGCAGGTGAACAATGTGGGCATTTTCAGTACAGGTCTCAGGTGTGAACAGTACAGGGCTTTAGGGGTGTGAACAACAGATGTGCTACAAGTGTGAACAATGCAAGGAGGTCACATGTGGGAACAATACAGAGGATTAGTTTGAATTTTAGTCTTAAACAATGCAGGGGCCAGTTATTCTCTGTAGTGATACATTTTCAAGCTTACACATGGTAAGCAGACACAGCAGGAAGACTCTCATGGAGGGTCACCGAAGGGGGTTCAGCAGTTAGACATCCCTGGTCTAAACCATTCTAGGACAAACCTACATTCTGAAGCTGATCAGCAGTTAATAACAATAGACAATAATTATTTACACAAACACAAAAAAAAAATCATTGCTTGTGTGCAAGTTCAGACTGTGGGGCTCATTTTTCAACACTGGGCAAATTTGCCCATGTGCAGTTACCTATAGCAACAAAGAAGTAATTAGCTCTTTAAAGCCAGCTGCAAGTGGAACAATTAATGCAACACTCTGATCGGTTGCCATGGGTGACTGCCCATGGGAAAATCTGCCCAGCGTTGATAAATTAACTCGTGTGTGTCCATTTAAAAAAAAATACTGATTCTAAAATATAAAGTGTTAAAACTGCACTTAGCCTAAATATGTAAGCTCACATGCCACACCTCGTCCTTTATTATATGTGAGTGCTATAATGTCTACTGGTGGACTACACATTAGTGCATTTAAAATTAATAAACCCTTAGTAACAATGTAAATTATGTGTAACTGAGCTTTAATACTTACCCTTTACTCAGGACACCCAGTCTTTAAGCCTTGACTTATTCAGATTCACCTGCATAGGAATCCTAATAATAAAGACTGGCAACTACACTACAAAACATTGGGCTATGATGGGGGGTATTTACTATGATACTGGAAAGAAATGCAAGAGCACTAGAGGGCATAAGACTGTGCACTACACATCCGTTGCTAGTCCCTAATTTGATTGGTTGAACTACATGCAAGTTAATTGACAGGTGGGGGGCTGTGGTGTGCACCCTTAGGCCTGGCGAAGTTGCGCACTGACGAAGGATCGTAAATTCGCAAATTCACTAAGATGACCATTTTTTACAGGTCAATGTGGCACCCTAAAGAAAACCATATTACAAGTAAAGAAATTCTGATAACGACCCTCGATACACAATTATTTAGTCAGTTTTCTAGCTATGTACAAACAGCAACGCCAAGTCCAGCAGTTCTTAGTTTAAGAAGCAAATATTTCTGTTGCACTGTATTAAAAGCTTTGTCAAAAACCAAGTAGATCACAGGGCTCATTTACAGCTACAAATGCAGTAAAAAAAGTTACATTGTTCCCACAGTGAACTTCGTCTAAAATAACTTGCATATTTGCGTCAAAGTGTGCTTTTCATTCTTTTATATAGTTGAACTCAGTGCCATTCAGTCCTTCCTGCCTTCCATTACAAATCAGGTACTATTGTGCCTATTGAAACAAGGAAATTCTGGAGCTACCACCACATTTTGTCCAGGTGGTAGCTCCAGGGTTCCCACAGCTCCCTACATCAATCTGCAAAGCACACTTGCACAAGAAAAATATGATGCAAATGTCAATATTTGATTCAACTGCGCCTGATTTGCACACAAGCACTGTTGATCATTTTGGCAAATTGTGAGAAACTGCTTCAGACAGAGTACAGTTGTATCAGATTCAGTGCCCCTTTGCACCAGCAATTAAGATGCATTCTAAAAAATGCTGCATTGTGAGGAATAATATGGCAATTACACTTTCAACTGCACTTTGCTGAATGCAGTTGAGCCCCCACATCTACTACAACCCCACTTTCCAAATTCATACTTACTCTATCATAAAAAGTGTTTCCATTTTTCTAGTGTGTTTATTGAAATAGAAAAAATATTTTTAGCAGAGCTTGGGTGCTGACAGTTATTTTTTTCTCTGAGCTTGTGCGAATTGGGGTAAGCATGGTACACTGTTGATAAAAAAAAATGGTGCTTTGTTTTTGCATTTTGTACCTTCCTTGGTAAATTGGCCCTTTTATGTAAATCTAGAATGTTATATTCAAAATATAAAAATGTGCATTCTCAGTGTCTCTTCAAATCCGAAACTTAGAAAATCTCTGATGTGTGAATCTTTTTACTGTTCAGACTGAAATGATTTTCTTTTCTGCTTTGCTAGAAAAAAGAGAAATGAAACTGTATGTATCAATCAACTAAGGGCAATTTTGAGCGACTTTTAAAATCGCGCCGCTATTCGGGGAGATTCGGGGGCGATTCGTTGCGGCGATAGGTCGCCAGGCGACAGATCTCCCCCGAATCTCCCCGTCTGGCCTTAGCCTATGAAAGTTCACTTTGTTATTGTTATATGTTTAATAAGTACTGCAAATAGTAATGGAGAATGTATGTTAATGTAATCTTTGATTGTAGTGTTCCACTGTTTAAGTTTATAAAAGTAATTATTTTGTCCTTGAGTTTGCCAGGGATGTGCCAGTGTTTTGTGAAATTGATTTTATTCTTACAGTAGATGGAGCAGGATTTATTGGAGCCTAACTCAACATGGAACATCATGATACTGTACAACCTTTACATTGATCCTTATAATAGCAATTTTGCTAACTGGATACATTGGGGAATTTTTACTAAAGGGTGAATTAGGTTTTTCTAGCGAAACTTCACCAAAAAAACAATTCGCAGGGACATCGTCAATTTACTAACAATTTGCTAGCAAAAAAACTAACTAGCATTTTTGAGCAGTTTGGCCAGGTGACTTTTTTCTCAACAATTGTTACTCATCAAATTTATCAAAGTGTGATATAAAGTTTTCAAAACAATATCCTTTTCACCAGTCTATTTCCCAAGGTTATACCTGGTAAATTGATAAGATGAAGCTACATCTTCAACATTATTATGTCAGTGATATCCTATCCTGTATTTTCAGTTTTAAACATCTTAAAATTATTTAATTACTATTTATCCTGTTTTTGTACTTTTCACAAGAACTGAACTTTTGTATTTTTTAAGGTAAGTGTTATCCATTCATTCTGAACAGTTGCTACAATTACTCTTCCTGAAATGTCCATGCTGTGTATTGATCTTAAATTTCACTGGAATAAAACAAGCTTTAGAGAGAAATATCTGCTACCTGTAGCACCTCCTGTGCTTAATACAAATAATGCTTAATTTACAATGAGGAAAGATCAGGGGGGCTTGTGGCTCCCACGAGGGGGTAGTCAGGACCAAGGGGGTAGCCCTTCTGAGAGTCCAATACACAGTACAAAGGGATGATCCAAAGAGTAATCTAAAGTCCAGGCAATAGTTCAGATAGGTAGGCAGGTAGGTAGGTAGTCAATATAAAGTTCAGACAGCAAATAACAACACCCATGAACTCCAGACAAGAAGACCAATACTTGGGCGCCATTGTGGGATCCTGGGCATCCTTTTATTTTGAATTTGGTGCCAAAACGTAGGCAGCGTGATGTGATGTGTAGTGCGTCCATCGCAGTGCAATGATGTCACCAAGCTGGCAGCACTGCCCACTTGTTGGACATGGACATCACCATTTTGGGAGTGACACCGGAGTGACAAGATGCGCTGCCAGGAGCTCCTGGAAAAGCTCCGGGCAGCATTCGTGATGGTACCCCCCTCCCCATGGGGGACCACTGGACCACCAAGTCTGGGTTTTTCGGGAAACATAAAATTTCTCACAAGACGAGGGGCATGAACATCGGGGTGTTTCTCCCAAGAGCATTCGTCAGGACCAAATCCTTGCCACTTGATCAGGAACTGTAGAGACCCTCCAGAGAGTCTGTAGTCTAGTATCTTTTCCACCTTGTACTCCTGTTGACTGTCCACAGAGATAGGGGAAGAAGGAGACTGGACCCAAGAGAAATGATTTGAGATTGCCGGTTTCACCAAGGAGACATGGAATACATTGGGAATCCGCATCTCAGGAGGAAGTTGCTGATGAATGTTCCTGAAAGAGAGCCACACTTTATCGCCAACTTTATTAGGTAGAGGGGATTTCCTTCTATGTTCAGCAAAAGTCTTATGCACCAAATTGCTCTTTTCTAAATTAGACTTAGTTGCAGTCCAAATAGCAGACATATGGGCCACATGGATTTCTTCCAATACGATTTGATTGCTGTATTCCTCTAGAAACTCAGTCTCTTGAGGAGGGGAAATAGCAGAAAAGTTTATATGGTGTAGTATTTCTATATCTAATATGCCCCCTTTCTTTCGTGAGTATCAACTCCTTATATTTTATCACCTTGTGATTTTAATTACACATAAAATTGCTTGACCACACAAGTGCACGTGTCAAACACCTTATTACTCGTGATGTCTAGGTAGATACGATACAAATAAGGTTGAAGTGAATGTCACCGCAGGAAAAAAGGTGTTCCAAAAGAAAGTGTTCTGTCAAAAGGTTTAAACTTTGCACCAATTAACCAACCAAATTGTTTTCATTTCTTCATAGACTCACATAAGTTTATTCGTAAATTAACTCTGAAAAAATATTTTCTAAATAATAATCCGGAAATAAAAAATTATGAAGGTAGGAATGCTAAAACTACTACAGTAAAGAAAAAATCCACTTTTATACCCTTGCAGGAAAAAGCAAAAGCAATTGAAACGTATGAAAAATTGGTTCTAAGAGATTTAGAAAAAAAAGCGAGATTACATTGGAAGCTGCGGACATTCCCCAGAAAGGACGCAACTAAACTCCAAGGGACGCCAACGAGTTCCAGCGCAACCGGGGGATTTTTACATTGACTTTGCAATGCTGCTAACAAGAATCCGTTTGTGAGTGTGTTTTTATATGTTATTAAAGCATTTACATAATTTTCTACACATATTGTTCCTATCTCCTCTTTACAAGCAACGGAAGGAGTGCTACACTTGTCTCAACTCACGTCTTGTGAGTATACTGGACCACTGGGGGCACTAGGAATCCAGCGGTTTGTCGTATCATTGGTGCACTAAGTTACATTTTATATATACGCCTCAAACCTTTTTTCCTGCGGTGAAATTCACTTCAACCTTCTTTGTATCATATCTACCTAGACATCATGAGTAATAAGGTGTTTGACACGTGCACTTGTGTGATCAAGCAATTTTATGTGTAATTAAAATCACAAGGTGATATAATATAAGGAGTTGATACTCACAAAAGAAAGGGGGCATATTAGATATAGAATAAACAAACTTTTCTGCTATTTCCCCTCCTCAAGAGACTGAGTTTCTAGAGGAATACAGCAATCCAATCGTATTGGAAGAAATCTATTGAGCCAAGACCGAGGAGAGTCTAAAGAATTGCTGGATTTGTGGGATACCTAAATTCCTGGTACTCAACCTTATTTTAAATATGGGCCACATGATCAGCAGCGGCTGGGACGCCAGACAGTAGAAAGTCCTGGGGAAATGCTAGCGGATGCTGACCATACACCGAAAAGAAAGGAGATCTCCCAGTGGAAGTATGACTAGCATTATTATTTGCGAATTCCGCACATGTGATCGGACCAATCGTCCTGACAGAAGGAGACATAGTTTCTTTCTAGACCTTGGTTCACTCGCTCCACTGCCACATTAGTTTGAGGGTGATAGGCAGATGACAATTGGAGAGAAATACCCAAAGCTTTGCATAAGGAGCACCAGAATCTGGAAACAAACTGGGATCCTCTATCAGAGACTATTTCTGCAGGGAAGCCATGTATCCGGAAAATATACTGGATAAAGGGTTGAGGCAGCTCCACCACAGAGGGTAGTTTTCGCCAGGCGATAAAGTGTGCTATCTTGCTGAAGCAATCAATCACTACCCAAATGACAGTATTCCCTTTTGAGGGTGGCAACCCTACTAAGAAGTCCAAACCTAAGTAAGTCCATGGATGAGAGGGAATAGGTAATAGTTGCAATAACCCGTTAGGGTGAGTGTGACTAGATTTAGCAGTGGCACAAATTGTACAGGCAGCCACAAAGTCTTTGATATCTTTACGGATAGTCGGTCACGAGACTAGATGTCATAAGGGTTCAAGAGTCTTTTCAGGACCAGGATGACCGGCTTGTTTAGAGTCTGTTGCAAAAAGGGAAGATGAAACTCAGGGGGTACAAATACCATTCCAATAGGTGTGTCAGCAAGTGCGGCAGACTGACTGGACAGGATTTGTTCAGCAAATTGAGGAAGCAGGGAAGCAATGATTCTGGATGGAGAAATTACTGGATCTTGTTCTTCAGGGTGATGATTCAGTGGGGTGAAACTTCAAGATAGAGCATCTGCCTTCCAATTCTTAGTCCCAGGATGATAGGTCAGAACAAAATTGAAACAGGAGAATAACAGCGCACTCCTTGCTTGCTGAGATTTAATCTCTCGTGAGACTGGATAAATTCTAACTTCTTATGGTCAGTGTAGATTGTGACTGGATGAGGAGCACTCTCCAAGAGGTGGCACCACTCCTCAAGAGCTCCCAGTGTTGTAGTTCTGTTCCGCAGGGGAAAACTTTTTAGAGGAACAGGCACAAGGATGTAGATTCCCATTCATAGAGGGTCTCTGGGAAAGAATAGCACCAACCTCAACATCAGAAGCATCAACTTCTATGAAGAAGGGAAGACGTGGTTCAGAATAATGGAGTACAGAAGCAGAAATGAAGGCATCCTTCAGGGACTGGAAGGCCTCAAAGGCCGCAGGGGACCAGGAATTTGGTTTTGCTCCTTTAAGAATGAGGGAAAGGATGGGAGCTATGCGATAGGAGAACCCTTTAATGAATTGTCGGTAGTAATCGGTGAAGCCAATGAATCTTTGAATTGCCTTGGTGCTTAAAGGAAGTGGCCACTTCTGGATAGTGGAAACCTTGGCAGGATCTATCTCAAACCCCTCAGGGGAATTAATATAACCGAGGAATGGAATCTTAGGTACCTGAAAGACAAACTTCTCCAGCTTGGCGAAGAGGGAGTTTTCCCTTAGGCGAGAGAGAACTTCCCACACTTGAGAGTGATGGCTTTCCAAGTCTTGAGAAAATATTAAAATGTCGTCCAGGTACATGACTACCGTCTTTTCCAGAAGATCTCGGAAGATGTCGTTTATGAATTATTGGAAGACAGCTGGGCCAAAGAGCATCAAGAGGTATTCGCAATGCCCATCCCGAGTACTGAATGCCATCTTCCATTCATCATGTTAACGATATCTGATGAGGTTATACGTAGTGATGGGCGAATTTATTCACCTGGGGCGAATCCGCAGCGAATTCTCGCAATTCGGGAAAATTCGCCGGAAAAATTAGTCGCGTGTCGTTTTTGACGCGATGCTCCGAAAATGACGCGTCGGAAGTTGCCACGATGTGAGTCAAAAGCGTCCCGCAACTATTTTTGTCAATTTTTCGCCGATTCGCGAATTTCTCTGGAGATTCGCCCATCACTAGTTATACGCCCTGCGGAGATCCAACTTGGAGGTTCTCGTGGATAAACTCTTTCATTGCAGAAGTCTCTGCTGGAGACAAAGGGTAAGTCTGATTATGGGGTGGCATCGTTCCGGGTAGAAGATCTACAGGGCAGTCGTAGTGCCAATGAGGAGGAAGGAACTCTGCCGACTTCTTGCAGAAAACATCAGAGAAATCCCTGTAGACAATTGGCATGGACACTGAAGTTCTGTATATGAGACATTTATACGGTGGAGAGGAGTAGCCAGCAAACACTGAACTTGCCAATATGAACTGCAACGGGAGATTTGACCGGAGGACCAATCAATAGAGGGATTGTGGAGTCGTAACCAGGGTAACCCCAATACAATTGGAGAGGAGGGACCTTGGAAACAAGGACCTTTCAGCTTCAAAGGACAGGAATTGGCAAAATGAGCTTGACCTCCACAGTAGAGACACAGACCTACAGTGTGTCTCCGGAGCTTCTCCTGTTCATTAAGGTGGGCCTTCCAAGTTGCATAGGTTCCTCCACAGGAGGAATGGATGGCTGCTGGGCTGGTGAAGGCAGCAAGGATCTTTGAAAGCAGGATGACAGTGAAGGTAGAAATTTCTTGTTGCGATCTTTGTCCACTTGATGCTCTCTTTAACGACTGTCCACCTTAAAGGAACAGTAACACCAAAAAAGTTAAAACTGACCTGTTTGCTTCAGAAACACTACTATAGTTCATATAAACAAGCTGCTAGTAGCAGTGGCGGAGATTGAGAAACAGCTATATGGCACAGGATAAGTAGTAGATGACAGATAACATTATGTTCTACAGAGCTTATCTGCTATCTGCTGTGTAACTTGAGCCTTTTTGCCTTTGACTAGTTGCCCCCATGGCTACACAACAGCTTATTTATTTAAACAATAGTAGTGCTTTTGAAGCAAACACTACCATTTTACCATATTTTTTTTACTTTAAAAAAATTAAATTTTTTGATGTTACTGGTCCTTCAACAGCTAGAGAAATAAGATCTTCCCAACGAGAAGGCAATTCACGGGAGACCAGATAATCCTTTAGGCAGATAGAGAGTCCATTGTAAAAAGCGGCATGATAGGCCTTGTTGTTCCAGCCAGTCTTAACAACCAAACTCTATGGCATACTCAGGCATAGTACGAATCTGCATCAGGCGAGAAGAGGCTGAAGCAGCCCGACCAGGAGCGTCAAATATAGTCTGCAACTCCTGGATAAAGGCCTTGGAATTGTCAATCAGGGAATCCTGTTTCTAACCCAGAGGAGATGCCCACTCTAGGGCTTTGCCAGTCAGTCAGGTAATGATGTATCCCACTTTAGCATGTTCTGAAGCAAACTGATTAGGCAGGAGCGTGAACTAAATTTTGCATTGATTCAGGAACCCGTTGCAAGCCTGTGGATGACCACCGCAGAGAGGAGACACTGGATATGTGGTTCGGAGGTGTGTGAAGAGGATAATGGAGGTGGAGTCGAAGCAGATGGTAGAGATGGAGAAAGAGCAGACAACTTGTCCAGAATGGCCGTAGGGGCAAGGCCAAAATTTGTCTGTTGAGCTTCGTAAGATTCCATGTGATCCAAAGAGTCCAGGCAATAGTTCAGATAGGCAGGGGAATAGGCAAGGGTCAATATAAAGTTCAGACAGCACATAACAGCACTCATGTACAGCAGACAAGTAGACCTATACTTGGGTGCAATTGTGGCGTCCTGGGCATCATTTTATTTTGAATTTGGCACCAAAATGGGCACAGGTGCCATGACGCAATGCACAGTGCGTCTGTCACGATGCAGTGACGTCACTTCGCCGGCACCGCTACCCACGTGGCGACCATAGGCGCCGCCATTTTGGGAGCGACGCCGGAGTGACAAGATGCACCGCTTGGAGCTCCTGGAAATGCTCCGGGCGGCATTCGTGACAGGAAGATAGTATGCAGAATGCAAAAAATGCTAAATCGATTTCTCCAGGTCTGTTTCAGGTTTTTTCATGTGGAACTAGGTGGATGGCAGCTAGACCTCTCTGCATAAAAACTAAGGGGCAGATTTATTAAGGGTTGAATTGAAAAATGTAATATGAATTAAAAAAAAAGTTTTTTGTAATGGATAATGATAAAAATGTAACCTTAGTATTTGAAAATATCTCTCATGCAATGTTGTACATATAGTATATTTAGTCAATATAGTTTTTACTTTTTTTATTAATTATTTACTTTTTTGCTCTGCGCCTCTTTATATTTGTTCCCACAATCCATATAAATAAGTCACTGACTTAAATGACCAATAGTGAAGTACTGCAGGGGTCTTTAATTGACCTTTTGCTATGAACTTGCTTATTAATGAGCTTTAAAGTGATACTGACACTAAAAAAACTATTTTATTAAAACTCCCACACAAAATTCGATTAAAAAAAGACCAACCGAAATTTATTTAAAAAATTTATTTTTTTAACTTTGAGTGAATATTTGATTGTTTAAATCAAATTCGGATTGTATTCAATTGAATTAGATTCAAAATATTAAAAAAAAAAACTTTTCAAAGTTTAATCAAATGACTAAAAAAAGGTTCTAGGAGGTTCCCCATAGGCTAAAATAGCAATTCATCAGGTTTTAGATTGCTAATGTTCAAAGTAAATTTTGGGATTTTGGGATTTTCACATTTTTTAAAAATTCAAATCAAATTTGGACTATTCCCTAGTCAAAGTGCACTAAAATTAGCTCAAAATTCAAATTTAAAAATTACATTTCTCAATTCAAGCCTTGATAAATCTGCCTGACAGTTCTGCTTTTGTCTTACGTTAATTTACTTTAAGTACCTAAACTTGTCTTGTCAACCTGACTGTCCCTTCTCAGCCTATCAGTTATAGTTCCCAATGCAAACACAATGCAAACACCTGCTGCAAAAATTTGGCTGCCCCCTCATAGAGACACATTGGGAATGAGATAAGTAATGTAAAAGCATTGGGAAAATACTTTTATGGCAGAATTATAAAAAGTTTGCAAAGACAATGTGCACTTACATAGAAATAGTATAAATGTGAATTATACACTAAATGTGTGAGGGGGTTTCTTGATTCAGAATGATCATGGGGTTTTTGTCCATATACAGTATATGTTTATAGGTCTGTATAAGTACAGTATATATATATATATATATATATATATATAAAAT
>CM044433.1:130822673-130845860 GCA_024363595.1 Xenopus borealis | reverse complement strand
AAGTTGCACCTAGTAACGTGAGTGCCGACTCCTCCAAAAGTCTTCATATATATATATATAAATATATATATATATGTATGCACTGGGCTTCATTTGGAGGGGTTGAATGTAATGGACTTTTTGTCTTTATTTCAAACCAAATTAACTGTGTAGCTACAATTAGAAAAATTTGACAGGTTCACTCATCAATACCCAAGATAGCAGTGTAAATTTAAAGTTAGAGAAAAAGGCAGAGCTGAAATATCACTTTGTATCATACTGATACATAAAATGCATTTTACTTGTAACTAAATTAATCACTTGTTTTTAATATAAAATATAAAACTTCACAAACATTTCTTTTCCCATTCTTTGTAGAAAAATAGTCCTAAATCTATAATTTCTTAGATGGATGCATAGATGAAGTCAAGGAAAAAAACCCTGTGGAATGACATATTATTAATTCATTGGAAGGTCAATAAAAATCAGCAGGTGCATGCAAGCATTTCTGTGTTTGTGGCTCTCTATAGTACTGTAGCCATTAAGTAAGAAAAAAAAATTTGGCATATGATCAAGATGTGTGGAAATGATACACTGAAAGATGTGTGGAAATGGTACACTGAAAGATCAAGGTCATAAAAGGAATTTGTAAAGAACAACTAAAAAAACAGAGAATAATATACCTTTCTCATCAACAAGATAGTGAATGTCAGTACAATGGCACTTTTCTATTATTTTGAGAATACTATATATGTTTATTTGCCACATTGATAGTTTGTTCAGCAGATCCAGTTGTCAAGCTATTTTCCATGAATTTGATGACAGATCTGTCACAAATGAAAGAAAGCCACAGACACAATGGTGTATACCTTAAAAAGTTATAACTGTCAGGAGACCTTCCATACTGCTGAGTAATTAATCACTTGGAGAGATGCATTTCACAGAATATTGACCTGACCTATCTTTGGAGTTTGGCTGCAATCCCAGTGCATTCTGCGAAAAAACATTGCCAGGTTATCTTTTCATGGAAACATATCCCTCGGTGATCAATTGCATTGATTTAATTTAGAGCCATGGTTCAAATTATTTTTCTAAAAGCTAAAAATGATGGGATGCATTAAGTTGTTTATCTTTTAGTGGCTTTTTAAGCCAAAGGTCAATGTGGGTCAAATAACAAGATTCAATGAAGGATTTGTGAGTTATCAAAATACAGTTGAGTTTGATTGTTCTCCATCTGTACATTGAGAGAAAAAGTGTATCAAGTAACACATTTTGTTTGTACAATAAACTACTGGAATTTCTCATATTTCAACCATATCTCAACCTTCCCATTATATTCAAGACATTTATTTTATATAGTCTATTAATTTCAGCAATTTTTTTTATCGTTCTAAATAAGAAAGACAGAAGGTGAGAGAGAATATGCATACCCAGGAATTTTCCACACCTAATTCTGCATTATATGATTAAAAATATATCAAATTGTACAAGAAGGAAACTCAAAAGAAAGAATGAATGCAATGAAACATATATCAATTTCAGTCTGAAATAATTTTTTTTTTAGTTAGAAATTTCAAAATAAATCAATACAAAGGAGATTAAATTCCAGCACAAGGAAACTGTGAGCTCAAGAAATTTCTTTAGCAGTCAAACACAAATGTAACTGAGTGAAATTTAATAATTATTGTTCTATCCCCTGTTTGCATATAAGGCAAAACAAGTTTTGTCTACACGTGGGTGAGAATATCATGCAGAACCAATGCTCAATTAAATATTTCTAATAATCTCTTATTAGTTACTTATGCCTCACGCTGCCTAGATTGTTAAAAATCTGTCACCTGAGGAGACCCCTGCAAGATATCATTAATTATTATTTCATTATTTAGAGGACTTGATTTTTGTGAAAGGAAGTTATCCAATCCCTGATTCGTAATTCATCAGAAAAAATCAATTCAAACTTAAGAATTGAAAGAAGAAAACACCCCTTTGTAAATCCACTATGTAAATCCAGCCCTGCATTGACTTCTACATGAACTTTGACTTTTAGAAGCCGAAGAGTTTTTGAGAATTTTTTATGTAATAATTCACAATAATTAGAACTTAGTAAACTTGGATTTGAATTTTTTGTTGCAAAAAAATAGGGTCAAAATTTGAATTTCAGTGTTGATAAGTTCTCTAAATACAAACTTAAGAAAAGAAAACACCCCTTCGACCAATGTTGTAAAAAGATGGCTTAGACCCAATTAAACCCAATTACATAAATAATCAATTAATGTCTTGCCGATGCGCGTTTCGCTACTGTTTTATCTTTTTGCCTTTGACAAAGCAGTAGTGAAACCTGCGTCAGAGCAATACATTTTATAGTGACGTTTTATACCTTTTTATTCTAGTTAAGGGGGTCTTTTTATTACTATTCCCTCTTCTAGTTTTAGCAACTTGAATTTTTGTTGAGTGCTATCATTTCTCTTCAAGCTGTTTTCTCTCTTAAGCTCAGTGGGATTTGTGTTTTTTTAGGATAGAGAGCTCTCACTCAGTTAAGAAGTAGTTAATTGTTTGAGACCACATTCTTTCTGGTGCAGACTTCTCCATCTTTGTGGGGTCCCGAAGCCAGTTCAAAATCAGTTTTTACGGGACTTCTCCGCCCTCTGTTTATTTTCCATTTTCTATCTTCTTCTAAAATCTAGTCCATAATCACTATTATATGAGAAAAACTGAACTCAAATAAGTATATACAGAGATAAAAAGGTTTCATTCAACATTAATTTAATTAAATTATTACATTCCCTACATCGCTATTTAATCAATTTATTACTGGTGTTGGTATTGGGTATTAATTAGTTGTGTATTGATGAATTTAATGTAAAGTATTATTAATTGTACACAGAGCACTTGTCACTTTATCGACATTCATTATTTGCCATGTTTTATTAGATTTTAAAGGTGGCACACCTATTTGCACTAGCACTTTAACTAATTAATTGATTATTTATGAAATTGGGTTTAATTGGGTCTAAGCCATCTTTTAACAACATTGGTCGAAGGGGTGTTTTCTTTTCTTAAGTTTGTATTTAGTGAGCTTACTGTATCAACGAAGAAATTCAACTTTTAACCCTATTTTTTGCAACATAAATTTCAAATCCAAGTTTCCTAAGTTCTAATTATTGTAAACTATTAAATAAAAAATTCTCAAAAACTCAAATATAAACATTTGGCTTCTAAAAGTCACAGTTCATGTAGAAGTCAATGCAGGGCTGGATTTACATAATGGGTGTTCCTAGGCCAGCTACCATTTGTCACCCCTGTCTCCTTCCCTTATTTTGTGCACATGCACAAATTTGCATCATCAGACTGGGAGCACTTGGGATTGATGCATGAGAAATTTAAAAAACTATTGTATCTCATGATCAGCCCCATGGCTCCAAACAAATGTGGGTGTGGTTTGGCTTCATGCCATTCCCTAAAATCCTGCCACCCTAGGCCTGAGCCTTGGTGGCCTTTCCATAAATCCGGGCCAATGGAGAGTGTATTAGCAAATTTCAAGCTATTAAATACTCTATTGACATTTTCCATATTAATTCAATGGCAGACTCATTGAAAGTAATGGGTAGAATGTGATTTCCCTATATTCAACAGTTTATTTTCATACTTTAACAGAATTCATTTTTCTAGTGTAAATTCAAGTTTGGAGAGTGCACATTAGAATTTGGCCAGTTTTCATGTTTTTAAAAAAATAAGTCAAAATTAGGGATGGCGCGAACTGTTCGCCGGCGAACTTGTTCGCGCGAACATCGGCTGTTCGCGCTCGCCGGTTCGCCAATTTGGGTTCGCCTTAGTTGGTGCTTTTCTTTTGCCATTTCTCCCCCAGACCAGCAGATACATGGCAGCCAATCAGTAAGCTCTCCCTCCTGGACCACCCCCACACCCCCTGGACCACTCCCCTTCTCTATAAAACCCGAAGCCCTGCAGCGTTTTTTCATTCTGCCTGTGTGTGCTTGGAAGAGCTAGTGTAGGGAGAGAGCTGTTAGTGATTTCAGGGACAGTGGATAGTAAGTTTGCTGGCTAGTAATCTACTGTTCTTCAAACAACTGCCATCTAGCTGTGTGAGCTTGTTCACATTCTGTCTAAATATCCATAATATTACCGTCTCCAGAAAAAGCACCTGAGTGACTTTTTTCAAGCAGCCATAATATATTTTACGTAATCCGTATCCACCGCTGTAGTAGTGTATACGTTGACCTTGTAGCCATTATTTGCCCTGTAGGCATTTTTTGCCCAGTGTGTTCTTCAAACAACTGCCATCTAGCTGTGTGAGCTTGTTCAAATTCTGTCTAAATATCAATAAAATTACAGTGTCCACAACCACCACCTGAGTGACTTTTTTCCCTTTACAGCACAAAACGCAGCGCTGTGTCAACAATGGATTTTTCAGATACATTTTTGCCCTTGATCCCCCTCTGGCATGCCACTGTCCAGGTCGTTGCACCCTTTAAACAACTTTAAAATCATTTTTCTGGCCAGAAATGTCTTTTTTAGCTGTTAAAGTTTGCCTTCCCATTGAAGTCTATGGGGTTCGCGAACCGTTCGCGAACCGTTCGCAATTTTCCGGAAGTTCGCGAACATGTTCGCGAACTTTTTTTCCGCGGTTCGCGCAATCCCTAGTCAAAATTCTGATTTTTGATCATTTGCTCTGTAAGAGTGTGTAATACATAGCACACTTCGGTATCAGTTTCTTGGTTTCTTTTGTTGACTTGAATTTATGTTTTTAAGCATTAATATCAAGATTATAAAAAAATATCTGGTTAAGGCCAAATAATTGAACCAAGTATATGAGTATTGGATAAATAGATGCAATACTTAAAAAAACTTTGAAACTGAGGAGAAACTCTGGTAACTTCTCAAGTTTCCTCCTGCTACAGTTAACATCTAAAGTACAGATATGGTATCTGTTATATACAGATAAAGCCACTTTGGATTGTGCATTTGACACAGAATAACTTAACTCAGACATCCCATTTAACTCACTTATCAGAGAATATTGTGTCACAGCATCCCATCCAATTAAAGAGTTCACCATTGAAAACAATGGTGCTTTGGTATGCTAATGAAAAGGTTAAATGCATTAAATGAGTTAAGATGACTTTAGATAACACAGTTTCTTCAATTTACCCTGAGTCACGACACATTTAAAGGGCAAGGAAAGTCTGAAATAGAATAAGGCTAGAAATGCTGTATTTTGTATACTAAACATAAACATGAACTTACTGCACCACAAGCCTAATCAAACAAATGATTTATGCTTTCAAAGTTGGCCACAGGGGGCTGTCATCTTGTAACTTTGTTATACATCTTTGTCTGACACTGGCACTGCACATGCTCAGTGTGGTCTGCTTGAGTTTTGCATGGCTGGTAAGTAAGGCAGGGGCTCCCCCTGCTGTTCATAAGTGATTGTTTCCCTGCCAAAAGCACTAAATGAAGGGAGAATTTTACTGCATACAGTCAGGTTTCTTATAAAAACGGTACACATTTTAAAATTAAAGTATAATGGAGATAGATTTCTTTTTCATTAAAGAAAGTAAAAATGGGATTTTATTTCTTTGCCTTTCCTTGCCCTTTAACACACAAATCCAAGTTGCTGCATCTGTAGGAATCCAGAAAGCTCAGAATTACTGGAAGGCCATCTCCCATAAACTCTATGCTAATAAAATAATGTAATTTTTTAAAAATCATTTATTTTTACTCTGTAACAATAAAACAGTACATTGTACTTGATCCCAACTAAGATATAATGAATCCTTATTGGAGGCAAAACTAGATTTAGAGATCCAAATTACAGAAAGTCCCCTTATCTGGAAACCCCCAGGTCCAGATTCTGGATAACAGGTCATATACCTGTATAGATCTTTATAATTAAATTTACCATTTGGGGGAAGGGGAACATAAATGATGCATTATAAGAAAAATCAACCATTGATAACATGTGGGGCAGGGTACTTAGAGCATACTTCACGTTTACAATGATTACTTTTCAGCTGACATTCAAAGTTCACTCTATAAGGAAAGGAGCAGCTGAAGTATGTATTATTTTAAAATATCATATTTAAATAATAACCTTATAAAAATCTTTGCATCTTTTAACTAATAATCGAAAATCAAAAACCTGTCTAAATATGAATGAATTTTTACCAGAAAACGTCATCTTATTTTAAAATGAGCAGTTAATTTGGAGCCACAAGTTAAATAAATATAAAAATGTTGAAACATTAAAGAAACTTCAGTATGAAGGATTTAATGCAATTTGTAAAAAAATATTATAATAAGTAATGAACTTTAAAGCAATAAATATAACACTGTATTCTTTATAGCTGTTATTTAATGCACAAACGCTCAGGAAAATATGTCTTTCACTGTGTAAATATCTTCTTCTATACAAATCTGTACTACAGCAGCCCCTAGAGAAGGTTTATGCACAGATGACATTTAGCAATGATAGAATCATTTGTCATTTTATGCTAGGAACGTCCCATGGTGGAAACTCAGACAAATATGTTTTCCTACTCAGTAAAAAATGATATACACTAATTTGCAATGTCTAAGTTTCAAATATCCCATACATTTGTAATAGAGAGGGAAAAACTTAAGCAAAACATGTAAAAAATGTAAGCAAAAAAAATGCTTTTGCCTTTAGGTTAATACTTCTTGTGGATCTAGCAAGTTATTTATGTTTTGCATACTGCATTCATTTTACATATTCAGTGTTAATAATGATTGACTATACTGAAACCATCAGTATTTAGGTATCACTGATTTGAAAAATATTTAATTTATTTACTGTTAGTATTGATTGCTATTATATCAATTTAGGCTTTATCATTTAAAAGTTGTTCCCTCTGACTTTTTGGATCTTCCAGAATCATCCATAAAGCTCAAATTTTTAGAGGTTTTAGGGGTATTTGTATTTTAATAAATGTCATGACATTCATGGTTTTACAGAAAGGGAGTTTAGTTATGGTGTCAAAAACCTCTAAAGCCACTAAAATGTAACCTTTAAAATAGGCATCCAAGAAGCATAGTTTTGTGTAGAATTGAATTTTGGAAATTACATTTTAACTAGTGATGGGCGAATCTCACCCGTTTCGCTTCACCGAAAAATTCGCGAATTTCCAGCGGAATTCGCGAATAGGCGAAAAAAATTGCGAAACAAGTTGCGAGTCGTTTCCGGTGCGTCTTGGCATTTTCGGCGTGCATCGCGTCATTTTCGACGCGTCGCGTCAAAAATGACGCGCGACTCGTTTTTTTTGCCGAATTTTTTGCTGGCGTTTCGCGAATTTATTCGCCAGTGGCGAATCACAGGAATTCGCCGCGAATTCGCCACTGGCGAATAAATTAGCCCATCACTAATTTTAACCCAATGTTCTTTTACAATCCAGGATTAATTAATTTAGTAAGGTGTCAGGTCTGTTACATACAGTAACTGTCCTGAGAGAGTATTTATACTGTACAATCCAAGGCACAAAGTAAGGAATGACTGCTACTCTTTTCCAATAAGTACACTCTTCCATGCAAGCTGGAATGTGTTTGACCAACAAGTTTCCCCCAAACTATATTATGTTACACAGTGTTTTTCAGGAAAAAAAATGTATTCTGATGACAAGGTAGTTTATTTTTGTAACTTATATTTTATTGTCTTTTTACAACAAAAGATAAACATTGTGAAAGGAAAACAAACAAAAGGAAAACACTAGGAAGCACTTGGTTACAGCTTGCCCTTGCATCTAGTGCTGCGAGAATACAATACACCATTACAGCGGTCCTTGGTCATTAGACAAGGTAGTTTATGTACTCGCTGATCTATCCTAGAAGAGCAGTTCGTTTTACTAAAGAAGAGCTACCTAAAAAGCCAAAATCTAATAAAACTGCATTCCCTCTGACCTTTTCAGTACTTTGAACAAATCTTGCCTGCTCTTTCTTGTGTGAAGAGCCCAGTCTCCTGGACTATATTAGGATGTAGTGATAACTGAACCCTATTTTAGAATGCAGAGTTTGGCTTTGATGCTTTCAAAAGGCCTTTAGTTACAATGCTTTGTTACTTGATCAGTATGCTTTTGTTCATAGATTGTTGAAGGAGTCAAGTTTTTTTCCAGCATTTACTGCAACTAAGATATCATTATTTCAAGCCAATCACACTAATCACACATACATGAATGTGGTCACCTGTGGCAGAAGTTGACATTATAGCAATTTCATTGCTTTGAGGGAAAAAAAAAGTATGGATTTTTACCTTGAGAGTCACTAAAATAACAGTTTAGGCAATATGTGAATACATTATGTTTCTATTCCTGTTCAATTGCAAGCTAAATCCCCTTCCTCTTATTATGAGCAGCAGTGTACAGTGAGGAAATGAAATAATGAAATCTATGATAAAGGTAATGATCTCTGAAAATATATATAATGAGTAATTTGTGGTTCAGTGGACTTCAAGCGATTATTGGTTTTGGAATAGATTCTATCAGTTTAGGAGATAATGAAAATCATTAGTGCTGTATAAAATAAAACAGTCAATTTGTAATGCACAATAATACTATTCTACGGGCATCCATTACTTCCACAAGCAAAAAATAATTGAACTTCTCTGTAGTTCTGCTTACAGTTGTAGGTCAGCCCCAAGGTTGTTCTATTTTAAGATACCACCAAATAAGATAAAGTTAATCACAAACCTGTGCAATATTATGAAGAATAATTAGTTTTTCTTCCGGAAAAAAACTAGCATTTTAGTATACTTTTACACTAGTTAGAGAAATTAAAGGGATATGCAGGTTTTGATTTTTAAAGCAACTTATTTTTTTATTGGCAATTACTGCAAATACCCTGAAACTAAATGAAAGTCATACCCTAAGGAAAGCAAGGAAAGAGGAAAACTAATTTTTAATCGGTTGCTACAAGGTTTTATACTGTAAGTAGATGTAATATTATGTCAATAAAAGGTCTATCTATCTATCTATCTATCTATCTATCTATCTATCTATCTATCTATCTATTGGAATGGCCTTGACAATCATTCTTCCTGTTATTTTGGCCCAGATAATAAACAGATGCCTTTGGGAATGGGAGTTTTGTATTTTATTTTGTTTTAACTTCTGTGAGCCACATTATGCACACTTCAGGTGCTCTGTGCTTTAAGTGTGGATTTATCAATATTATTCTTTGTGTGATTCATACAATATATAAAAGTAAAATAAAAAATAAAATACCAGAAGCCCGGCAAACAGATCTATTTTACATAAGAAGATCAATTTCTGCAGGGATAAATGTCAATTTTAAAGGCATCATTGTCTCTGAAGATGTTAGCTTATCCAAAAATGACTGTAATGTGCAAAATGAATATATAATGTGTTGCCCTAGGGCCTGTACTGCAGCTTCTACTGCTACTTTTCTTTTCTATGCACCTGAATAAATCATTGTAAAAAATAGTAATGTTATTATATTAAAACAGTGCTGCTATTTAGTATGTCAATAGTTTGGATGCTTATTCACTGATAGATTTTAAACTAAATTATAACTTTAAGCATGCATTTATAAAGAACAAGTCAGTTTTCTCCCACAGCTTCTAATCATGTCTGCAGTCATACTGGTGTTTTCTATAGCATAGCCTGTTTATTACCCTTTGTGACAGGGAAGTGTTTAAGCAACTACTAAATGCAAAGAATGATTGTGATACATTGATCTCCATTGGTGAGTGCCATGATACAGATTTCTTATATATTAAAATTTGCTATTTTAATATTCTGAATCACTATTTAATAAAGTACCAAATCATCCACTGTATCTGTAAAAAGTTAAATGAGGCACTGTGCATCTTTTTCATCTGCATTATGAGGTCCAGTCAAGGGGGCAGATTTATCCAAATGTCAGTTTAGAGCTTAGTACATACAATCTCTCCCACATTCTATTCATTGCTATGGGATTTTTAGAATTGTATTTACCAATGGGTGAAATTTAGAACTCACCATTTGATAAACATGGTTCTAAAAATCCCATAAAATTGAACAGAACATGGGTGGGTTTTTATTTATTAAGCCCTAAACATACATTCTTATAAATCTGCTCCTAGGTGTAAATAATTTGTAGTCAATGTTCAACCCTGGGAGCAGCTAGAATGGGGTACCTCTATTTGCCAATAGAAAAAACTGCTATAAATATATTCTGATTCTTACCCTGCTGTAGATGCTTCCACTATTTGTCTCTCGATATATTAAAAGATTTATGTTAAATGTGTCATTGAGGGCCCTGCTGAAATTCATTGTTTTATCGATGTCTACATTTAATTAAGATACAACGAAACTTCAGTACAGTCTTGAACAATGATTTCTAAATTAAAGTAAAAATGTTCTGCCTTTCTAAAGGAACAGTTCAGTGTAAAAATAAAAATTGGGGAAATAGGCTGTGCAAAAAATGTTTCTAATATAGTTAGCTGATTGCAAACATTGCAAGGAAGTTGTTGAGGTCCGTAATCAGTCAAATGGTATGCAAACAGAGTTGATTAAATTCACTATGTTCTTTGAGGAAGTTTTTTCCTCTAACATATTACATTCAACCCATTAGTATTTACTGTCTGACATAAAACTGAGGAGATGATAGCAACAGGCACATTTACTCTAAAATTCATGGACAAATTGAAAATTCATTTTGTAATTTAAGTTCTTTAGGTAATTGAGCCTTGACATGGTTGTTACGTGTATGTTGCAGTATTTAAAATGATTCCCACTAGGCAAGTGAAAGTGAATGCTGAAATGTAAAACATTTTTGTATGACTGCATTTCCAGTATACTTTTCTAATGTTGACCAAGAAAAATTTAATGTAACATACCTGAACTATACCTGTTAGTAAATGGGTAAGTTAAAATTTATAACCATGAAAACCAATATTTCAGATACTGTCCATTATTCATTGTTCTTCAATGGTTCATCATAACCAGTATCCTTTAAACATAATATATAAATAAGTTTCCAATATTAAAATATGCAGTAATTCCTGAGTACCACAGGGTGGTAGGAGACACATTTCTTCAAACAATTGTGGTAAAATTACTGTTTAATTCTCTCCTCATTAAACACACTTGTAGTGTATTTCATGAAACTATGCTGTTACATTTTATTAAGCAATATCATTTTCTTATTAGCCCACATTAACCACCAACACACAATACAATATAATTGTTTCCCACAGTAAAATGTAGGTGCACTTTTGCTTACATTTAGGGGACCAAATAAAAATGCATGTAATTCACAAAAATGGTTGAATTTAAAAATATTCAGTGAAATATTACATTTGTTTTACGTTGCACTAGTCATCATACTCTTTAATGGAAACTGGTTGAATGTTCAAATATCTTTCCCAAAATCTTCTCATTGGTGTTACATAGTTAACAAAATCTCACAGGGCAGATAAAATCAAATGTCAGTATGGCACATAGATAATTAATTAGTATTTTATACCTGTAATTAATCTGGTGGAATTTATTAAAATAGCATTTTATTTATGTGGCAAATTTTCTCTTACTGATTTAACAACCCATCACATGAAACTTGTTTACAATAACAATAGTCAGACAGAATATCAAAGCTGTAAACATTACTACTTTATATTTTAAAATTAGGACCTTTAATGCAGTGCATAAATGTTAAACAATTAATTATAAAAATTGCATAACATTGCATAATATATACATAACATTTTATATCTTATAATTAGTTAAAGGATAAAGTGAAATATAAATGTACAGCATAAACATAAAAATGTATGGCAGATGACATATGTTGGAAATTCTTCTACTTTAAAGCCTTGATGAACATCAGCCAACAGTTGTAGTCCTTCTGCAACTACCAGAATCCACCACAAAAAAAGTAACATTCTACATTGAATTTTGCTCTTCCATATTGTTAAACCTCTGTTAGGTGACACAGCATTCATTTAATGTAATAATGAATAATTTGGTGTGTTTAAAACTCAGCGTTTACCCTAAGATCTAACATCCAATAGCACATAATACAAATTGACAGATTTGATACATTGATTTGATTTGATAAATGCAAATTTATAAAGAACCTGAAGTGTAGTTTGTAGTGTTTATACAAATGGCCTGTCACTGTGACCAAGCCTTATACTGTACATACAAAGTTTATAGTGTTAGAGTTGAAGTTGCTGTTGAAGTGTTATGGCTGCATGAACCTGCTAATAAAGCACTGTCATACTCTCCTCATCCTCGGCTACAATACATAACATAGCTCAAAGTAAAAAATAAAATAAAAAAAGAGTGTTACTCTTCTTGTGCTTTGGGGTTGGATCTTTTGGGTGAACTAGTTGCTGTCTCAGTGTGTTGCTGGGTTTAAGGCAGATAGGAATATGGTGTTTATTAAAAATCCTTCTAAGTTTCTCTGACACAAGCTCTTTCTCCTGTCCTGTTTTCCATCTACACCAGTAAACTTGGTGTTATTGCTTCTTTTTCTACTGGTTTTCAGGCCAAATCTGGATACCCACATGTCTTCAAGGCCCCTCTGAGATGTTCCATCTCTTTCAACCTAACCTCTGTGCTGCTGGAGATCTTGTCTGTGCTGTGATGTAGCATTTTGATGACCTCCAATTTGTGGGGTAGGTAATGGTCTGTGTGGGTCGGTTTCCTGTAGACCTCTATTTCTTACTTTCCACCCTCTGGCTTTTTGGACTGCTTGG
Source organism: Xenopus borealis (assembly GCA_024363595.1). NCBI lineage: Eukaryota > Metazoa > Chordata > Amphibia > Anura > Pipidae > Xenopus > Xenopus borealis. Next base: position 130,833,154 of record CM044433.1, on the reverse strand, counting down.
TAAGAGTCAAAGAGTGTGGAAAGCTGGAAATAGAGGTCTACAGGAAACCTACCCACACAGACCAGTACCTGCTGTTTGAATTATGGTAAAATCTCTAATTCAAATATTGACATGCTTAGGGTTCAACATGCAGCTTGTATTCTACTGGAGTATGTATGGAAGAATGTTCTATTAACAAAAATGGCATGGAAGGTGAAAGTCCTTAAAAAGACTATCGGTGAGACCTTGTCGGATGCACAAAATGGATGGCAAAAAAAAAACTATCTTTGGTTCTAAGAATCAGGTTTACTAAACCTGAACAAAAACATTGTCTAGGCATGCTATGCCAAATATTTTCGGCTCCTGTACCAGCCCATGACCATCACAGCCTTTTAGAAATGAAGATCTGTACTTCCAAATATGCATTCAGCATCTGATTTTTGGATTCACAGAGCAATCTCTGGACTGCTGTCATTTACCTGATCTTTTAAGTCAACTCACAATATATACAATCTAAAATTCATGCTACAAGGCTAAATAGTAAATCATTCACATTCATATTACATGGCAGCAGATGAAAAAAGGAGAGAACCATTCTTTGTAAAAATTAATTAATAACCAGCCCTGTACCATCAGCTACTATGACAGATGTAATCTCACCTTCTATGCATGTTTTAGTAGCGCCTTAGAGTACCTTCTCAACAGCAGCCTAGAGCACACTGATGTGCACTACATCAGATCAAAGACTAAGAAACTTTGAAGGCATGAAAAAGTACTGCTATAAAGCTACTGAACCTATAGGCTGGTTTATTAAGATCGCCATATGAAATAATTTTAGCTTTTTTTAGACTTTACAAATCTAGTACAGATCTTTTATCCAGAGACCCAATATCCAAAAAGTTAAATTCAAGCCTAAAGAGTTCATTTTACACAATAATTATATAGATTGATTTTGCCTTTTCCCTGTAATAATAATACATATAATAATACATAACCTTGTACTGCATGGTAACTCAGCTGCATTAATTTATTTTGGTGGGAAAACACTAGTGAATTTAGTTATCAGACTTAAGGTGTGACAATCGAAATTACACAAAAATCTATTATCCAGAAAACTCCATGTCCCAAACATTCCAGTTAATAGATAATACTAGTGATGGTCGAATTTATTCGCCAGGGCCGAATTCACGGCGAATTCCCGCGATTCGCCGCTGGCGAATAAATTCGTGAATCACCATCGGAATTTCGCCAAAAAACGAGTCGCGCGTCGTGAACGACGCGGCACGCCGAAAATGATGCAACGCGCGTCAAAGTTAATGCAACGCGCGTCAAAAGCGTCCCGCGACTCGTTTCGCGAATTTTTCGCCGATTCGCGAATTTCTCTAGAAATTCGCGAATCTTTAGGTGAAGCGAATCGCGGGAGATTCGCCCATCACTAGATAATACCTCTATAACCTAATCACTATTAAACAGGAAAGCAAGAAGTACAGATTACACTTATGTCAAAAATTAAACTAATAACCTTGAGAAAACAAATACATAGTCTCTTTTACTGAAACCAATTTGCACCTTCTCTGTCACTAGTTTGAAAGCCTAAAGCAAATAAAATTGTGTTACATTAATAGCCATTACTGAGATAAATTTATGCAGTTAAATTTTAGTCGAGGCTGACCTAAATATATATTGTCACATGATATAAAAAGTGGTACAATTTTCAGCTTCAAACTGGAAATTTCTACTTTTAAAACTTTGATACTCTCTAATTTTGCTTTCAATCTTGCATCTATTTGCCTAGTTCTATAGTGTATTGTGTAGTAGTTAGCATGACAGATTTAAAGATGAATAGAAGATAAAACTAGTAGTCCCAATACAAAAATCATTGTGTAGATTAATTATTAATTATGTACCTGCCTTTAATTGTCCTCTATCACAGACATACCCTCTGGGAGGAAAATATATCTATTGACCCTGGTAGTTATAGGTATTCCCTATAGAGATTGGTCCGTGGTATCATACACACATAATGTGATTTAATCAAAGCAACTTTCTGATCCATTAAGAAGTTACATAGTAGGGTAGTGCCTTAAGGGGGCACCCAACAAACTTGGGAATGGAGCGTAGAATCCCTAAGTGGGAAGATGGGGTTATGGTACCCTGTGTGTCAGACACCAAATTTATACAGATGCAGCCACTGGGATTTGTGAGTTAAATGTGTCATGACTCGGGGTTAATTGAAGAAACTGTGTTATCTAAAGTCATCTTAACTCATTTAATGCATTTAACCTTTTCATTAGCATACCACAGCACCATTGTTTTCAATGGCGAACTCTTTAATTGGATGGGATGCTGTGACACAATATTCTGTGCTAAGTGGGATAAATGGGATAGATGAGTTAAGTTATTCTGTGTCAAATGCACAATCCAAAGTGGTTTCATCTGTAGCTATCTAATAAAGTGACAGCTCATATGTACTTTTTTCATGAGTATTTTACTTAAATATAACTATAGGTATCAGCCAAGCAATTTATTGTGTCCCTTTTAGCCTCTTTAATTGAATGTATAGCTTTATATGCCAACAAAACGTGGGTGGAGCTGAATCGATTAGGTTGGGGGGGGTGTAATCCCTAGGAAGCAACACTGGGATCTGGTAAGTAAGTACTGTAGAATACCTAAGTTAAATTCTATCTTTCTTTTTTCTCAACAATAAAGTTAATGTTCTTGTTTTTATGGAATGAGTGTACCCAAATGTATTGTGAAAATCTGTAAAGTGTATTAGGAGCTGGAGACACTTTACCTCTACCACTACAGCTAATAGACAGTCGCATATAAAATGCTCTCAGAGAGCAGCAGGATGCAACTAAAAAAACATCACTATTTAACTGTATTTTAGTTCAGTGTTAATAAACCTTAAAAATCACCTTAGAAACATATTATATAATACACATTTATGGAGAAAAGTGTTGACCAGTGATATTCTAATAAAATTCTCTTAATTGTTCTCAAAGGTGTGCAATAACTTATTTCAATTATTGATTTATTTCAAATATATGTCCTCAACTAGAACCATTCTAAAATAATGGAGTTTATAATTTTCTCAAGGAAGAAAGTAAGTTGATCATGTGAGCTTTAGTATGTTAGCAAATCCAGTTGTCAATACAGAATATATGAAAGCACCTCTACAGTATCCATGCTCCTAGTTTATTATCTAATCCTTTAATTAATCACATTATATATCATAATGGAGAGAAATGCAACAATAAGAAAAATATTTTTTGCAAATACACATTAACATGAAATACAAATTCAATAAATTACACTGAATATATAGGAAGTTAAAATATATTCTCCTTTTGATTTTATATGTTAAATTATTGTTGTCCCTACAAATTATACTGTATTATTGTTGTTAATATTTTTAACATTTTTCTCCTCAGTAATCGCTATAACACTAATGATCTAGTATATTTTTATTTTGAGGAGATGTGGTGGACAAGTGAAAATTGTTTTCCTAAGGATTACAAAAATAAAACAGTATCTAACTGTAGATTCTGCTAAATGTATCTCAAGAAAAAAACACATATATTCTCCTGGTGACTGACCCAGCTATTCAGACATTCTGCAACTATTTACTTTCCTTTATACACAATTTCCTTAGACCTATGATGAATAGAACTTGCCCAGAAAAGTTTCCCCTAATAAAACTGCAGCACAACTTTTTTGACAGCCCCAATCATTTATAACACAACAAATGAACCTGTGCAAAAGCTGAAATAACTAGGATAAAGCATGTTATCTACTGTGTCATTTAAATATTGGCTTGTACAAAATTTCACCCTACTGAAAAGGTTAGCCATTTGTCTCTGAAATTACTTTTATTTAGAATTTTTTTCTTTCACAAATCCAATTTGTGGTAGAATGTAACGTGCCATAATAATGGTTTGTAGCTGTTTAGTGATAGTTGCATGATGATCTAGCTATTTACTTGTATTTATATTTGTGTTATTTGAATCTAAGTGCTTTAGTGATAGCTTGAATTCACAAGACAATCCTTATGTTATTCCAAGCAGATGATAAAACAAACGATATATATATATATGTATATATATATATATATATATATATATATAATACCAAAACAGGGGGGTTGTGGGAGCACTCTAAAGGCTTTAAAGTATATATAAGTATTATAAATGCTAATGCATATACACCCAAAACAGGAGTTATTTTGTTACAAAGTTATGATCATAAAATTGATAAGCCACCATACAACGTCAAGGTAAACCCCGAATGGCGGTCCCTAACTTGTTTTATTTATTACGTGCATTCTAGCATTACCTGTATTCAGTGTCCATTGAACGCTGCCTTCAGTGAACAAACAGCGTTCAACAGACATTGAATACAGGTAATGCTAGAATGCACGTAATAAATAAAACAAGTTAGGGACCGCCATTCGGGGTTTACCTTGACGTTGTATGGTGGCTTATCAATTTTATGATCATAACTTTGTAACAAAATAACCCCTGTTTTGGGTGTATATGCATTAGCATTTATAATACTTATATATACTTTAAAGCCTTTAGAGTGCTATATATATATATAGTCGTATGTCAAGCAGGTCGCACTCACAGGTCTTATAGAAAAATAATAAAGCATTTATTTCAGGCAAGCAGACTGACGTTTCGGCTGTAGCACCAGCCTTTATCAAAGTGGCATAAAATACAAAACAGTGGTAAATTTAAACATACGGTGGCGGGAAACTCAGTGGGAGGAAGTGAGGGAGTGATGTGCAAGGAGTGTAAGAATGTCAAGAATAAATAAAGACCGTGAATACAAAATGTGTAAAAACACAAGAAACGAGCGATACAGAGTCAGTCCAATGTAGTGTAATGGCTGGCTAAAACCATATAACCGCCATCACAAAAGTAAAAAATCATATTCTTGGAACACCAGAAAACCAAGTGAGGACAAAAACGTTAAGAAAGAAAGGGGAAAGAAAAAACAGAATAATAGATAGAGCCTATTATTCTGTTTTTTCTTTCCCCTTTCTTTCTTGTTAACGTTTTTGTCCTCTCTTGGTTTTCTGGTGTTTCAAGAATATGATTTTTTACACTACATTGGACTGACTCTGTATCGCTCGTTTCTTGTGTTTTTACATATTTTGTATTCACGGTCTTTATTTATTCTTGACATTCTTACACTCCTTGCACATCACTCCCTCACTTCCTCCCACTGAGTTTCCTGCCACCATATGTTTAAATTTACCAGTGTTTTGTATTTTATGCCACTTTGATAAAGGCTGGTGCTACAGCCGAAATGTCAGTCTGCTTGCCTGAAATAAATGCTTTATTATTTTTCTATAAGACCTGTAAGTGCGACGTGCTTGACATCAACTATCTATTATTTCCATGGACTGCACCCAGGCACCTGAGATGAACTTATCGTGAGTGCCGCTACCTTGCTAACGCTATATATATATATATATATATGCAATACTTGGTGAATTAAACTATTTTTATTTGCATAAATTCATTTGTCCAATATTTCGGCTCACCTTAGGGCCGTATCATCCTTGATAAAGGCCCTAAGGTGGACTGAAACGCTGGACACATGAATGTATGCAAATAAAAATTGCTTGACTTGATTCACCAAGCATTTGAAGTGCGGGTCTAACTGAAGATTTGTATTAAGAAATTTGACCCAGCACACACAAGATATTTAAATCCAGTTTAGAGTCAGTTGCTTCACCTCTCAAATGCCACAGAGCGTAGAATCTACAGTACATTCTGTGGAAAGGTCTCTTTAAATGCCACAGAATGTAGAGTCTACGTTCTGCAGCACTTCCGGGTTTGGGAGTGGAGAATCAGCTTTTAGAGCTGCTTGCTCCATTCCTCCTCGATCCCCTGACCCTAGGCAATGAGCAGAGCAGGAGATTGAGTAACCCCTGGGGCCCGATCGCACAGGGGCCACCAAGGCAGCAGCAAACACATGAATTATATATGTCCTGCTACTGCACGTGCATATCCTCCTCCCAGCGCCCCCCCCCCACAGGAATTACATGAAATTCAGCTGATCTCTTCTTGGGATAGTTTTTCAATGATCTACAATAAAAAATCATTGGGGAAAACTACTATCTCCACAGAAGAAGCCATGCTTAGGTCCATATATTAAGGCTATAAATGAATTATAAATGTGCCCAGCTTCATACTGAAAAACGTTTACTGGTGCATCATCAGAAAAAAATTATAAAAACATTTTTTACAAAAACCACAGTGCAGTGTTACCCCTCTGTCTGCCTACCTGTGTTTGCCACTCCCTCTTCAGCACCCAATAGTGCGAAACGCGTCAGGAGGGAGTGGCTAACACAGGTAGGCAGACAGAGGGGTAACACCGCACTGTGGTTTTTGTAAAAAATGTGTTTATAATTTTTTTCTGATGATGCACCAATAAATGTTTTTCAGTATGAAGTTGTGCACATTTATAATTCATTTTTTCAATGATCTGCAGCCTTTTCTCCAGGTAAGAGCAACTATAACACACTCAAACACACACACTTATTACACTATTGCACACTTAGATTTACACACAATCATATATACATTTTTGGGGACATACATGCACATACATACACATAACATGAACATAACATGCAATTTACCAATTGTACACGCATATGCACATATGTTGTTTTATGTATTTTTTTCTTATCTCATCATTTTTTTTTGGCTGAAAAAATGTTTTATTGCCATTGCGAATAGCGTATTCACTAACTGTACTGTGCAATGCCTTTTGTTATTTTGGTGATTATATTGCAATTTTGTGGATTTAGGTGAATTTGTAGCAATTTTATTGCATTTTCTGCTCTGTATAGGTGTTGCTTGCTTTTTTTCTGTCCATAAAACCTATTTCACAAAGCTAGATAGGTCTGGGAAAAAAAGTATTGATTTTTGTGGTTATTTGCATTTCACACTTTTCTGACTTATTTTGTTTTGCCGTGTAAATTTTATCTACTAAATATCCATTTGGGTGTCTCCGTGCACCACATAGTTTGGTATATCTATGCATATTGGGCATCAAAGTGTTCAGTAGACCCCTGGTGTTCATATGTAGGATGTTTTATGCTGATACATTGCAAGATGTGGTGCATCAAATGGGGTAAAATCCAAGCTTTGTGATGATTTTAAGAAATTTGATAAAAACCATTACGTTCAGCATAGCTTTACAGTTGGGCAGTTTGCAGTAGAAACACATATTTACCCATATTGGATTCATCAGAATGTGTACTATTGGAAAAAATATGGTTTTCTTGGGGGGTCTCATGGCACATAAAACACATACCAGGTGGGGCGTGGCTAACCGGGAAACAGTGCAGACGCACACTTACACAGCTCCCAGTCCAATGGGCTAAAAGAAGGAGACTGAGAGAAGTATAATCCACCCAGAGCCTTGGAGGGCAACCCGGCTGGCCTGAGGAGGGCAAACGCCGCAGAAAGAGATCACTTGCAGGAGAATAGGACAGACACAGCCCGATCGAGACCCATGGCCTAGTGATGCACCAAAGCCGCGGTCTAAATTTAGACCACGTGGCCGCGACGCGACCGGACCATAAAGGCCGCAACTTAGCGCTCCAAAGCCTGAAAACGCTGACCACAGTAACGTCAAGGGGGTGAGTACACAGAAGTACTGTGCACAGGGGACATATAACTCACCCTAGAGGCAGGAAGCTTAGCACCATAAAGACCTCCCTGGGGCCGGGGCAGCCTAGAGACACGCTGCTGCATTGTTCCCTGGCTGGGTGTGACTGAGCAACCCTCCACCTTTGTGTATAGGGCCCTATTAGGCCTTACAGAAACCTCAAACACTGACCCCATTCATGCTCTAGGACAAACTACACCTTATGATGGATATTTAATAGTGACCAAATGCTAGAGCGCATCTTGCTAAGTGGAAAATCATCATACTAAAATGGGTAAATACGGCAAAGGGAAAGAAGGCATAAGAGACACCCCGAAACAGCATAAAATGACCGAATCGCAGAAATTCTTAAAGAAATTCTTAGCTCCAGCAGGGCAAGAGAGGTTGCAAACAGAGTCAGACAAAATGGAACAGGCGGAAAGAGATGCCTCAGATGACGACTCTACTATCTCGGAAAGTAACACCTATGCACTTCTAAAGACATTACCCACAAAACACGATCTAAAAGACTTAGCAACTCAGATTAAAACTGCGCTAAAGGAAGAAGTAGCTGAACTTAAGACTGAAATAGCATCCATTCATGCTAGAACTGAAATGATAGAGGACCGAACAGAGCAAATCGAACTATCCGTTGACTCACTTATTGCAGTGTCCCAACTACAAAACAAAGCCATCCAATCTCTATCCCGTCGGGTAGAAGAGCTGGATAACAGAGGGAGGCGGTGCAACCTGCGTATAAGAGGTCTTCCTGAAACAGTAGAGGCAAATGCCCTTAAACGAAAAATAACCTCACTGTTCAATTCTGTGCTCAACATGCCTGATACCAATGAGATACACATCGAAAGGGTTCACCGAGCATTGCGACCAAAAGGATTACCATCGGATAAACCACGAGATGTCATATGCTGCTTACTGCATTTTACAGTAAAAGAGGAAATCCTCATGAAAGCACGACAACAAAAGCTGATCAAAATGGACGATGCGGAGATCTCTATCATGCAAGATTTATCATGGCATACGCTACAACAACGACGGCTCCTTCAACCCCTGACAAATTTTCTGAAAGAAAATAAAATTTTGTTCAGGTGGGGATTCCCATTCAGCATCCAAGCCACTATTGCTGGGAAAACACATATAATGTAAGCACCTGAAGACCTGCGAAATTTCCTACAAGCATGTAATGCTCCAAGGCTTGATCTCTCAGATTGGATTAAATTCGTACAGCTACCAACACCAACCCTTCTGCCACATCAAAACCCTTGGAAAGAAGTGGAATCACCTCATGGCGAAAAGAAGTAGATCACGACAGACACCTGGAAAAACACTTGGAAGCCCGGCCCCATCTAACCCTGGGTGAATCCCCTAACCAAGGGAGAGGACCACAAGTAAATATGCCATTACTTTTTTCCCATACCTAAGCCACTGTTATGCTCCACTTAAAAGTTGTTGTTATATATTAATGCTCCTTCTTGAGCTCTAGCGTTATCTCACCTTGGAGTTAACGCACAGGTTTCCCATCACCAACCCCCCAATAATGGGCCAGACATACTGTCTGACAAAAGGTCTGCAAAGGCAGAAGAGACACCCATTTACATTATACTTATTCTAACTTTTGGTTTCTGATATGTATTTGCTTCTACTAGAAATTGGCTGGTCCAGATACCGCACTATGTTTAATTGCAAGATATGTCTTGATTATATCTTTTCTATCTTTTCTTATAAATCCCACCCTGTTCCATCTCCCCACTATGAGCCTGGGGGCTATGAACTTCGTAAGAAGCTGGTATTAAGTGTTATTAATAATATGTATTATATGTATTATGGAGAGTAATTTGAAAATAATATCCCTGAATGTGAATGGCCTAAATGTCCCAGAAAAAAGAAAACAACTGATAACTATAATGAGGAAAAACAAAGGGGATATAATCTTACTTCAGGAAACACATTTTAAGAGTGAAGCCCCACAAATGCAAAAACTAGGTCAGTACTCGCAATGGTTCTATAGTAATAATCCTCTACATAAAACGAAGGGAGTAGCTATAGCTATAAAAAAATCAATTGATTTTAGGGTTAATGACACTTTAATAGACCCTAACGGTAGATATGTTCTGGTAAAAGGCCTACTGTTCCATACTCCTTGCACCATTGGGAGCTTCTATTTACCTAACATTAACCAAACACAATACTTATCTAAATTACACATGAAGATTACCAACTTCTCAGAAGGATTACTTATCCTGGGAGGAGATCTTAACATTGCCTTAAACCCCAAATTAGACACTTCCAAAGGTCAATCCCTACTGACTTCCAAAAACTTAACTCAAGCAGCTAAATCAATACAGAACACGAGAGTCATCGATTCCTGGCGATTTCTCAACCCTACTGCCAAACAATACACAAATTTTTCATATCCCCAACAGAGTTATGCCTGACTGGACTATGTTTTCATATCCCAACATTACCTGCACTGGTTGGTGAAAGCGGATATGGATAGCATAAACTGGTCTGACCATGCAGCTGTTCATATTGAAATCAACATACCAAACAAACCGAAACCGACCTGGAACTGGAGACTTAATAACAACTTATTAGATAATGCTGAATGTAGGGTAGAAATCAAGGAAACTATTAAGGAATATATCCCTAGAGTAGCTAAGGACCCCACTACACAACAAACGAAATGGCAAGCGTTGAAATGTCTGATTAGAGGTATTCTGATTAAACATGGTGCACGTCTTAAAAGACAGCATCAGAGAACACTAGACAACTTATTTAATCAAATTCAACAACTAGAAGCTCAACATATTGCA
>CM044433.1:130771390-130810420 GCA_024363595.1 Xenopus borealis | reverse complement strand
CACTCCAGGACTTCATAGATAGATACCCATGAAGCCGGCACTCTCCATAAGGAATTGTTTATTTGCCTGGGTGCAGGATCATAGATTATTCTCCATACACTTCAAATAAGAACAACACTCTTACATACTGTGGCCCCTCATCTATATGTGCCCTTTACTGACAACCAGTTGCCAGATGATTTAACTTGGGCCGACGAAACTTGAATTGGAGCTAAAGTTTTGCCCAGGGTTGGTACCTTTTTGGAGACGAATTTCACTTCAGTTTGGGACAATATCTCTGCCATTTTAGAATCTCCATTTAAGACCGGTCAGTATTTTCTTGTAACACCACAAATTTGTTTGTACTAATCAGTTATAATATTTTGTATATCCCTCCTCAACTTGATAGTTGCCAAGGTTTTTAAGGCATTAACAATTAATATATTTATACATTGAAATACAGACAAAAAAATCTGTACACTGAATAATTGCTTAATGGAATAATAGGATTAATGAATACATGGGCACATTGAAACCTTGCCTATGATGCCCAACAAAGACCATGTGCAGCGGTGTTCGTTGTTCCGTGGGCATAAGAACCCACTGAAAAGTAATAATGTTTTTAAAATGGTTTTAAGTCATCTGAATAAACTTTGTATTTTTATATAATGCCCACTAGAGGTCACTACAATGTATGTATAAAAGAACAGCTGCTAATAAGCAACGCTTAGCCTATGATTAAGGGATACACTCCCGAAATACATTAGGCACAGTACAGCTTCCTGCTAATAAAGCCTATCCAGAAGTGCCATCCATTCATTTAATTTACTACAAGGTACAGTATAGGACACTGAGAACTGAACACCTCACATGGGGAATTAATCTTGAGTTGGAGCAGTCTCTCTTCAGTTTCTATTGATCATTTTTTATAGAACTGTATTTATTATAAAGTTAGTAAAGGGACTGAGTTGCCTATGTTCTATGTAAGCATTCTTTTGAACGCCTACAGAATGATATCATTTTTTACCCCTATTATCTCCTTGTAATTTGTACACAACAGGAGATAAGGAAATACACTGTAACTGTTTTCCACCACAGACCCTGTGATCATCCCCTGTTATCATTGCACCATTACAATTGGTGGAGTTCATGATACAGTGAATACAATTAGGTCACAATGACTCCACTCTGTCAGATAGATAGGGATGATTGTGAAACGAGTCTATGCTCTATGTGCACTATTATAACAAAACAACCTACAGAAGTAATTTACATTAGCCAATGCCATTATTTTGTGTACCTGTAGCAATTTACAATGTTAAACTACATAGTTATACAATATATCAATCATTTTTAAGGGTTTCCTCATTCAAAGGTATAACTTATTCAAATGTATCACTTAGGGGCAGATTTATCAGTGGTCGAATTTACCTAATTTGCATATTCGAAATTCGAATTCGAATCTATTTGTCATTCATGTGAATTTAGTAAATCTGCCCCTTAAACTCCTTGGTTAATCAAAGCAAAAATATGAAAGGGAATGTTGACAAAAGTGAATTAAGTTCAACCCCTGAAAATGTAACCCAGTACACATATATAAGCAAACTTAACTACACACTCACAAATATAAACTTATTGTAAATCTCACAGTAGTTTTGGATATTATGTTTGCTCAATAAGTCTTCCAAAACAATATTTTTGTTTAATTGCCCCTGTGAGCACTAAGACACCTGCACCAGGATGGAGCTCTGGGCACAATTGACCATTTATGGCACTGAAAATTGTGCCACAGCTGTTTTTTTTGTAATGCACATGCATGAAAAGTCACACACACACATGTACATAACAAAGTGCCAGGAAAATATTCAATTGGGGGAAGCTATTTTTAGGAAATGGGTGACATTAGTAGAATCTTCCATCATAACATCACCAAGCAGGGCATTCTAAAATGTTACTTCCCACCTCCACTGCTTGAAATAAAAGTTAATTTCCATAAGGTTAAATGGTTGTCCTTTCATTCTTTTATAAAGGAGAGGAAATCTGTGCTATATATCTACAGTATAACATCCTCCCCTCTCATTTTCTCCAAAGAAATCAAACCCTTCCCTTTGCTCATACCATAGTTTAATTCTTCAATTCCATTTACAGTATGTCTTGTTGCATGTCTCTGCACTCTCTCCAGTGCATTTATATTCTTCTTATGGGCTAGAGCTCAAAACTGCACTTCATACTCCAGGTGAGGCCTTACCAGGGAACTATAAATAGGCAAAATTACATTTTCATCCCTTGAGTTAATGCCCTTTTTGTGCAAGACAGCACTTTATTTGCTTTAGTGGCCACTTGTTGCAAAGACAAAAGCATTACCTACTTACAGAGGCTCCTAAGCTAAATGAGTATTCTGCTGTCTCTAGGAAGTGATGAGTGAATCTGTCCCATTTTGCTTTTTCAGCAAAATTTTTTGGAACCACAGGAAAATTCACAAAACACATGGAGCTGATTCACTAAAGGGTGAAGTGGCCGTCACTAGCAAAAATTCACCAGAAATCCAATCTGCAGGGACATCACCAATTCCCAGGGATGACAATTCGCTAGCGAAAGAGTCTGTCGATTGCTTTAGTTCGTACTCATTCTGGTGAATGGTCGTTGCTCTGCAAATTCACGGAAGTGTGGATTTTACTGACTTTGCCTTTTAGTGAATTAGATTAGTGTTAATGGAATTTTTGACTGGTAAAGTGGCATGGAGTGTGGTAAAGCGGTCACTGTCGACAATTCGCCCTTTAGTGAATTTGTTCCATTGAAGTTGATGGGTGTTTATTCTTACAACTTTTTCCATGGTGGCTTTTTTCAAAGACCATTTTATGTGCAAAATTAAAAGGCCTCAATGGGCATATTTTTCAGCAAATTTCTCCACAATAACTGTTTTTGGCATGCACTATTGTTCTGGCATAATATTGAGTTTGTTGGTTTGTTATGTTACTATTTCATTAAGAAGGCATATTTGCCCAGGAGCTACAGTCCATGATTTTATGTGAATATATAAAAGATTATTTTTCTCTTTGCAATAGTCTTATGGCAGGTTGATTTGTTCTGTTTATGGGTGTCTTTTTTAACAGAGACACAGAGGTGATAAAGACAACAAAATAGCTTTGGACTTTATATTTGTTGATTTTGAAGCAGGGGACAGGATTTGGTCTATTTTATCCCTCTTCATGGTCTCAGCGTAAGACCTTTCAATCGAAATCTAATGCCTATTGGAAACTACTTTTCTTTCCATAATTACCTGTTCTCTATATGTTATGAATTTGTCTCCAGTATCTCTTTATTTTTTTTACAAAACAGTATTTTCAATAAACCTAAAAAGAGAGAGGCCAATTTTATACTAAAAACTTTCTTGTAGCAAAAGGGCTACTATGGTGAAAAAAATTACTTTACTATTTACTTGTTTTTTATTTTTCTAGGATTTCAGCATGCTTTTTGTCTTGCTGGAAAAAATAATGATTAGTGATGGGCGAATTTATTCTCCAGGGCCGAATTCGCGGCGAATTCCTGCGATTCGCCGCTGGCGAATAAATTCGCGAATCACCTGCGAAATTTCGCCAAGTGAAATTTCACCAAAAAAAACGAGTCGCGCGTCAAAATCGTCCTTCGACTCGTTTCGCAAATTTTTCGCCGATTCGCAAATTTCTCTAGAAATTAGCGAATCTTTAGGCGAAGCGAATCGCGGCAGATTCGCCCATCACTAATAATGATAATTTGCACCAAAAATATACCAACATTATTATTATGCTCCTCTTTGCTTCAGTATCAACCAATTGGAGTCCTTCCCAGCACTCCTCCATCTACCTAAAGCACAAAAGAGCTGTAGGCTTTAGAAGAAATTGGTAACATACAGTAGGAGGCTTTTATTCCATGATGAACAGTTGTAGCATAGTGGAAGGCCAATGTATATGCCATTGCAGTAAAAAAAAAAAGTGCAAAGTAATTTCACCTTCTTATTGCACTCCAAGGCATTTTGGAAAGATGTATCATTTAGTGAATTTTCCAGTAAATGGACCAATTTTACCTCATCAATAAATGTAACTGAGATTTAAAGAAGAGAACATATCTATCGAAATAAGAGGAGCTATGGCATCCAGACCCCATTATCATCTGTTCAGACAACATACTGCAAACATTGTTTTCACAGTTTTTTCAAAAATCTCTTGCTTGTAAAGTACTAATAGTTCTTTTTGGTCAGTGTAATAAAGTCTCACAATGGTGGTCTAGTGGTGGTGCGGTGGGGACGCCCACCACGCCGCTCTACCTCCTAAGGCTGATCTTTAGTGTGCATGCACTTCCGCATTTTATAGGCGCACGCACGCTGGCACGTGCACGTGCTATGGCAATGGCACGTGCAATGGCGCCAAATTCAAAATATTTCAAGTGGCATTTGCGAAGACATCATTGCCCGTGGTTTTCTCCTGGTGCCTTTTACCTTGTGCTGTATAGCTTCTGTCTGTCTGATTCCTGTGTTTGACCCTGCCTGGCTATTGACTACTGATCTCCGAAACCTGACACGTGCCTGATACCTGACTACCGATTCTGCCTCATCCTTTCTGATTGATTACCCGGTTTGGACCCTTGCCTGTCTGACAATCCTATCTACCTGCCTGCCTCGACCCAGCCTGTCTGACCACGAATCTGCCTAACCCTGCCCGTACCGTGACCTTTGGCCTTTAAGACTCTAACTACAGTTGTGCCCCATTGCTGGCCAGAACTCCTGCTCTGAGTAGCTGAGGGCTCCTCCCGAAGCCAAAGGCGGTCACACTACTGGTGAAGCACGAACCGAGACCAGGGTGCTTGGAATTTGTTCTGGTATTGGGTGACGACCGTGACATTATCACAGGCCAACATGGAAGACGATGGTCACGTCAATGCTGCTGCTGCCGCTCCACCTACTCCAACCACTACAGAAGCGCTTCTTACCACTCTGCTACAGCGCTTGGAGGATCAGGAGCGAAAGCAGAACTATCTCCTGCAGGGTTTCCATAACCTAACCCGCCAGTTGGAGACTCTACAAGTTCCACAGCAGCTGCCTGTTCCTGGTCCATCTTCTCCTGTGGGTTCCTCTGTTATGTGGGGTAACATCTCTAGGCCCCAAGAACCCAAAATTGCATTACCTGAAAAATTTAGTGGGGACAGATCAAAATTTTTCGTGTTTAAAGAGGCATGCAAATTATTCCTTATCTTTTTCCCACATTCATTCCCAACTGGTGAGGAAAAAGTAAGGTTTGTAATGATCCTGTTTCAGGGTGATCCCCAAGTTTGGGCCCTCAAACTGCCCACCTCTGATCCAGCCCATTATTCCCTTGACACATTCTTTAACACCATGGCAATTCTATATGATGACCCAGATCACACATCATCCGCCGATTCCGCGATTCTTAAATTGCGTCAAGGGAAACGGGATGTGGAGGTGTATTGCACCGAATTCCGCCAGTGCGGAAGCTCAGGCAATGGAGGAGTATATTAAATAAAATCTTGAAAGAGGATTTATTAGACCTTCTAATTCTCCTGCAGGAGCGGGTTTCTTTTTTGTTGGAAAGAAAGATGGTGGTCTTTTCCCCTGTATTGACTACAGAGGCCTAAATAAGATCACCATAAAAAAAGTTATCCCCTTCCCTTGATTTCTGAACTATTCGACCATGTAAAACAGTGATTTTCAACCTTGTGCCTCCAGCTGTTAAGAAACTACAAGTCCCACAATGCATTTGCCTGACTGTGGCTGTCAGACTCCTTCATTGCATTGTGGGACTTGTAGTTCCTTAACAGCTGGAGGCACAAGGTTGAAAATCACTGGTGTAAAAGATGCCAAGATCTTTACCAAGCTTGATCTTAGAGGGGCTCATAATCTCATACATATCAGGGAAGGGGATGAGTGGAAATACAAGGGACGTCCACAACGAATACCTTGTAATGCCGTTTGGTCTCTGTAACGCCCCCCACAGTGTTCCAGGAATTTGTCAATGACATCTTCCAGGACCTGCTGGGGGTATTCGTAGTGGTCTATCTAGACGATATTTTAATTTTCTCCCCTAACATTAATGTTCATCGTAATCATGTTTGTGAAGTATTACATAGACTTAGAGAAAACAATCTCTATGCTAATTTGGAGAAATGTACTTTTGAGGTTCCTTCTATTCAGTTTTTGGGGTTTATTATTTCTAACAAGGGTCTAGAAATGGATCCAGGAAAAGTGAGAGCTGTCCTGGATTGGACCCAACCTCTTTCTTTACGTGCAACCCAAAGGTTTCTTGGTTTTGCCAATTATTATCGTCAATTTATTAAGAATTTTTCCCTCATTGTGGCCCCCATCATGAATCTTACTAAAAAGGGAGCTGACCCCAGTATGTGGCCTCCTGAAGCTATTCAAGCGTTTGAATTTTTGAAAAAAGAGTTTAGTTCCGCTCCTATCCTTCGTCACCCTGATTCTGCCCTTCCATTCATTGTGGAAGTAGATGCTTCTGAGATAGGAGCTGGGGCAATCCTTTCTCAGAGACACCCGACAACCAACAAAGAACATCCCTGCGCCTTTTTTCTCTAAAAAGTTTTTTCCTGCAGAAGTAAACTATGACATTGGCAATAGGGAGTTGTTGGCAGTAAAGTGGGCCTTTGAAGAATGGCAGCATCTACTTGAAGGTGCTAAACATGTGATCATAGTCTATACTGACCACAAAAACCTTTTAAACAATATTGAATCAGCCAAACGTTTAAATCCAAGACAGGCCAGATGGGATTTATTTTTTACTAGATTTAATTTTATTTTGCCATTTAGGCCTGGTTCAAAAAATACCAAGGCTGATGCACTCTCTAAAAGCTTTTAACCTGATTTCGCTGACTCTAGTGAGTGCATCTCTATCATTCCTAGGGAAGTTATTGTTGCAACATTGGAATCTTGTTTCCTTTTCAATCATCTGCTCCCTTGGAAACTCCTTCTGGGAAATTCTTCGTACCAGAGGAGCTACGGAGACAAGTTTTAGAGGAGGTCCATGATTCTAAGAGGGCAGGGCATCCAGGTATTACTAAAACGGTGTCCCTTTTACCCCATAGTGTCTGGTGGCCCTTACAAACAAGATACTAAGACTTTTGTCTCCTCCTTCTGTTTGTCAAAGGTCTATATCTTCCTGTACTGTACCTTATATCAGGGTTTATTACTCCCCTTACAAATTCCTGATAAACCTTGAACTCATTTATCGATGAATTTTATTGTAGATCTGCCCCATTCCCATGGGAAAACTGTTATATGGGTGGTTGTGGATAGATTTAGTAAAATGAATAATTTTTTTCCTCTTCCACAACTACCCTCTGCCAAGGTTCTAGCTGTATTGTTTGTTTCCCACATTTTTAAGTTACATGGTTTTCCTTCTAATATTGTTTCTGACAGTGGGTTCAATTTATTTCTAAATTTTGGTGAGCTTTCTGTTCTTTAGTTGGGGTTGAGTTATCCTTTTTCCACTGCCTACCATGCCCAAACCAATGGTCAGACCGAAAGCGTTAACCAATGTATTGAACAATATCTCTGGTGTTATGTTTCTGATAACCAAACTATGTGGGCTGATCTTTTACCCTGGGCAGAGTTTGCATACAATAACGCTACCCATTCCTCCACTGGGAAATCCCCTTTTTTTATTGTTAATGGATTACATCATAAGGCATTTTCATTCTCTGGTGCTAATTCCCCTGTACCCTCTGCTAACTCCTCTGCTGATATTTTTTCTGAAATGTTGTCCCAAGTTTACTAGTGCCTTTCTGCAGCTACCTCCGCCCAGAAGGTAGCAGCTGATAAATGCAGTAGTGAGGCACCACAGTATAAGATTCTGTCTGGTTGTCTACTAAGAATATTAAATTGAAAGTATCCTCTCTTAAACTTGGTCCCAAATTCATTGGTCCTTACACTATTTCCGACGTTATTAACCCTTCTTATGTATGTCTTCAGTTACCTGATTTTAAAATTTCCAATTCTTTTCATGTTTCTCTCCTTAAACCTGCCACTCAGGTCCGTCTTTTACTGGTCCCTCCTCCAGTATTGGTTGAAGGTCAACCTGAGTATGAGATCCAAGAGCTCCTTGATTCTCACTTTCTGCGAGGTAAGCTTCAATATTTAGTTAAATGGAAACGCTATGGCCCCGAGGAGAACTCTTAGGTCTCAGTTAGTGACATAAAGGCTGATTGTCTCAGGAGACAGTTCCACACCAAGTTTCCTGGGGGGTAATGTAATAAAGTCTCCAAATTCAATATATTTAAAGGGGCATTTGCAAAGTTATCATTGCCTGTGGTTTTCTCCTGGTGCCTTTTGCCTTGTGCTGTATAGCTTCTGTCTGATTCCTGTGTTTGACCCTGCTTTGCTATTGACCACTCTGATCTCCGAAACCTGACCCGTGCCTGATACCTGACTACCAATTCTGCATCATCCTTTCCGATTGATTACCCGGTTTGACCCTTGCTTGTCTGACGATCCTATCTGCCTGTCTGACCACGAATCTGCACCGTGACCTTCGGCCTTTAAGACTAACTATTGCGGGCCAGAACTCCTGCTCTGCACCTCTGGTTTAAGTCCAGGTGGCATCTGATTAGCTGAGGGCTCCTCCCAAAGCCAAAGGTGGTCACACTACTGGTGAAGCACGAGCCGAGACCAGGGTGCTTGGCATTTGTTCTGGTATTGGGTTGATGACCGCGACAGTCAGTTTTTCATTGATCAGTATCCAATTAAGTAAATTTTTCAAATGTTGTACGTATAGTAAAAAGTTTTTCTCAACAAGAGTTACTGAATAGATAATGACATACAGTATCTCCCAGACCAGAAGCATGCTACTTCTGGCTATTTTTCACCTTATGTACATAAGGGTGTCCTCTCCTCTTAAACCCCTAAAACAATGTAGATTATACTTAATATTTAATTATGGAATCTGGCACCTACCGTGAGCCATATTAGGAGCACTGGTGCTGATGCTTTTCTTTATTTGCTATACCTTTATATTTCAGATATAGTATGTTTAGTAGTTAAAATGGCATCATTATCACCACCTTAACTGTTTCTTTCAGTTTATATTACTGAAGGGAAGGCATAATTTAATGTTTTAATGTTTTAAACTTAAACCAATTATCCAATTTTATATTTAAGTGCTCAGAATGTTTTGTATAATTTAAATATATAGTGAAATAGTCATAAATAACATGGTTTCATGGTTAGGGAGCACCTTTGCATTATTAATATATTTACAGGGATAAACATCTTCTAAATCCAGAATTTGTTAGAATTATATCCCTATTGCCATCCAGAGATAAGGTTATTCCTTAGCTTCTAATAAGGAACTTGGGAATTAACTAACAGAAAGAAATATCAGGTGGCCTTTATTATAGCATATAATGGAATAAATATTGTGGCAGCCATACTATAGGGACAAATATTCCAACAAACTTTTACTCATCATCATTTACTTGCTAGTTAACATGTAGAAATATTCAAGGTATTCACTTAATTTCTACTTTCATTGCTGTAACCATACATGAAACACAAGGAAACGTTGCATTAGAGCAATAATCTGCAGCTGCATTAGATAAAATAAAAGACTGGAAGTGTTAACTTTTGTGAAATGAAGCCTTTACTATGGATGAGCAACCATTTTCTCCTGGCACAGTTAAAAGACAAAATGCAACCAGTAGCAAACTATTTGTGAATCTGCACTTCTAGCAGACATCATTAATCTGTGCAGTTCCTTCCTGCATAAGAATAATTACATTATACTTATCTATGAACTTGGCTCTAAGAACTGTAGGTTGAAATAGCAGAGTTGAAATTTTAGTTCTTTAACTCCCAATACTTATAAATTGAACGTAAAGGAGAGTTTCACAGGGTTTGTCTTTGTCAACTCTGAATTCTAGAGTGTTGGTGCAGGGGAGTAAATTGTGTTTTGCTATTTTAATTTAACAGATCAGCCAGGCTTCTCTTGTTTATGACTGATGAAGACCACTGAAGAGGTCTCTGCCCTATTGCAGATCAGTGGTCATTTTCCAAAATCCAGGTTTTGCACTGAGAAAGGAATTTCTTCACCCTCTTCCACTCTATTTGAGGAACTTCATTAACGCCAATAAGTCAAAACCAGAGCTGTAGATGACTAATTGAAAAAGGCAATTCATTCCTCTTGCAATTGCAAACTTGTTTTCTGTATGATATCATTCAAGTAGATGTTTGCATATAAACAATGTCTGCTTTTTTTTACATCTCTGTAATTTCTGTAGAAATAAAATAATATAACTATATTCTATTTGGCAGAAAAAAGGTTAAAGGGATATTGTCATGGGAAAATATGTTTTTTTTTAAACGCATCAGTTAATAGTGCTGCTCTAGCAGACTTCTGCACTGAAATCCATTACTAAAAGCAAACAGATTTTTCTATATTCAGTTTTGAAATTGGACATGGGGCTGGACATTTTGTCAATTTCCCAACTGCCCCTGGTCATGTGACTTGTGCCAGCACATTAGGAGGGAACTGCTTTCTGGCAGGCTTTTATTTTTCCTTCACAATGTAACTTAATGGAACACAGTGGGACATGGTTTTTTTATTGAGTGCTGTTCTTAGATCTACCATGTGACAATTTATATTTCTTTTTGTGTGTGTGTGTGTTTGAAAGGGGGTTTAGACATTGTAGGCTCTGTGCAGGTTTATTACCTCCTGCTGTTTTATGGCCCCATCTCTCCCTGTGCCCCAATACCCCCTTCCTCCCCCCATGGAGTGTTTACATATCCACCCATTTTTCCTTTGTTCTTTGAGGAACGTGTGGGGTTTGGCTTAACTTCAGACAGTGAAGGTGATTGGCTGATGGGCCAAACTGTCCTAGTATAGCCCCATCTCAGTGGCTCAGGGATGTGTCAATCATCCCTGGGAATGTGCCACTGCTTTTGGGAAAACCCTTGCGCGGCCTCGTCCAAGTTAGTCTATGCAGAGGAAGCAACCCAGTCAACAAGTTGGGCAAGGACTCCCTGAATCTCCAAAACCAGGATTAAACTAAACCTCTACTTCCTCTTTGCTGTTTCTTAAAAGAAGGGCGTGGTAGTTTTTTTTTCACCTTTTCTTTACTGTGCTGTATGTATATATATATATATATATATATTTATTTATATTTATATATTACCATTTGTAAATATTGTATGCTGTGAACCTCTTCTATTAAATTCCAATTAATAACTAAGCTGGCTTGGCTGATGAAAAGTACCTACATTGTTATCCTTTTTGGTGCTTGCATAGTAACTTTGCTTACACTGTTGTTTTGTAGTGGGGCCCTAGGCTGTCTGGTATCTCTGAGATTTGGGGTGTAAGCGAGTGGGCATATTAGTCACCAAGTGGTCACATGCTACCAAAGTTCTGTGACACTTTCTAAAGCTTTGGGGCAACTCAGGGAGATCCAGTGAAGCACCATACATGGGGTCAGTGGTCCTGGGTGCATTCAGGCTGATTTTGAGTTGTGCCTGTTGCAGAGGTGAAGCTAGAGTAGGCCTCTTTGGATTAGCCTGGGAGTAATTTTTATAGTCCCCTTTTTATTTTTGCTCATTTAGTACACCTAGGGTTGCCTACTTTTCTTGAAAAAAATACCGGCCTTCCTATATATTTATCTTTTTTTCCTATTAATAATGTTGGGATCAACCATCAAAAATACCGGCTACCCACCAGTTTTGTCACATACCAGGCAGCTCTTACCTAGTGTTAGGGAGCTGTTATCTGGTTACCTTCCCACTGTTCTGTTGTTAGGCTTTTGGGGGGGGGTGATATCACTCCAACTTGCAATACAGCAGTAAAGAGTGATTGAAGTTTATCAGAGCACAATTCACATGACTTGGGGCAGCTGGGAAATTGACAATATGTCTAGCCCCATGTCAGATTTCAAAATGAAATATAAAAAAATCTGTTTTCTCTTTTGAGAAATTGATTTCAATGCAGAATTCTGCTGGAGCAGCACTAACTGATGCATTTTGAAAAAAAATATATATATTTTTCCCATGAGCGCATCCCTTTAATATACAATTAAGCAAGTGTGTGGCATGTTAACCCCAAGGAAATTATTCTTGTAGTTGGAAAATTGCAGATTTGAGCAAATCACTGCATGTTTTATTTATAAATACTGTCATTTGGATTTTAGTAATACTGAATCCTATAAATGTTTAATTTCAGAATATAGGGCTTACTCTATGAGTTCCTGGTGCACCTAAATTTCTATTTTGACTTGATGTCTGGTTCCATCCTGACCCTTCTGCTCTGATCCTGACTCCCTGTCAGGGATTGGGTAGGGGGCGATGTTGAGTCTGAAGGGGAAGGTGTGAGTGCTTTAGGCAAGGGTGTATTGTGCCTAGGAAACTGGTAAGGAGTGGGCTGGAACAGGGAGATGAGGGCGTAGACAGACTGGAACTGTTGCAGACAAGATTGAGCAGGGGTGTGACAGGATGGTGTGGGCGTAGATCTCTGGGACTGGAGAGCAGGAGGAAAGGACTGCAGAGCAAGAGCAGGAGGAAAGGACTGGAGAGCAAGAGGAGGACTGGATAGCAAGGGCAAGAGCAGGAGGACTGGATAGCAAGGGCAAGAGCAGGAGCAGGAGGACTGGATAGCAAGTGCAAGAGCAGGAGAACAAGGCAAGGCAGAACAAGGCGAAGCAGAAAAGAAGGAAGGACAAGGCAAGGCAAGGCAAGAGCTAAGGGAACTAGTCAGGGAAACTGCCACAGTACTAGAGGCCTAATAATGCTCCATCAAGGTGTGCAGGGAGGTCTGGCCTTAAATAGGGCTGAGTCAGCCCTGATTGGCTGACTGCAACCAATCAGTTTGCTGCTGGCTGGGGCTGCAGAGGCCAGGAAATCTATACTGAGCAGCCCTACAGGCTGTTCTCCTGGCCTAATGGACAGTGCATCGAGCCAGAAACCCAAAGGTCCCTGGCTTGAATCCCAGCAGAACCTGACACTTCCCTGATTACTGCCTGGATTTCATCTTTGAGACTCCTAACCATTCAGATACTGTGTATTGGACTACATCAGCCTGCATGTACTGCTGCTTCCTCCTTGGTACTGACTACTTCAGTAACGTTGCAGGGCCCAGACGCTGGTTGTGTTCCTATACTCATTGCTAGAGTGAACTATTACATAATGGTTCCTAGCACTTGCTACTTCTACTGAGGCCTATATCTCCCTCAGACTTTTCAGCACAACAACTCCTCCAGCAAGTGGGGACTAAAATAGACAGAACATGTGATGACTTCCTATTTTTAAAGACTATGGAACCATAACACCTGTTGCCACATACAGAACTTCCAGGGACATTCCTCCCCCTCCCAACTGAAAAAGGCCCATCTCTTAGCTGTTCACAGTGCTCCAAGGGATCATCAGAAATAAAGGTTAGCAAACCATTTACTCTCCTACACAGACATAAGCCATTAGCATGCATGCCTTTAGTGTGCAATTTAGCAAAGACATCTGTAGAGGTTTTGACAGAATGTGAAGCATCCAAACATGGTACAAATCAACCCTGTTGCCCAGCTCTGGATTAGGTCCTTGTGTAAGTAACCCCCTTTACGACGTACAGCGAGGTTAAAAATCAGGCCAGTGCAGGGTCCATAACTGATATAAAGGGCTTTAATTCTCCTTAAACTGGGTATAAAAAACATATATAAAAAAAATCAAACCTCAATAAAATTCCCTGATCGCAACAAAAGCATAACAAAGCATAAAGTGCATTGGTATCATCAAATCAAGATGTACTACACAGTTTTTTAAAAGTGTGGGATATGGTGTGCAAACCTCTTTATCTGCATTTTGAATAATAAAATCATCTATTATATACATTTTATGTGTCAGGTAATACATAGCAGGCGGTGAAAAGAATTCATCTTGCTGTCTTCAAGTAAACTAAAAGCAATTTTAGACTTCCCATGTGGTCACTTGAGGTGCTTGTCATGATCAAGCTAATGATATCAGGCACCCTCTGGTTCTTTAAGTATTCATGAAGTAATTAAATTCTCATTAACATATAAATAAAAGAAAACTGAAAACAACTTTAGCAGACAAGTAACATCTGTTCTAATATTTTTGTAGTACATTTTGCACATAATGATAAGTACATTATGGTCTGACAAATTTTGTAAATGTATTATTTATAGAAAGTGTATTTATGGTGGCATGGCACTTAAGCAAGGTTACCAACAATGCTTATTTAACCATTTAAATGCTGTGTTGGAAAATGTTCAAATGTTTCACTGTAGTAAATTACTTTACAAACACAAAATATATCCTGTGCATATGATTGCTGAAGAACATTACATATAATATTGTAATGCTCTGCTACTGTTGAACAAATATGAACTTAGGATATAGATGAAGGGACATTTTAATAGCTAAAAATCATGTAGAATTGTATGCACACTTTTTCCATCAATGCAAATCACTCTACCTATGGAAGCTTTCATTCAGTCTTGCTTCTAGCTCCATAATAGGAAGTGGTTCAACACAATTCTATAGGATCATTTACAGAAATATTTCTGCACTCCGTACCTCATTCCGGGGAGAATGTGCAGATTACAATGCTGTGGCTACAAAGCAGCCTTGTACTTACAAACTGAATGATGTGCTAGGTAGGGGGTGGGTAGTGGAAGTAGAGGGGACTATTTTCTTACCCCTGGCATTGTATTCATTAGGATGGAGTATGTGCCAGTACTTGGGAGTGATGCAGGGTAGGATGCAAATGGTGAAAAAAACTCACCAGTCAAAGCAGAATTATGACAAAGGCAACAATGAACGATATGTCATCATGTTAGCAATGGGCGCCTATATAAATCATGAGTATGAAGAACATCCCGAATCTGGCTGCATAACTGGTCCTATATTAATGATGGTGATTTTAACTTTAAAAATATTTAAATCTAAAATCCGGTAGTCTTTCTTCTAATCTCAGTTTAAATGTCTATCTGATGAGAATAAGAAGGCATCTAACTTTTTTTTGCACATCAAGCTCATCCAGAAGAAGATACAGATTTTTCCTCCACAAATGATTGCCTTTTGTTGCATGTGCCATTGCTATTTCCTTTTTCCTTTCACAATGTTTGCCTTCTACTACAAAATTGAACCTACCCAGTGTTCTGCTTCTAGTGTCACAGCGCCACCAATATTTATTATATTATATTTATTTTATTTTCTGCCACTGAAATGATAATTTGTGCGTTTGGCAATATATTCTGTGTATATCTTGTTTAGACAGTAATCTAGGCTTTTCACAGTAGATTTCCCTGATAAACCTAAGGGCCCTATTTTCTTCCTGTTGATAGGGGTACATTAACTCTATGCCACTTCTGATGCTGTAGAGCAGAGCCTTACCCTCAGTATGAGCACTGTGACAAGAGCTCTGATAAAGTTGCAGGCACGAAGGGGTGGGCAGGAAGTGGGAGTGCCTGCTGGGGAGGAAATTGCAGGAAAGTCTTGCTGCAGTGTCGGCTGGCGCCTGCACAGCAGGGTTGGATTGGCTGCTGCATACCCTTCATTTGGACTTTGATTCCTCAGAGCTGCACCCCATGTTATGTTCTTCTTGGAGTGTTCATCTATTACCCTGTTATACAGAAGTGCAGCTGGAATACTCATACTGACTTTTCCTCTCGCTGGACTGCCTGAAAGAGACTAGAGGTGAATCATATGAATCTCACATGAGAATCTTATGCATTGTCTGGGACCAGATGCTGCCTGAAGGGACTAGGCTCTCGCTGGACTGCCTGAAAGAGACTGGGCCAGAAATACACTCCTGTTGGGCAGTTGTTCCCTACCAGATGCATGAAGGGATTGTTTGTCATTCAAGTTTACTTGTACTGTTACCTGCCTGTGTGCTTCCTATGTGCCCATAAACCAGTAGTTGGATTGTCCCTGTATTCTGTCTTGTTCACTGAACAAAGACTGGACTTTGAGGAGATTAAGCAATCATTACTGATCCATTATATGCCATCACCCCAGTTTTACCAGCAAACTTTCCTGTCACTGCTAAAGACCACCCAAGATACCTACCTGGAGTTTGGAAATAAGTTGGCAAGGGTCCTTGACCAGTCATTAAAGGGACTGTGGCCAAAATCATGAAGGACTTAAGGCAATTATGCCTGAAAGAGCAATTTTTGGAGAGGTGCCCCTTAGGAGTTTGTGAGTGGGTTATGGACTGTGAGCCACAGACAGTGGGGCAACAAGTACAGAGACCAGGACCCCCACCAACAGGTGCACCCAAGCACATAGTACAAGGCTAGAGAGTTGTCAGGCTGTCAATTTTTGTCACCACTTCCACACCCCGCCAACCACTTCCAGGGGCTGGGCTCAAAACCTGTTTTGGATGCGGGGCTCCAGGTCACTTTCAAGCTATTTCCCCTCTTAACCCAAAGGGTTTCTTCTCCTTCAGGGCCTCCTAAACTGACTCCTACTCGGCCTGTTGCCACTATTCAGATTTTTGCTAATGCAGATTCATTGGGCAGATCAGTCAAAGAGAAGATGTCATGTAGTGCCAGTTGAAGTAGATGGAAACTTGGTAGAATAACTTTAGCAGAGCCTAATGTGATCACAATCAATCACATTGTTCCGGGGGAAAATGGTTTTGAGGATATTGGAGAGAGGTTCCAATTGTACAAGTTCTTTGGATTGGGGAGAAGGGCCTGTGCTGCATGAGGTGGTAGTCATTGATCAACTTTCTGCAGATTTCCTGCTGGATACTGATCTTGGAGACATCTGCTGCAGCATCACACAGAGATCCACGGGCAGTTGTCCAGGAGGTAAGGGGCAGACGGATGTGATGGGTGACCATTTTGACATAGGAAACGGGCAGCTGAACAAGCAGCAGACCCTACACTGCAGACATTACGTGATAGAACTGCCCCTGGATTGGAGGGCCAAGATGCAGGGGAACAAATAGTGCAAGAGAATGGGTTGTATTATAGAGTCCTAAAAAATGTTACGGGGTGACAAAGGGAAGCATGCCGTCAGTTGTTGTTGCCTGTCAAATTTAGAACCTAGTTACTTCACCTTGCACATGAGGTGCCCCTTGCAGATTACCAAGGGATATCTCGCACCCGCTATCGCCTGCTTCAACATTTCTACTGGCCAGGGTTGTCACAACAATTGCCACAATTTTGCAGATCCTGTGACAGCTGGCAGAGGGTTGGGAAGAGTGGGGACCAGAACAAACATATGTTACGACCCCTACCAGTGATTGGGGAGCCATTTCAGAGAGTTGCTGTTGATTTAGTAGGAACCCTTAGCTGGCCCAGCAGAACAGGAAAGCAATATATACTCACAGTGGTGGACTATGCCCCCAAACTAATGGGCTATGTGAGTGTTTTAATAGGACTCTTAAGAACATGTTCCGAACGTTTGTGGAGGATGGAGAAGGGGACTTTGAGAAGTTTCTGCCCTTCTTCTTCTGTTTGCATATAGGGAAGTACTGGGTTGTCCCCTTTGATTTGTTGTACGGGAGACGGGTTCAGGGCCCCCTAGACTTGCTAAGGGAGTACTGGGAGGGGGAAGCCCAATTCCCTGAGTTTCCTGTAGTTCCTTATGTTCTACAATTCTGAAAAAGTCGAGCAAATGACCGAATGCCAGAGATCGGCACTTTCTTCCAGGGGACAAGGTGTTACTGCTGATACCGATGAGGTCAGACAAGTTGAAAACAACTTGGGAAGGGCCCTATGTGGTAGTGCAGTCCATTCACGATACTACTTATGTGGTCTTTCCTATTGACAACCAGGACCAGTATAAGATGGTCCATGTCAATATGATAAAACAGTATGTAGAGAGAGAAGCCATTGTGTCTGCCATTTGCAGTCTGCTAGAAGAGGGGCACAATGAAGAGGGTCTCCTGACCTCTTACAAGAGGCAATGGGGGTTAAGATTTGGGAGGATGTTGCTATTAGTGAGCACTGAGAAATGGGAGCATTTGTGTCAGCTGCTCCAAAAGTTTCAGTTTTCTAAGAGGCCAAGATGCACTAACTGGGTTGTCCATCAGGTGAATAAAGAGGGGCATGGTCCAGCCTATTGAGTGGCAGAATCTGTATGGGCTGCCATGAAAAAGGAAATTGAGGAAATGTTGGTATTAGGGATTTTTGTTCCCTCTCAGAGTCCTTGGGCATCACCAGTGGTCTTGGTTCCCAGGAAGGATGGCAGCACTAGGTTTTGTGGAGACTAAAGGAAGCTGAACCAAGTGACTGTGACAGATACCTATCCAATACCCATGTAGATGAACTTCTTGTTCATCTGGGGAATGCCAAATATCTCACAACCCTAGATTTAAGCCGGGGTTACTAGCAGATTCCTCTAGCATCAGAGGACCAAGAGAAGTTGGCCTTTATCAATCCATATGGTTGCTACATTTTACTGTTATGCCGTTTTTTTAAAGTCACCTTTCAAAGGGTAGCAATTCAGTTGATGGAGGGGATGTTGCAGCTTATCCCACTCTGTTGTGCTGCCACCAGCTCACACTGCAGCAAGTCTTTCCTGCAACTTCCTCCCCACTTCCTCCCGACCTCTCTGAGCAAACAGCTCATGTGGATCTAGAGAAAACAGCAGATTCTATAATGAAATGTTCAGTGTTTATCAATCCCCATCAGTTGCAGAATTCCACTGATATACTGATATATATTTCTTGCATGATTTACACACACACACAGCTCTATAATGACATAAGCCAGATAAAGCAGTGATTTTTTTCTATCACATTTTCATTGTGGTGGGGATTTTTTATTGTTAAAATTGATTGTAAAATTGTCATAGGTATAACAAATATAACATCAAGTTCAATCTTTTATGTCTATATAAAACATGTTTAACTGCTAGTTGATCCAGAGGAAGGAAAAAAGACCACATTTGAAGCCTCCCCAATTTGCCTCAGAGGGGGAGATCATTCCTTCCTGACTCCAAGATAGCAATTGCACTAGTCCTTGGATCAACTTATACTATGAACTATTTTCCATAAACCTGTATTAACTCATTAACCATTCAATCCCTTCATAAAACTTTCTAATGTATCAGCCAGTATGACTGATTCAGGGAAAAAAATCCACATCTTCACAGCTCTGTAAAAAAACATTTCTGAATATATTGACTGAACCTCCTTTCTTCTAATCAAAATGGGTGCCCTCTTGTCAGCTTGAAGGATCTACTGGTAAAGTAAGCATTAGAGAGATTATTGTACAACCCCTTATGTATGTATACATAGTTATCATATTCCCCCTTAAGTGTGAAGAACAACAACTTTCCTCATAGCTGGCTAGGCTGACTCCCCACCACTGGAAGTAGATATTTATAGAAGGCTTAGCCAATGAAAGAAAATGCAAACAATATTCAAAACACATTCAAAAAGTGGAGGGAGCAGAATCTATCATTCCTATATCTGGAAATAAGAAAATCATTGTGTCTGTGAAAGTTTTCATACATCCAGGTCATACTGTCATTATACAGTATCTAGTGGGGATCTAAAGCATGTTGGACTTCAGAGTATGTCTGAAAATATTTCCCCACTAATCCCAGTGGCTTCTTCAGTTGCTTCTTTAAGGGTGTATACCCTTAAAGATAATACAGTCACCAATAATTATTTGATTCCTACCTTGAATGTCAGTTATTCAACAAATGTTATATTTTAAGAAATTTAGCTCTTAGATTACATCCTTCTAAAGAAAAGAAAGAAAAGAAATAGTATAGAACAAACTATTTGATTTGCATAATAACTTAGCAATTTTATGGGGGAATGTAATTAAATTCACAAAGAGCAAAATAATGCGCATCAATAAAATTAAAAATCCACATCTCGCAATGTAATATTGTTCCTTAAACTGTTATTGGATTGCGAATTGCGGATTGCGCAAAGCAAAAATTGTTCGCACAGAGGCATAACTTTTCGCATTGCGAATAGTTTTTGCCTTAGCGAATTATATTACATTCCACTATTAATGTTTTTTTTTGCAAGTTAACCTTACCCTTCTTGCAGCAGTTCTATACAACCCAAGCTTCACACCATTAATCCCAAGGTACAGTACTAAGTAAAGAATCACTATGGCCAGAAAAAATATTTGAAGACTACCTAATTTCACACCTCTCATTTTAGACCAAATATAGGTTTATTTATATACTTGTATTTGATTAATCTGCACCATTTTGCTTCTTTAACTATAGTTATCCTGTTTTTTCTTCACCCTAGAACAGAAAAGACATTTCTAAGATAAAGTGTGTGATAAAATGTGTCATTAATTTGGGAATCTTTCTAAAGTTTACAATTTTCTGTTTAATGCAAAAGAACACAGAGAAAAAGAGAGAAAATGCTTTCATTCATTAGAAAGATATATTACCAATGAGGTAATTATATTCACTGAATCTGATCTCATTAATGCCATGCATAATTTAGCACACGACTCTGTGTGACTGAACACTTCTTAGATTTAAGTTTGCTGTGTTAATTTTGCTGTGCTATATATATCGTTGGACAGAAATGCCTCTATGGATATTTAATTCTGTTGAGTGAAAAAAATTAAATCTTGCTACTCACAAAACCTATAAAACTATGCTTAATGAGTCTAATGTTCTTAATAGGATATCATAAAAGCTAGACTTCTCCTCTGAGATCTTGCTAAAGATACAAATTATCCTACTGCATATCTGAGCTTAGACTTAAAGTATATTACTTTTGTTTCCGTAAAGACAAAATACAGTTATGTTGAAACTACTGATTTATATACTGGCCTTCAGTTTATACTTTGAGTCCAGAGTTGTTTATGAATATTCTCATGAGTTTATAAGGCAGTATACTAATGTAAACTATTTTGAATAATCCATATAATGCTAATGGCTATCTACTGTACTCCACTTTGATATAATTTAATCATGTTCACTTCTTATTGATGATATCAGAACTCAGAAGTTAATATATATTATTGGTCTGAGTTTTAATTCAGTGTCTGCTTGCGGATGGTTCTTTGTCTAATCACAATATACAAATATTTATATTGGTAGATAACTAAGAACTTTCAATGACTCTATGCTTCAGGCTCTCAGCCATGGGAATATCTTACCTATTTTAACATGCATATTGTAGTAATTCTGAGAATGTTTTAATTTAAGTTGGTAGTACCAAAAAACATCAAGGAGACAAGTCATAATATGGAAAAATACTACCCCAATTTGATATTTGGACCTATCCATAGAATCTTACAATAATATCCAGTGATAAAGTCCTGGTTTGTATCTGAGACTAGTGATGAGCAAATCTGCCCTGTGGTGCTTCACCGAAAAGTTTGCAAAACTGCAAAAGATTCACAAAACTGTGAAATTTCGGGAAACCCATTGAAGTCATTGAGCGTTTTTCTGAGCAACAAAATTGTATGCAAGACAAATTTTCTTGCTCTGAAGGCATTGAAGGCAATGGGTGTTTTTTCTTATGGTGACTTTTTTTGTCCTAATACATAAAAGTCAACAGGCGTTTTTTCTTGTGGTGACTTTTTTCTCCAAATGCATTAAAGACAATGGGCATTTTTTCTGATGGTGACTTTTTTTCTCCAAATACATTAAAGTCAGTGGGCTTTTTTTGCTGTGAATTTTCTGCGGTGAAAAAATTTGCACTTGGTGAAATTCAGAATTTCGCCATGAATCCACGGCTGGCGAAATATTCACTCATCACTATCTGAGACATTTGCTGCTTCAGGAGAAGGAAGAAGAGGGAAAAAAATTTGGGAGTGGACATGTTGCTTTCTGTTGAGCCCTACCCTAGTGTTCCAGTCCAACACCGTGACTATTCCTGCTTATAGGACCTGAAAATCTACACTCCATCCTGACTTAACCATTTTAATTGTGGACAACAATTGTAATTACAATTGAGCATTGCTAGTGGAATCAATAGGGAACTGTGTGTAGGACCCCCTGCCTTCTTCTAGTGCTTTAACACATATGAGTGACATGCTACAGTATATAACAAGTCTCATTAACAAAAGCATTACAACGTGCAAAGCATATTTTTTAGATGCCATGTTTTTACCCACAATGCAGTGTTTTTAATTCTAAAATATTAGTTCGCACTTACACAGATATTCTGTGTTAATTTCCCCCTTCTTTAAAGTAAAGTGCATGAGAGGAGAACTCATTAAAAAATTCAGAGGACATTTGTTACTTGTTATGTGGTGTAAATAGCATTTATGCAAAGCTAATATCAATCAAACTTACTGTAAACCAAGGGAATTTAGATCAAGCAGCTGAGTTCTCATACTTAAATATTCAATGCTACAATATTTGCTGAAGCTAGAGTACACAGTGCATCTTGCTGTGTGAACATTTTCTTGGAGCAGTTATCCAAGAAAATATATTGTTGTGGTAAATCTAAGCAACATATTTAAAATCCCAATAAAATCATCTAAATGGGAAATGATTATCCTTGGAGAGCTGTTTGAAATTGAGGGACAGAAGGAGATATCAAATAAAAGAATCTCTGAAGCCAGCACAGTACATGGAGATGAGGAGAGGATGATGTTCAAGCAAGTACATTTATTATATTGCAAGCAGAAGCACAGTAAGTGTAACAATCTGAAAGAAGCTACTGTATATACTGGCAAATCCTACAAGAGTTGGTATTCCTACTAGATGCTGGTAAATGTGAATTAGCAAAAGAAGTAATTTAGATTAATTTCTCTTGTTTCAAGAGGATTAACTACAACAGTAAGGATAAAAAATATTTCTATTGAAATATTAAAGTTAAAATTATAAGAAATTAGAAATGCAGTAGTAAAGGCAATAATTGAAAAAGTACACATTGGACTTTCTCACAGCTGTTACTTTGCCTATTATAGGTAATTGATCTTCTGTTGCATTTACCTCTGTTCTGCACATTCCTTCATGTCATGTTATCCTCTCCTTTACCTCTTTCTGTCAGTTTGCCTTTGGTTCTCTCTAGTACTTTTTACATTGCCATGCTCTGTGTTCTTTTTGTTTTCATCATACCCAGAGTGCCTTAAGAAAAGAGTGTTGGGTATCTTGCTATAAACCTATTTATTAAGGGGACCTAGAACTGCATCTTAATCTGACCCATTATTTATGTAGCGCTATAGTAAACTGGTGTGAAAAGAATCAGTTATAGATACTCAAATGGTATTAAACCACGAATTAAACTCTCTTTCTCAGGGATGAGCCCTCGCAGCGGGGTGGAGGAAGGATATAGTTGAACTGTAACCATGTGCAATAAGCACAATAAGTTGGGCGCAAGTGATTCTTTATGCTTAACCAAAACAGCATTTATTGAACAGCAGAGCAAATAGAACAATCACCACATTGGAGTATAGAGCATCTCATACAGTTACACAGCATGGGTACACAGCATAGATACAGAGCACACAGCATAGATACAGAGCACACAGCATAAAGGAGCAAATACTCACAGCACCATACATGGGCTGGATCCCTTCAGGCAAGGGGTCATGTCAGCAGTAGTTGAGCTTTGAATGTGAATAGTTATACACCAGAATTCAGCAGATGTACCAAGTGGAACCTGAGGGGAAACCCTATCCCTGAGGTCTGTACACTTGGTCCCTATTTCTGGGTTATTAGTACCCGGGGATCTTAATCCCTCTATTTCTCCTGTCGGAGCGTGAGCTGCTCAACTAGCTACCTTTCTATCACTCCTAGAGTGATCTATGACAGAGTATAGCTGTACTTTACTAGGGCCTTTGCGCCTAGGGATCATGCCCATTCCCTTTCAGCCTGCAAGGTTGGGCTAAAGCAATGAACCTTGACCGCATGGTTCCCATGACCTTTATACTTTTACACAGTGCCACCTTGTGTACACTGTGAGAACTACAGGGGTTACATAAGCACAAAAGGTCCCCATTAGGACCCATTAGCTGCCCATATTACTAGGGATGTGCCTGACAGAAATATGTGAGGGTGTCTAATTTTCACATCCCTACATTCTCCCCCTGGTGAATTCCTTTCGTCTCGGCAAGGAACATTTCAGAATCAATATTGAAAATACACTGTCAACACATATGTATAACAATAGGTATTTCAGTTACCATATCCTGCGGTAGCCTCAACAGGTCTACAAGGAGTATCATGGCTAACCTAAAATATATAAGCAGTTAAGGCACATCATGCAAGAAACATTTTAAAGAAATAACACAGATTGCATATCAGCTATTTGTATTGCATTACTACACCATTACTTTATAACCTCTCCAGAATGTACCCAGGTACAATGGCATAGCTGAAAGAAACATATCATTAGCACATTTGCATTATTAGGCATGTACACTTGTCAGTAAACACCTGCAATAAAGGCACAAGTTAGAATAACACATTTCAAACACATTAGTATTCAAGTCCTTTAAAGTCAAACCCACAGTCCTCTATAATACGCACTTAGGAGGGTAAGGGGTAATTAGATTTGACCTACCAACGGGCAGGTGTGAACTAAAACAGTCCATGGGCCTAACTCCAATGGGAGCAATCAAATGAGTGTTTCCTTTTCTTGAGAAAGTTCAGTCATTGAGAAGAACAATAAATGGAAAACAGCCCAAAAATCAGCTGCAACATCACTGAAAAAGGATTTCTTTCAAAAGTATCTGATCATGTGAAGAAATCTGGTCTTGGTGTCTTCATAAGGGATGTAATATTTAGGATGAGGTTTATCCACCCATTGTCCATCTCCCATGTAGACTTCCAAGTTGAAGTATTTAGTTGGATTGTACTTTCCACAACTCTTCACAGCAGTTTTCAATATGGTGCAGCCATACCACCATTCTCTCTCTATGGAGCGAAGATATTGCCAATCTTGTTCTCGTCTCACCTTGTCTGGGTTTGTGAGGCAACTGTGATGCATCTTTTCTTTTCTAAGTATCTCATCAATCAGCCAATTTTCATACAACTCAGCCACTTTTTCATACACCCACAATGGAGCATAAGACATAAAATAGCCCCAAGCTTTGTGCACATGAAAATTGATCACCCTCTGTACTCTGGGAACAGATGTGAAAACATTAGGGTCTGCATGTCCAGGCACCTCCAATCTGTGGAGGTGCTATAAAACTGCGGGGTACAACTGCAGTAGAAGCTGATTTCTCCTTTAGATCAATAGTCTCTGCTTCATACTCCTCCTATCCTGGAGCAGTTCCCAGGGAATGATCATCTTTAGGTTTAGGTAGTGAAGCTGTTAAATTCTCTTCCTTCTCGAGAGATATCTTGCCCCACTCGTAGTGATATAGTTTAGCCACAGCAGTACTTTCTCCTGGCTCACTAAGAGTTTGGTGTACCATCACTTTGGGATACACTGGCAACACTGGTTCACTAATAGTGGTTCTTCTACTTTCACATCGAATCTGCTCTGGAACCTCTGATCCAGATTTGTCATCACTATCTTTAGTAATAGCCATCAGTTTCTCCAAAAGATCTTCATCTTCCTCTAGCAAAGGAGGATCTCTAACAGTTAGAGCTACAGGTGCAATAGGTCCCAATCGCGCAAATGAGAAGTTTCTCCAATCTACATCCTTATTTATGACTGGAGTAGAAGTAGGAACTGCAAGTGCAGTATAAATGGTAACAGTCAGATCTTTACAAGGTCCTGAATCACTCACCGACACTTTTCGAGTGTATATATACATATTGGCATTTGCCGGTGCCATGTTGACCCCCATACTTGTGCCCAGTATCTGCAAATAATAATTGGAGTCAAATTGAAAATAACACAGGAAAAGCCACGAGGGGTTTATACATGCCGGCAAGCAGGGCCACCATCAGGGGGGACAGGGGGGACAAGTGTCCCAGGCCCGGGCACGAAGGGGGGCGTGGCAGTGCTGCTTTTCTCCAGCGTAGAGGCAGAAGGACGGCTTCGGCGGCGCCTGGCTCTTGGAGAAAAGTAGCACTGCCGGGCCCCCTTCCGAGCGCCGCCGAAGCCGTCCTGCTGCCTCTACGCTGAATGCAGAAGTGCCAAAGATAGTCGAAGTCCTGAAGCGTCAGAAAGACCCGAAGTCATGAAGGAGCTGACACTGAAGTTCTGAAGCGGCGAAAATACCCGATGTCACGAAAACAGCTATAATGGAAGTCCTGAAGCCGTGAGTTCAATCCTACTGACACCAATGTGGGTTTTTTTTTAATCCCCTGGCCACCAATGTTTTATTTTAATACGTTATTGGCCCCTGCTACCAATTAAAAAAAAATTATGGGGGGCCCTGGCGCAAAAGTTTTCTTTTTTTTAAAAAATATTCTTTGGGGTCCCAATTTTTATGTGTGTGTGGGGGGGTTACTTTTTTAGCGCTGATGTCTGTGTGGTCTGTTAACTTTTATGTGGAGTGGGCAGGATCAGGGGTGGGGCATGGATGCCAGTTTGTAAGTAGGCATTTCAGCCAAATGGTGGTGGAAAGATATTGGAAATATTCTGCATGTCACCAATAAGAGTAGAAGGGGAAATACACCTCTGAAAAGAACTTTGACACAAGGTGGTGGTGTGATATTAAGACATACACTATTTTTTGTTTCTGTTTTGTTTTCTGTTGCCATTGCTGATCTATATATATAGCAGCCTGATTGGTTGCAGTCAGCCAAGTTAAGCAACTTCAAGTAGCAGTGATTCAGTTCAATTGATACCTTTATAAGCCAAAAAGTATGCAATTCTAAATTAGTTTTGTACCTTCTTATCTATGTA
Organism: Xenopus borealis; assembly: GCA_024363595.1. Taxonomy (NCBI): domain Eukaryota; kingdom Metazoa; phylum Chordata; class Amphibia; order Anura; family Pipidae; genus Xenopus; species Xenopus borealis. The sequence goes on along the minus strand of CM044433.1, from coordinate 130,783,745 downwards.
TATACTAAATATCTTAAAACTGGACAGAAATTCATAGGCTTCACATCTGGTACTTAGATTAGATACATTTTAAACAGACACAAAAAAAATGTAAATAACTAAAAACATGAACATTTGAATTAAGAAAAAACGTTCTGGTTTGTTGTATTTGTACTCTTTAGTATTGCCAAAGTTACAGTATATTTGTCTCGGCAAACATACCTATGTTTTTTTTTTTCCTGCAAGATCTTAGCGGCAATGATCCGTGACTGAGGGATCCTAAATTGATTGATGGCTGCCCACAGGTTTGATAATAGCATTGTCTGCAATGAAAATACAATTCATTTGGTGTGAAAAATAGTCACATCCCTGGAGTCACTAGAATGTCAGGTGGGTACTATGTCTGGGGAAAAAATGTAATGTTTTGCTGAAGCATTAATGCCTGCAACAGTTACATTTAATCTGTGACAACTTATTTATTATAGGCTTCAGCATTTTACATTAGAGTAACCATAAGCAGAATAGATTGCCCAAAAGAAGAAGAGAACAAACTTTTAACTTAATTTAACAAGTTTTAAAAATTAATGAGCAGTCTTGGGGATTATGATTTACTATCATTCTGCCCAGAAATGTCAGCATTCAAGAACAACCTAAAAACCTAATAACATTTTTCTTTCTTTTTGTTTCTTTGTCTTTCTTTGTCTTGGTTTTGTTCTTTCTCGCACATTTAAAAAAAAAATAATAATAATCATCATATTTTATAACTATCATAGGCTGCTGAAAAGCTCTATTTTAGTCCAGGTTGCTGCAGACTACAACTTCTTTTCAGACCTCCAAATCTCATGGCATTGAGTCTGATCAATTACTAGAAGGGTTATCATCCCTGTTGTGGGAAAGGAGCCATATTCTAACTTTGCTAGTCCCTCATTCTGTTTGGTAGTAAGCACTGCATTTTAATTCAATGTAAGTAGCAATTGTTTCCCTGGAGAATAATTATTGATGAGCTCTGATAGCAAGGTGGAAATAACTGTGAGGGAATCAGTGGTCCGAAATGGAGAAACTGATTCGATTTTGATTGATATATTATTCTGCTTCTTTTATAATACCATGCATATTGGTCATGTCTCATTGGTGCCTCTGGCTTGATGTTTCCAGAGGTTGTGCAATGCTTATTTAAGGAGCAAGAGTTAAAGAGGACATGTCTTTCTAACACAAATCTGGTGCAAACCTTAGATTTTTGTTTTTAATTTGTAAAATCAAATATCAACCCCCCTACATTCACCAAAATAGATTTAAATTTGATATCTATGGCAATTTTCTTAGGGCAGTATACACCTATACCCGCACCTGTTTTCATCATGAGCAAAAAAATTTACTTATACAAAAAAATATACATTCTGCCTAATTTTTTTTTTAAGATTATAACACAGTTAGAGTGTATTGTTGTAAACTTACCAACTCCTCTATAATTAGCTGAGGTAGTTTAAAGGAACAGTAACACAAAAAATAAGAGTAAGTAATGAAAATATAACGTACTTTTGTCCTGCATTAATAACATGGATCTGTTTGCTTCAGGAACACTACTATAGTTCATATAAATAAGTTGTTGTGTAGCAATTGCAGAAATTGAAAAAAGGCTAAATGGCACAGGTTAAATAGTGGATAACACATACAGTAAGACCATTATGTTCTACAGAGCTCATCTGTTTTCTGCATTGTAACTGAGCCTTTTATACTCTGAATGGCTGCCCCCATTCCTACACAACAGCTTATTTATATAAACTATATATAATATATATATACTATATATACTATATATAACTATATATATACTGTATAAACAACACCTTCATTTTTTTCTGTTCTGGTTTGCAGATGATCAGAAGCTCATTATCCAGGGTGGTTATCTGTCTCTGTAATCTTCAGGCGAGTCAAGTACTTATGAACACGCAATGCAACTCCAGCCCCTTTGGATGTTCATATAAAAATCTCCTGTTGGTTGCTTCTCCAGTATGGATTCCTTTCACTGTCTGTCTCTCTTGGCACAGTATCTGGCTTCTCTGTGCCAGCGTGAACCAAATGACTGCTTTTGATGGGGGCCTTTCAGTTCTCTGGGCCCACTGGCAGCTCTCAGATCTCTTTGCTTTTCGACCTTGTGGCTCTATTTGCCAGGCTTTCCTGTTTCCTCTTCCTGCTGGCCATTTCCAGGCTGCTGTGCAACTAACTGCAGCCCTGAGATCACTGTGGAGCTGGTTACAAAGCAATAACTTACAAGACACAGGCTCAGTGCCTGCTCCACAACAGGGAACAAAGGACTGATGCAAGAGGGTGCAGGGGATCCATTTCTGTTCTCTGTGACTGACTCCTAAAACAATGTCCCAAGAGTCTGATTATTTTTTTCAGATTTTATCAGCTGGTTTGCTGGTTTGCATTGTTTTAGGAGTCGGAGACAGGAGTCCAGAGAATTTAAAAATCCAGAAATATATTGATTTAAATTGCAATCATAGCAAATAAGGTAACTTGCCATGAATGCACTTTGGAAAGTTGCTTAGAATTACATTTTTAAAATAAAAAATTTCCACTGTCCTACTATATGGAAAATGGAATGGACTACAAAGTTAATTACAATGCTTGTCTTCATCCTCCTGCCAAAAGTACATTTCCTCCAAATAAAGGGTCTAATATAAGAACCCAAGGCCCACAGCTAACTGTTAAAACATTAAAACACTATGTGGGTGATGACTGTGCCTACCTGCACTTGAATAAAGAAGTGGTTTATCCCATTCCTTACTTTTTGAAAAGTTTAGGATAAGCGAGCCCTGTACTTAACACTTGCTTTGAGCAACTATGTAAAGGGCACCTACTGCTCCATCTCTCACCTACAGGATAGTGCACTAGTAAGCGACATAAAAGTGGATTCCCATGTGCATTGTAGTTTATAAAAAATTACACACATTTATTTGCACTTTAGAACTTTGCTTTATCCTATTAGTGAAGACGAAGTATTATTTGCTTACATGGCATGTACAGTATTTATCCAGATATCACAGGTAAAGTTGCTGTACCATGTTAGCCAGTAAAAATGTTATGGGGTAACCCTTTTGAAATAAAAAATAACAAAGTGGTATAAAGGTGATACCTTTATTGGCTAACTAATATAATCATAGCAAGCTTTCAGAACATTTATTTCATTTTTTAAGCTGATTACAATGAAGCTGCAGTGTTCTCTGGTAGATATACAACATTTAGCTCATAGGTCAAATTGCCTACAAAAAAGAATATCAATCTACTGTATGTATAAGGTGTCAAAGTCATTTGACATAAGGTACAAGATAAGATATGGGTCAAATAGGCTGAGTATAAATTAGGGCTGAATTATTGGAGTGTATACTCAAAGGTATTCCATATGATCCAGACATGTTGTGCATTGATACCGTTGGGTTAGCAGCTAACTGTATGGTGGCACAGTTTTCATATGTGTTTTCAGAACACCCCGGTAAGACACATTTTACATTGAAGTACAAATAGACCCAGGTTGCATAGCTACATTGCCATGTCTTCAGCAGAAGCTGTCATCATGCTGTTACAGTTCATTGCTCACCTTCAATTAACTCCCTCCACTGGATGCTTGTTGTAATTACGCAAGGCCACTTCCTGTATTTATAGTGCACCTCCATATGGCTTATGGCATTTGGACTAATCTGGCTACTGTAGTTTCACCATGTGACCCAACACAGTACCTTGTGGAAACTAAGACTCCATTTTACAGTCCATGCTGTGGAAGGAGCACACATTTTTGCACTCTCCCTTTATGGTAGCATTGGTGGTAAGCTAATGGACTTAAAACTGTTCTAAACCACCTCTAAAGCTGCCAGCACCTCAGAGACACTTGCTGCAGACATATTTTGTGCCAGATAATGTACTTTATGTTGCAGCTGTGTTACTGTTCATTGCAAACATACTTATTTCATGTTCTGTTGTTAGTATTAGAGTTTCACCTCTCTTTATCTAATCCACTTGACTATCCATTAAAATCTATAGACTCCATGCTCAGTCTCTTTATTAGATTATGGGGAGGTTTAGCTGCATGTTGAACTGCATACTGCCCCAGGATAATACATAGGGACAACAGAAAATACTTTGTTAAATTGAGTTGAAAAAAGACAAAGTCCATCAAGTTCAGTTCTCTAGATGAAAACCCAGTATCCTTAAACACACCCCTTCATACTTTCACATAAATTATATATACCCATATCTATGCTAACTATAGAGTTTAGTTTCACAATAGCCTTTTATATTATGTATGTCCAAGAAATCATCCAAGCCACTCTGAAAGGCAATAACAGCCAACACAACATCACCCGGTAGAGTATTCCACATCCTCACTGTGAAGAACCACTATGCTTCTTCAAATGAAAGTTCTTTTCTTCTAGTCTGAATGGGTGGCCTCTGGTACTGTGAATAGTGCCACTACATAGCGCCACCACATTAGCAATTCACCAGTGTCTCTGCACCATAGCAGACCTCAATGAATTCTGAAACATTAAGTAAAGAGGTTTGGCAATCACAGAGATAAGCTCGCTAAGTACCCTGGGATGAATACCATCTGGCCCCAGACCTTATCTTAACGTGCTTTAGTCTCTTTTGAATTTCCTCATGTGTGAGCCATGCATCATTAGTTTGTATTACAAGAATTGAGACTATTGAGAAGGAAACCTATGATGAAAAATGAGTTCAGAATCTCAGCTTTTTTTTGTTCCTATCAACCAGCTGACCCTCCCCCCTCTGATATTAAGGGTCCCATCTCACCCTTCTTACCTAGTTACAGAAGTTTATATAGTAAATGTGAAACTGTGAAAAGTGGGAGAATACTGGTGAATACTGGAAAATTTACAAAAGAAGAGACAAATTGGAAGCACACCTAGCATATTCAATTTGAAGTAATGATAACAACAGTACCGCTGAGCAGTCTATATATATATATATATATATATACATATATATATATATTATATATATATCTCATTTAATAAGAAATCTATGTGGAAATGTTCAAGCCACTATTAGTTTTCATTGTGCAAATACCTTGTATATCACACCAGAAAAATATGTTATATTGCTATATTTCTATAAAGAAATATTAAGGGCAATTGGCATATTTTAAACAAAAATTAACTTTACTACTTATTATCTTGTTTAAAAGCTACTTTCCAATCTTTGAAAACAAGAATCCATAAAGTATTTACAAACATCAGCATAAATATTGATTGTTTTGATCACCTTAAGGTAACAATTTCTTAATGAAGTCAAAATGCCCTCCCAAATAAAGCTTTGATGATTTTTTAATCAAACACAATGCCACACACAGATAATATTAGTTATTTGTATTTTATTCACAGAATAAAGCATTAACTTGCCCAGCTCAATATGCAGGACTCATGCCTCCAGGTAGAAGGATATTCTAAGACTCATCACTGTGTTTTCACTTGTCATATCACTAGGTTGTTCTGTAGGCAAATATTCTGACTGAGCAAGCCTGAGGTTGGCAGTGCTTTATTTTCCAATACACAATTTTATAGAATTGACTAGAAAAGTTGCCAGAAGGCATTAGCTCTGTCAAGATCCTATTATCCTAGCATACCAAGATGTTTACTCTGTTATTATTATTTAATTATTTTAGCTAGCTAATAAGAGCTCAATAAAGAATTAGGCTAGAATTCTTTTGGATTTAATACCATAGCCCAGAAGTCCTGAAAGGTCCATACTTCCAAAAAATGTCACATTTCTGCAGAGGCAGAGTACATGACCAATCTGCTCTGGGCAGCTGTCAAGCAATTTGGCTTTGGATTGATAAACAATATACTGAATAGAAAGTGAGGTTACATCTCTCAAGTGTAACATTTAATTCAAATAGTAAAAGGTCAGTGTTTAAGTCACTGCCCATCTGCATTGCAAATTGGATCAGGCAAAATCATTCTCTTCCTGCAGTCTTCAGTTTCACAACATACATGTAAAGTACTCGTAAAATGATTGATGAACTAATCACCTCTGGTGCAGACTGCTAAATGTACTGGCTTTTCTGCAGACATGGGATGCATAGCTGAATAAAGTAATGATTATGTATACAGGCACCATGTCCATTTTATAAGTGCATTGTTTCAAATCTTTAAATTCAATATTAAAAGGAGTTTAGTGAAACAAAAGGAAAAAAAATGTGGTAGAAGGCTAGTATGCAAGTGTATATTTAATGGATAGTGAGAGGAAACACAAAAAGGTAAAGAAGATGTATTAAGAACAAAAGACAAAGAACAGTGGAACACAGGCAGACAAAATAAATACATATTACCACAAAATGAATACTCATCTAAGATACAAAAAAGTCTAACATCCTCATCCTGAAGTGTTTCATGATAGTGTGCTTTACCAAATTATATCAGTGGTCGAATAATAAATATGAATTTGAATTTTCGAGTTTCAAAATTCACACATTCAAATTTGAATCCCCCTATTCGAATGTAAATTAGAAAGTAAGATTTATTACACCTCAACCATGGAAGCAGTCATAATTCAAATATTTGCCACTTAAAACCTGCCAAGTTCATGTACAAGTCAATGCCAACATGTCCGTTGAACCATTTGAAAATGTTATATGGAAATTTCTAACTACAGTACATGCAATATATATAAGAACAGTATATTTTACTATATTTTACAATCATTATATGTGATTGAACTTTTGAACATTTTAATTCCATTTTTCAATAACTGCTTAAATGTGCTTTATTGTGAGTCCACTCACATTAAAGCACAAGCAAGCCATCGTTTTGTGTTTGTCCCTGTTTCAAGTCGTTTGTTATACAAGCAGCACACAACCAGCAGGTGCAGATTACAACAATATTTAAACAGTGCTTCAAGAGGGTTCAAAGACAATATGAGTGCTTATAAACAGCCACATGAAATCGTACACATTACAATTATCAAAAACTGGTGTTTTTTCTGTACACAATTTGTGTCTTTATTTACAACAACTGCTAGAAGCTGATATTCATCATATTAAAATAAAAATATCAACCTCAATATAATAAATTTTAAATACAAAAAAAAAAGATAACATTATACATAGTTACATAGTTACATAGTTAAATTGGGTTGAAAAAAGACCGAGTCCATCAAGTTCAACCCCTCCAAATTAAAAACCCAGCATACATACACACACACACAAATCTCCACTCTTTCAAACACAAACCATATACCTGTATGCCCATAGCTATACTAACTGTAGATTTTAGTATCAAAATAGCCTTTGATATTATGTCTGTCCAAAAAATCATCCAAACCCCTCTTAAAAGCATCAACAGAATGAGCCATCACAACATCACCCGGCATACTAAAATGTAAATAATATTATTTTAAATAATGTGTAAAATAACAAGTGACATTAAAATGATAATTCAATCCAGTAGCTTTTCAGGGCTGGAGAAGTAAATTCCACTTTATCAACTTAGTTTCTAAAGTCATGCTTCTCACTCCTCCGCAACGGTCAGCATCAGTTACTGTTAATTTTCCTATATCACCATTTCCCATAAAAATATGTTTAGCAACATTTGAATACATGTCCTTTTCTAAATATCTTGGACATGTTCACTGATTCTGTTCTTTAAAGGAGGTAACACTTGGACAGCATATTGTATATGACAGAATATACTGTATATTTCAGCAAGTAATCAACAAAAGATGTGTTGCAATTGATACATCACCTAGGAGCTGATTTACTAAAACTCAAATTTATCTATTTTTTTTTCTGAAAACAAAGTCGACCAAAGCCCCTTGTTTATTTATCATTTATCGATAATTTTTGTTGACAAAATGTCACAACAAATTTGAACTTTAGTTTGTATTGTACAATTGACGATTGAAAACTCGATTTTAGAATGTTTTTGCTTTGAAAACTCTACTTTTTCAGATTATCAACAAAAATCTTGAACTTTTCAGATAATCTTTTCAAGAAACTTATTCAGGGACATCTGCCATTGACTTCTACATGACTTTGACAGGTTTGAGATGGCGTATTTTCAGATTTGGATCTTTAGCAGCTTTGGGTATGATATATCGCCAAAAAAATTTAGTTTTTTTATTTACAAAAAATTTCAATTTTCTCTTTAAAGATTTTTGACCAAAAAAAAAAATCGACTTTACTGAATGGGCCCCCTAATGTGCTCTCTGTCAGTCATATCACGTCTAGACTATTGTAACTCTCTTTTAATTGGCCTGTCACCTCTCCAGTCCATAATGAACACTGCTGCTAGGCTTATACACCTCAGCAACCGCTCCTCCTCTGCTGTGCCATTCTGCCAATCCCTGCACTGGCTTCCACTCTCCTTCAGAATTAAATTCAAATTAATGACCCGGACATTCAAAGCACTTCATAACTCTGTCCCTCCCTACATCTCCCTACTAATTTCCATATACTCACCCAACCGCTTACTAGTTCCTCTACTGACCTGATACTCAACTCTTCTCTCATTACCTCCTCACATGCATGCATTCAAGACTTTGCAAGGGCTCCACCCCTCCTCTGGAATTCTCTCCCGCGGTCTGTCCGACTTTCTCCCAATCTTTCAGCTTTCAAGAAGTCTCTTAAAACCCACTTTTTTAGAGATGCCTACCCTCACTGTTAACTACCCAGTGCAATACTGCTGACAGTACTACATCTCTCACCCACTTAACTATGATCTTGCCCACTCCCACACCTTGTGTATGATTCCCTTCCCTTTAGCTTTTCTGTACAGGGCCTTCCTCACCTCCTGTACCAGTATTTATTGTGATATTCGTAACTCCATATGTATTGTGATGTATGTAACTCCTTATGTTCTATGTATGTAATTCATGTGATTTAGTTGTATAATCACATTCACTTTACAGCGCTACGAATAAGTTGGCGCTATAGAAATACATGTTATTATTATTAATAATAATAATATTAGACTGAAACATGTCAGATATCTGCATTTGTACATATCTAAACTATTTAGCCAACTTGAATTCTCTTAAATGGACGTACAAAACATACTTGTATCATGCTACTGTCTTATAACCCAGTTCTAAAATTGAATCCTTTTTTGAGTATATTAAGATTATTCTGTATGATATATGTATTCCTATTAAACTGGAAAAAAAGAACTGTGTAGTGGAATAAGGTCCTTCCCAGATCTTTCTACTTCCCAGCAATCTTCATGGCTGATCTCCTAGGCGCTAGGCATTAGCATTTTTTCATCTTTAGCTATACTGTCTGATCATATCACTGGTGAGTCAGGTTTCCATGCAGTGTCAGTGATAGCTGGAGGGCCATGAGGTTGGAGGGAGAAGTAATTTCACTTTATTAATTATTTGATTTAGAATTATTTATGCAGATAGAATATTTTATTCAAAACAAAACAATTAACATAAAGTGATAACAAAAAGCAATGTAGAAAGGTTAGATGTCCTTTTATACCTTAAAAAGAAGATAAAGTCTCACCTTGGATTTTTACACGTAACTCTAAATTGCTAGACTTCTTTTCTTTCAAGGGTATGTCATCTTCTGGCAGCTATGATGAATTATTCTCTAAAGTACTCACTTAACTTTTGTCAACTGCACAGCAGTTTTTTTTTTTTTTACCATTTTCAAGTCTGCCCTTGCTATTTTCTCCATCCTGAGCCAACTAAAGCAGTCTGGCTTACAACTGTAGTAAACACAATAGCTTGAAGTGGGATTTATTTTAATAAGAGAATGCACTTTTACTAGGTGAATGATTAAATTAAAATACTATACATGGCTTTGCTAAGTAGCAGTTTCCCATTGCCTTTGTTTCCTAGTTTAACAGATCAGACTATGAATAAATAGTACCAACCTTCTGTTTCATTGTTCTGTTAAAGTCATTTAGCTCTTTTTTGAATGTATAGTATGGGAATGAGATCTGATACCCAGAATGCCTTGGCTCAAGGGTCTATTAGTGGTCTGTCTGTAATACAGAGCATTAATTTAAAAATGTGTACCGTTTTTATAAGAAACCTGACTGTATGCAGTGAATTCTACCTTCATTTACTGCTATGGATAGGAATTGTCAGACAGTCCCTAACTTCTGGCAGGGAAACAATCATACTTATGAACAGCAGGGGGAGCCCCCGCCTTACTTACCAGCCATGCAGAACTCAAGCAGCTTTGATTTTTTTATCATTTATGATGACCCCTAAGAAGCCCAGACCACACTGAGCATATGCATGTAGTCTAGTCTTGCAAAGATGCCTAACAAAGTTACAAGATGACAGCCCCCTGTGGCCAACTTTGAAAGCATAAATAATTTGTTTGATTAGGCTTTTGGTGCTGTAAGTTCATGCTTATGTTTAGTTTACAAAATACAGCATTTACAGCCTTATTATATTTTAGACTTTCCTTGCCCTTTAATATTTAAATGTTTTATAGAGATTTAAAAACATGTTAACATTAAAAAAAAAATTCAAATACTATTTTATTATTAAAAGACAATATAAAATCTATAAATGGAGCTTTGGAATTCCAGTATTTTGGATCTTTCTGAATACATTTCTGAAAAATATATCCCTTGCTAGTAAGCCCTCTCAAGGGGATGCCTTCCATAGCTTTAGCACTTATTATATACAGATACACAGGTGAAAATGAACTGTGCCATCTGTGAAGTTTTACAGTATTAGGGCCAGATTTATCAAGGGTCAAAGTGAAAACTCTAATGAAAAAAAATCTAATTTCAAGCTATTTTTGTGTATGTCGTCTAGGGAATAGTCCAAATTGTGAGCAACCAGTGATTAGTTTTTTGTTCACCCAGCTGTAGGTCGTACAATGAAAAGAAAACTTTGCTTGGTTGCTAGGGGTTACTGCCCAGAAATATATGTACCCAGTGTGGATAAATGAGCCCTAATGTCTGTGTTTTTTTTTTTTTTTGGTGCCAATCTAGGTCAAAGCCAGTTCCTGCTATAACTCTTACAGATTAAATGGACACACAAAAATGCAGAAAAACAATACTTTCCATGTTTGGCAACAAAAATACATGGATAACAGGGTGTTTGTCTTCATATGACAATATGGTATTAAAAATGTAAGTCTCTCACATATGAGATTGTAGTCTGACTGCCCCCCTCAGTGTCAGAAATCACATCCTGGCCTTAGTGTTTGGACAATCCTGCACTATACTGATGAGCCACTGGGGACTTACACACTTACTATAATGTTTCTTGCAATACAGTTACCTTATCTTGCCTCATTAACAACATGTGTTGTCAGTCAAGCAATCAATGCCCTTTATAAGCAAGTGCCATCAAACTTCCTGTGGCTTGATTATCTGAGCTCTTGAGCCTGATCTAGCCTGCGTTATTTCTGATTCCTGTGTCCCTTGCCTGGCTCAGTGTCCGCTACCTGTGTTCCTTGCTCCTACCTTCCTGTTCCCACCTGGTACCCGACTCCTGCTGCTGTGGATTTCCTTGGTTCAGACCTTTGTCCTGTTTCTCAACCTTGCTCCGGTTTCCTCCTTGCAAATTGACCTCAGCCTGCGTTTTGGACTTTGTCTGCCTGCTGCCAGCCCTGATGATTTTGCTTGTTGGCTTGCCTCTAGTCACAGGCCTGTATTTGTACTTCTCATTTTGTTATTAAATCTTTTAATATCTTGCACTAGACATAACACCAGAAAAATCATCAAAAGCACTTTAATAAACTATGGTCTCGTCTAACTTACTTAAAAAAAAAAAATGCGACACACGTCGAAGTTGGTGAATTTCACTGGAAATTCGCAAGTTTTTCGGCAAAGCGAAACAGGATAGAGTTGCCCATCACTACTGACCACATACCCCTACCACAGTGATCCCCAACCAGTAGCTCGTGAGCAACATGTTGCTCTCCAACCCCTTGGATGTTGCTCCCAGTGACCTCAAATCAGGAGCTGATTTTTGAATTTCAGGCTTGGAGGCAAGTTTTGGCTTCATACAAACCAGGTGCACTGCCAAACAGCCTCAATGTAGGTTGACAATCCACATAAGGGCTACTAAATGGCCAATCATAGCACTTATTTGGCACCCCAAGAATATTTTTCATATTAGTGTTGCTCTCCAACTCCTTTTAATTCTGAATGTTGCTCACAGGTTCAAAAAGGTTGGGGATCCCTGCCCTACCAGGTAATTATATGTAGTACCTATTGTTGATGCTAGATGATTATTTTGGCAACTGATTTTTGGTAAATCTTGCAATACAACTTACATAGCATATTATTGAAATAGACCAAAGTGTACAATATGTGGGGTAAAAAAAAACATTCACAGCGATATATAGTTTAGTAAAGTGTTTTTGAATATTTCTAGCGAAAGACTGTGT
>CM044433.1:130706282-130725563 GCA_024363595.1 Xenopus borealis | reverse complement strand
CATACAAAGACTAAATATGATATTTACAGGAGAGATTTGCATTGGAATTGTGGTTAACACTGAAGGTATGCTAGTATTTATTGATCAAAGCTGTCTCTTGGACTAATTAGTAATCATAAACACCTTAATTTAAATGGTGTATTTGATATAAAAAAATATGGGTATCTGCGACATCTGTAGATTTAGGTTTTTATATATTGTATATGGATACATTTACAAAAAATAAAATGGCTTCAATGATGAAATATATCTACTTTATACATAATATGTTTTCATTCATGTATGCATTTAAAATGAAGGAATGACGTGTATAGAAGTTATGACATTAATAATTGCCAAGTCCAACCAGTCTTGTACTATGAATTATACTTCTTACTAGTAGCAGCAATGCTGGTAATTTCCACTTTATATTTACATATTCAAGCAGTGTGCTGAACTGAAAAAAAATCTAGCAATCCTTAAAAAATATGGAACTATTTTGCCCTTAGTGAATTCAAATTCTGGCTTAAGAATCATTTCCGTTTCATTCTACTCAGGTTTCTGAAAGGCACTTTGAACTGAATGCTGTTCAGTCAATGTGTTGTACTTGATTTAAGGGAAAAGCAGAGTCATTAACAAACCTGACTAATGACCTATGGTGTTTAAAACTCCCAGATGCCACAATGATAAAATGAAGGTATTTACTTATTAATTTTGCTAGATAGATCTTAGCTCAGTAGACCAACAAAAGAATTGTATTGTCTAATGCTAGAATTAGAGAATTAAGAAAAAAAGTCATGCTATTAACTTTACAAAAGATGTTACTAGAGTATAGTTTTTATCAATAGTATATATAAATTACATAATTTTAAAACATAACTAAGGTGCCAGTATATCACCCCCGTGAATTTTTTCCTAATGGTATTTCCACCTCTGCAAAAAGATTTCTAGCTCTAAATACAAAAAAAGAATCACCCATGTATCATTTATACCAAGAAAAATCACCCTAAATATAGTTTCCAGGGGTCCTCCAAACAGTTTGGGACCCATTGTGAATGGGTTTACCGAAGTATCTGGCATTTAGAGGCCACAAAATGAAGTTAGCACATACAAATAATCCTGTGTGTAAATTCAGCTAATGAAAAATCAACACACAGGAGAAAGCTCTATTTTTGGTGCTGAATTAAGCATTGAAATCCCTGTTTAAGACAGGATATTTTGTTTTCACTTGGTGTCTGAATGTGTTGTCCACTTGGTGGGTGAAGTTTTAAGTTGATTTTCTTTACTAAAAATCAATTTTTCTTTTGACCCTGAAGGTGATTGTTAGCCCAGTTCCCTTCAATTGCTCTGGGTTACAAACTCACTGTAAGGGCCCTTACACACAGGCGTTTGGACCTGCGCTGCATTGCGTTTGGCTGCGTTCAGCCGCAGGGGAGCGCAGGTCTAGATGCACCTTATTCTTTTCAATGAGGTTGTACCCACGAGACTCGTGTAAGCGCCGAACGCAGGTTCAGATGCAACATGCTACATTTTTCCTGCGTTTGGTGCCTACATGCGTTCGTGTGAGTACAGCCCCATTGAAAATAATTGAGTGCATCTATACCTACGCTCCCCTGCGACTGAACGAAGCAAAATGGAATGCAGGGGAGTGCAGGTAAAAACGCCCGTGTGTAAGGGCCCTTAGATTCCTTACCCCCCCACACCTGTATGTCAGTTTCATTTGCATTTTCCTGTTGTTTCAACACAAATTGTTTACTTTTTTTGTACAGATTGAATGGGTATTTTGATTTTGCACTCAGTTGTGTGAAGAGAGAAAGCTAAAGGGAGAAGGATTTAATATATAAGTATAAATATAAAATATTTTCCAGCAGCAGAAGTGCAACTACCAGGCACCTGCTCCCTGCCACAGCTTCTCAACTTAAAGTTTAGTTTTTGTTGATCAACAGTAAAGTTTTCTTTCTGTGTGGCGTTCTGTGAAATAATGGGAGGGAATAAAAAGGAAAGTTATAAAAAAAATACCTCAGGGTTATAAAGCAAAAGGACCTGAAAAACCCAGCTGCAGCTCTGCAAGGAAATGCCAGTCAGAGCCTATGCCAAAAAGCCCCACTGCCTCTACTTCTGCAGCTAATGTGACCCCTGCTAAAACATTTGCACAGGCAGTGGCTAGTGGTAGCAACTCAAGTCAAGTCACTGCTGGGGTAGAGATGCCAAATTTCATGCACTCATGGCATAGAGGCTTATATAAAGGCTGCAGCTGAAGTGGTGGGCCTCTCTGCAGTAGTGGCAGCAAGTAAAATGTATGGGAATGCCATAATCTTTACCCGTACGCGAACTGCAGTGCATGCTCTGGTGCAGAGGGTTATCACAGTGTGAGGGAGTTATGTCCCTGTAGAACCCCCCCTTCCTGCAAAACCACTGATTGTACCCCCACCTGCAAGCACTTGGGGAGTTAAAATCAAATATGTCTAAAATTCCCCTGGGATGTAAGGAGAGTCCACTGAGGCACGTCCTTTCCTTTAAAAGGCAGGTGCAACTACTTTTACTTTGGGGGCAAGACACTATTGAGGGGTCTTTCAGGGTTCCATTTGAAGGGGTGCTGTATAAGATTTTTTACAGCACAGAGGAAGTGAGGTGCTTCCTTTGCAAGAACCTGGGGTACACTCACCAGAGTTGCCCAAAAGGCATATTAAGACCAAAGCCCCTGTTCCTGCCCCAGAGCCTCAAATAAAACCTCTTATCCTACTGGGACTATTTCAGCAGGGTTCTCAAAGGGGATATCTCCTTCACTAAAGAACCTCAAGGTGGCTGTTACACAACCCACCTCTACAACATTCAAACCTCCTCCTTCTTCACTGAAGATATCTAAGGCTGCAGCATGTCTTACAATTGCAGCAAAAGAGAAGGGGGAGGGGGGATGTCAATGCATCCCCCAGGGCCACAGTTGTTCCTACCACAAAATATTTTACCCCTGTTATGGGAACCCCTGAGGGTGTGGGTGTACCCATAATAGCAACACCTGTTGGGGTTGGGGCAGATAGTGGCAATTCCTCTTCAAATGCCAAGAAAAAGAGGAAATTTTAATCCAACTGGCTGTTACTGGAGGAATGGGCATGAGTGGTTAATGATGGAGCACCCCCATCAAAGGGTAAAAAGGGCAACAAAACATCTGCTCCTCATGTGGGGACATTATCTGGTCCAACTGTTGGTCGGGATCAACCGGTGTCAGACCACACACTCTTGCCTCCAGACCAGATGGGGAATAATGAGATTAATGTTCTGTATGGCCTTGAACGTAGCAATGTGGGTCTCCTCACAGTCAGGGGGCAGCATCTGCCTCAAAATGATTTGGAAAATCTTCCACTGGAGTGTAAAGAGACACCTAATGAGACTCCTGCAGAGTGGGCAGTCAGTGTTCCTGAGGTGCTAAAGTTTTTAGTGCCTCATTATATTTAACTCCAGGAGGGGGGAAATATTGGGCTAACCCCCATACAGGACCCTGCAGATGAGACTGCTTGGGAGGGTGGTGAGGCTGGAGTTTTAAATTGGAGGAGGGTAGCAAGACAAACTCTACCGTTCATACTAAGATCTCTCCTCCCTTTTCTTCCACTGACCCCAATGTTATTGCCATCCAGAAAGAAAAGGAGGCAATAGAGAAGGCAGAGGCTAACCATCCAACCTCCAAAGCTCCACCTTGATGAGGGTTAAAGCACTTCATAACGCTCAATAATGGCCTTAAGTATAAGCAGACTCAATACAAATGGCTGTCAGTACCCTTTCCGAAAGTTTCAGGTACTCTCCTTTCTTCATCAAGGAGGGTACTCTGAGTTTCCTCCAAGAGACCCATACCACTCCAGAGCTTGAAACAAGCTGGCATCTAACTTGGACTTCATGTGGGCTGGTGACCCTTTTCTCAGAATCCTTCCAGCCAGAGGTGCTAACTGCTAGCGCTGTCATCTCTGGCCGTCTATTACATCGGGTTAAGGAGTCAAATAGGAAATATAATCTAAAAAATGTGTATGCCCCTACTAATGTACCAGAGAGGGCACTGTTTTTTGAAAGTTATCAGTCTATATCGAGACAATTGACTCTGATGAAGCCTTGATTATAGGGGGTGATTTCAGTTACACCCTTGATGCTCGAAACCATAATGTATCCAAGAAAAGGGACTCGTCAGAGTCAGTTTTGCGAGAACTAATTGCTCATTTTTCCTTGGTTGATGTCTGGAGGGAACAGAACCCAGAGACAGATGCCTTTACTTATGTCATTGTGAAAGATGGTCATGTTTCTCAATCCCGGATTGATAGTATATATACAGTATTTCAAGCTATCTCATGTCCCACCATTAGATTGGCACCATTCTCAGACCATAATTTTGTATCCACGAGAATGTCAGTAGCACCATCTATGCCAAAAGCTGCTTACTGACACTTTTGCAACAGATGAGGATGTCACAGAGTCAGTCTGGGATACATGGAGAGGCTGGAGGACTTTTCAGATTTAATTTGCCACATTGACTCAGTGGTGGGATGTAGGCAAGGTTCACCTTGTGTCAAGAGTATACCAAAAGTGTGAGCAGGCAGCGCAATGAAGAGATTGAGGCATTGAATGGGGAATAGCAAAGACTACTAGGCTCTGAAGACCAAGCCCTTCAGTGTGAATACCTAGAAAGGAAAGAAGCTCTGCGTAACATGGAACAACGACAGGCTCGTGGTGCCTTTGTGTGAAGCCGGATGCAGGTACTCTGTGATGTGGATCATGGTTCAGGATTCTTCTATGCTCTGGAGAAGAAGAAGGGGAACAGAAAACAAATCACATGCCTTATTGCAGAGGATGGCACCCCACTTGAGGATCCAGAGGCTATCCAGGACAGAGCCCGGTCCTTTTATCAAAATCTTTTTCCTCCAGATCCCATCTCTCCAGATGCTTGTGAGGAACTATGGGATGGGCTTCCAGTGGTCAGTGGGAGGAGAAAAGAGAGGTTGGAGACACCAATCACTCTAGATGAACTCACTCAAACACTCTGTTTAATGCCCCACAATACATCTCCTGGGCTTGACGGACTGACCACAGAGTTCTTCCAGTTCTTCAAGGATACTCTGGGCCCTGAGTTCCAAAGGGTCCAAAACGAGGCCCTCAAGAAAGGTGAGTTGCTACTTCCTAAGAAGGGGGATCTCTGCCTTATTAAGAACTGGAGTCCAGTCTCAAGGCACAGCACAGACTATAAGATCATAGCCAAAGCTATTTCAGTCAGGCTCAAATCTGTGCTGTCAGATGTGACCAGTCCTATACAGTCCCTGGTCGGACAATTTTTGATAAAGTCTTTCTCATCCGAGACTTACTATATTTTGCTAGAAGGACTGGTCTATATCTTGCTTTTCTCTTTCTGGATCAAGAGAAGACATTTGACAGGATGGATCACCAATATCTTATAGGCACTCTACAGGCTTATAGCTTTGGCCCACAGTTTGTGGGCTACCTGAAAACAATGTATGCCTCTGCAGAGTGTTTAGTTAAAATTAACTGGTCTCTGACTGCACCTCTGGCCTTTGGATGAGGAGTTCGGCAAGGATGCCCCTTGTAGGGACAACTGTATGTGTTGGCCATTGAGCCCTTCCTGGACTGGTGCTCAAAGAACCTGAAATGAGGGTGGTTCTCTCAGCCTATGCTAATGATGTAATTATTGTGGCCAGGACATGGTTGATCTTGAGCAGGCAGCTGAGGAGCAATGTCTCACAGAATTTCTTTGAACTCGAGGAACGTGTTTTAACCTGTCTGGTTGGAAGGGTTTTACTAAAGTGCTTTGTATGAGGGGGAGGGTGTTGATGATCAGCTGGTGGCAATGGCAAGCTCTTTATTCCAGGTTGGTGTCTAGACCTACTGGAGACTTTAGTTGGAGAATGCTCCATGGTGCATTGAGCACGGGAGAGTATTTAGCTCATTTTACAGACTCCCCAGCTTCTTGTCCATTCTGTAGCAAAGGAAAGCCTGTGTTTCATGCGTTTTTTTTACATGTGCCAGACTGCAACCTCTATTGGCTCTTTTGAGGAAGTTTCATCTGCAGTTCTGGCTACACTTTTCCCCTCATGTTTATATTTTTGGACACCCAATATCCCGGGACAATCAAGAGAATGACCTTCTCTCCAACTTGCTCCTTGCTCCCAACTTGTGCCAAATTATCCATTCATAAGTTCAGAAAACAATGTTTGGAAGGTAGGAATCCTTTGCCAGTGGAGGTCTTGTTCCGGGTGCTGGTGCGTTCCCGCATCTGAGCAGCATACACACAGGCAGTGTTTACTGGTCGGTTGAAAGAATTTGCTGACCAGTGGGCAATAGGTGGGGTACTTTGCTCAGTATCCCCAGACCTGGTTTTTATTCACTTTAAAGTGCACTTTAATTTAAGTGACAGTTATATTTTAATCAGTTAATTATCTCCATTGTGATGTGATTCACTTTGGTGCACAATCACTCACCTGCAATTTGAATAATATATCAGCTAATGAAAAATCAACACATTGACTGCTTTGTTTGTGAGGTAAAAACACAGAAATATAGGTTTACCCCCAAAACCATATATTTTTGGAAATTAGTCATTCTACCGAAACTAAAATGGGTACCCATGCCTTTCTGCTCCAAACTACTGAGTTGCAAGGCTTTCTCAAAATTAAAGGTTTTGGTGAAATATCTGAAAATTGCCTCAAAGCTTCAACTTTCTGTGTATCACTACTTACCAAGAAAAGCACCCTAAATATGGTTTCCAGGGGTCCTCAAAACAGTTTTTTGCCCATTGGGAATAATTTTACCAAAGTACAGTATCTGGCATTTAGAGGCCCCAAAATGAAGTTGGGTAACCATGCCTTTCTGCTCCAAACTACAGTTTAGGCTTTCCTAAAATTGTTGGTTTTGGTGAAATATTGCCTCAAAGTTTCAACATTCCAGCATTGTAATGTCCATGTATCAGCATAGAGCATCCTAAATAGGAGCTAAACAGTTTTATGGGCAATATGCATAGATATACCAAACTATGTGGTGCACGGAAATGCCTAAATGACAATAGTGTTTATGAATTTTCACGGCTGACGTACTGGCTGCTGCAATATGTGTATTATGTGACATTATAACCCCTAACTGTACAGTGACCCTAGAAAACCATATATTTTCAGAAAGTACACATTCTGAAAAATGCAATATGGTTACATATATGTTTCTACTGCAAACTGCCAAACTGTAAAGCAATGCTGAACATCAAATTTCTGAAAATCATCACAAAACTTTAACTTTACCCCATTATATGCCCACAATTCATAATGTATCAGCATAAAACATCCTTCATATGAACACCAGGGGTCTACTGAATGCTTTGATGCCCAATATGCTTAGCTATACCAAACTATGCGGAGCACGAAGACACCCAAATGACAATAGTGTATATAAATTTTCACGGCTGGCATGCTGGCTGCTGCAATATAAGCACCCTGGTATGTGTATTATGTGACATTATTATGTGACATAAGACTACTTCAAATGGTTGAAAGAAACTCTGCCACTGACATCTATGTGACCTCAACAGGTTTTAACTAGAGTATTTTCAGATACCCGTTTAGGGTATAGTAAATCTCACTAAAATTCTAGGTTTTTTTAACCAAAAAATCAAGTTTTGACTGAAAAATATACTTGAACTCTCAAATTTTTCATGTAAAAATCAACTCGACCTTTGATAAATAACCCCCTTAAACTTTAATGGAAATATGCCAAGAATTGTATTTATAAAAATATAGCTAATGGATGGACTATGCCTTTAAAAAATGCCAAAAGTTTTGATAAGTGAGTCACTTTATTAAATCGATATAAATGTATGATATGATGTATAGTATAGGAGGCGTATACAGCCTAATAGAATGTAGGTGATGAAAGCCTTATTAAGGGGTAGATATACACAAACAATGATGGGCCTAATTTATGAATATAGGTGTTAAATAGCACAAATAGAGATATATATAGCAACAATAAAGCATTTCCTTTTGTTTAGCCTGACAATTAGGGAGTTATTTGTCAAAGGACAGGTCTTAGAGGTTTGTGAGGTTTTTTATACCTTGAATGAACTCACAACTCAAATGTTTTTTAATTTAAAACAATTCAAATTGAAAAAACTCGAATTAATAGAGTTTTCGCTGGAAAAAATGTATCAAATTAATTGAGTTTCAACATCTTCAAATGGTTCAAGGGCCTTCTGCCATTGACTTATACATGAACTCGACAGGTTTTAGCTTGAGTATTTTCAGATCCAAGCTATTTCCAGCTTCAGGGGTATAATACATCTCGAAAAATTTTAGTTATTTTATAAAAGCCCAAAAAGTTTTAGTTTTTTAACCCAAAGATTTTTTTAACCCAAAAAAACTCCAATTTTTTTGCAAACCACAACTCAACCTTTTGATAGATCAGTCCCTGTAACTGCATAAGCATACTTTAGCAGATATTGTATAAATAAGCCCTGATTTTTAAGCAATAAGGACACACACACAGATTATACAGGTATGGGACCTGTTGTCCAGAATGCTCAGGACCTATGGTTTTCGGGATAATGGATCATTCTGTAATTTGGATCTTCATACCTTAAGTCTACTATAAAATCATGTAAACAGTAAATAAATCCAACAGGCTGGTTTTGCTAGATTGGATAAAGTACAAGGTACTGTTTTATTATTACAGAGAAAAAGTGAATCCTTCTTAATTTGGATTATTTGATTAGAACGGAGTCTATGAGAGATGTTCATTCCGTAATTCGGAATTCTTGATAACAGGTTTCTGGATAACGGATCCTATACCTGTATTATTTTTTGAATGGACGAGTAAACTGCCTGAAAGCAAATACTATAGCTTAGTTCATTAAGATATGAATGGTGATGTGTGTTTGTAAGAGCAAAAATAATTAGATCTGCAATAACCACATACAGAAAAAATATTTTCTATATAGAAGGAATAGATCCGATATCCTTATTCTTTGCCAATTTAAAGAGATAGTGTCATCTTTCTGAAAATCTGACAAAGCAGAGGCATAGTTATGAGAATACTAAAAAAAATATGATATTAATAAAATCATAAATGTATAATCTGTGCAAATCTGTGCAATTCAGAACTTTCTGGATAACAGGTTCCTGGATAACAGATCTGAAAGCAAGTACTATAGCTTAGTTTATTAAGATATGAATGTGATGTGTGGGTGTAATAAGAGCAAAAATAATTAGATCTGCAAAAAATACATGAAAAACATAAAGAAAGAATATTTTCTACATAGAAAGAATAGATCCTATGTCCTTATTCTTTCTTATTCTTTGCCTATTTAAAAAGATAGTGTCGTCTATCTGAAAATCTGACAAAGCAGAGGCACAGTTATGAGAATACTAAAATAATAAAAAAATTATGATATTAATAAAATCATAAATGTAAAATCTGTGCAAAATAATTATGTATATTTGGTTAGCATAAATGAATTGCTAAATAATAAGTCCTACAAATAAGAAATGTCATTTTAGCTTATTCTAAAGTTTTGATTGAAAACCCTACTATTGTTATAACCTATTTACCTCTAAACTTAGTGAATACAATTTTGCTGGTATTATCAACAATACATTTGACTTTACAGAGGGAGAACTCTCAATTTTATTGTGCACATTGTCCTCTTGAGAAAAAGCTGCAAGGTCATTCGAAAACCATTTGACAGCAGCAGAATGAGATTTCCACACTGCTGCTGTATGTATCAGATTTCATTCAAACATTTCCCATTTCTGAAATATAGACACAGGTATGGGAAAAGAGAAGGAGACCCCCTTATTTAGCCATTGGTCAGCAACATTTCTCTTCATGCTACAGTATAGGAAACATTTACTGACTTTCAAGGTCAGGTTTCCTAAACACATTCTGCTATAATACTTACTTTTATTTAAGACCATGCAAACAGATTGTAAACAACCTTGCAACAGATGTGTGATTTTAAAGAGAATTCCTCTCACTAGCCTAACGCTCAGTGAACATATACAAGAATTATTGTATTTATTTAGTTTTATATCATTTTTGACTTGTATACAAATTTTATTATTTTTAATAAGAAAATGGTCCTCAAACAAAATATATTGCCACTGATATTACCATTTAAATTTTTATCCCAGTTACTTATTGCTTTATCAAATAACCAGTAGTGAATAAATTCACGAAACTGCCAAAAAAATTCGCCAAAAAAAATTTGCCGCGCAAAAAGCAGTCACGCGTCGTTTTTGACGCGACGCGCCAAAAACGACGCGACGCGCGCTGAAAATGACGCGACGCGTCGGAAACGACGCAACGCGCGTCAAAAACGGCGCACGACTCGTTTTGCGAATCGGCGAAAATTTTTTAGGCGAAGCGAAACGCACCCGTTTCGCCCATCACTAATAACCAGGACTAGCTTTGTAATCCAAATACATATTTACATTCAACCATAGTATAAGTCTAAAGTTAATATTACTATTTATAAACTGATCACTCCTCTATTGATTTCTGCCTTTTATCCTTAATACTAGGTTTGTATGTTATACATTTATATATTTTCTTGTCTTACTCCTTATCATACCTGTCTTCTATTTATGTATTCAGGCATCCTTTTATTCCTTCCAAAACTTTTAACATTTCAAACAGTTATGATCTATGAAATATTACCTGATAGCACAGTTGTGTCTCTCATAAATTTCCATATGCTTTCTGGAACTCATATTCCATCTGCTATAAATGCATGCTCTTTATAAGCTTTATCTTGTAATCCTGCAACCTTTTCTTTCACTAAACTTGGTTCTTCACTATTGACACTGCCTCACTTGTAGTCATCTCCTTTGGAGGCTTCTCTTTTAGCCACAGGTTTGAATTAAATAAAGTAAAGTAAAATGGAGATTTATTTTTAATGGAAAAAATGTAGAGCGATACAGTTGATTGTCTGGCATTTTTAGAATGGACTTGAAGGTTAGGAGCCTGACTGGAAGCAATGCACCACTGACCACTGTCTTGCTGTTTTAAATCATTGCTATAATTATTCTTGAATCAAATGGGTTTTTTTTCTATCCAGGAAGTTGTAACACTGGTGATAAACTAAAGAGGAGAGGTCTGCATAAAAATAGACATTTTTTATGACAAATTTTTCGGCGAAGCGAAACAGGGTAGATTCGCCCATCACTACTTATTTTGTCTCGTCTCCTTATAATGCTATTAATATATAAAAATTATTAATAATAATAATCTGTCAACTACCCTTTAAACTACTATATGATACTTGTAAAAAAGTTATGCATCCGATATTATAAAAGTTGAAGGTGCAAAATGCCCATTTATCCTTACCAGAAATGAGCCCCTGTCCTAAATATTTAGCATCTATGCAATATGGTTTAGGTGGTAGATTTAGGGGCAGAATTATCAAGGGTTGAATTGAAAAATCACATTTTTAAATTAGAATTTTTAGCAAATTTTAGTGTACTAGGGACAAGGGAATAGTCCAAATTTGATTCAAATTTGAAAAAAAAATTATGAATATTGAAATTTATCATGTTCTGTTGCTTTAAAAATTTGAGTTTGACTATTCGCCATCTAAAACCTGCCACATTGCTGTTTTAGCCTATGGGAGACCTCTTAGAACCTAGAATCATTTGGTGAACTTTCAAAAATGTAAGCTTAAAAAAAAAAAAAAAAATACTTCAAATCGAATTTGATCAAATACTGTATGATCCAAATTCCATTCAAACAATCGAATACAGCCTATTCACTTGAAGTTCAAAAATGTGTTTTTCTAAATAACAATAATACATTTTGGTAGGTCTTTTTGTATTCGAATTTCAAGTTGATGGTGGGCATTTTAACAAACTCCCATCACCTCGAAATTCAACCCTTAATAAAGTTATTAATAAATAAAATAAAAACTCACGCATGTCATTTTTGGAACCGTATTTATGAAATAGTGAGTTCTAACTTTCACCCATTGATGAATATGAATAGAAGATGGGTGACATATTATTCATTAAAATCTAAAGTCACGTTTTGAAAGAACTCATTTTGTGAGAACTTTTTGGTCCCATTATAGTCTCTGTGGTTGGAGGACCTTTGTCAACTACCAATGGTCCTGCTAAAAGCACTGTGATCCTTAGACTTTATGTGCACCCCATGCATCTTTCAAAGGGCAACTGACGTCTTCTTTCTATTGCACTACCTCTTTTGGCACCTGCTCTGGGAGTCACCTGCTCTGGGAGTCATTCTCCATTCTATCTGATATTTTAAAATCAAATTGACAGCCTCCTTTACAACCATTCTTTATTCTGCTCTTTGTTGACCATTGGGTCTACTTACTTTGAGACATTTTTTGGCATAAGATTGGCAACATTTTGTTGTCCAACCCGAGAGGCTTAGACAGGGAACAGAAGTTAAATTTGGAAGCAGAGCACCTCTAACAACTCTAACAAATAGCTGCTTTCAATGCATGGTTCTCAAAGATGAGCTATAAACCTTCTGTACAGAAAATGTGCATGTGGTTATGAAGTTCTACTGCTCTATTACTTAAGACATATGAATACAATGTTAACCTTTCAGAAAAGGTTTCTAGACCATTAACAAAAAGCAGGACACTTATAAAAAATGGAAGTTGCTGGGCTGCATTGATTGCATTTATATTAAATGGTAAATGTTGGGTTGCACTGTATTTAAGCCTTGACTTTGCTAGATGGATGATCAATTTATAAATTTCAATTTTATGCATTTTATATTTTACATAATCATATACTGTATGAAGTTTCACACTTTAACAAAAGATTTATCTTTGTTTTTCCATTAAAACAAATCAACTCAACCACACTGACTTTAAGCAGAAAATGTAGAAGTTAATCAACTGTTAACTTGAAATGTTAGAGTATATCATTAACATGAGTTTTCACTTAATTGGATAATGTCTTCATCCTTTTGCTAATCCAAGTTACTTGGCTGGCAGGAATGTGATTTAGCAAAACCACATTTCTTTTATGAAATTGGCTGTTCAGCTTTTTTCACAAACGATTGTAAAGTTGTAGAGTGGAAAGTACATATCCTCTACAGAAAAGGCAGATTTACATCTCATTCCTGTGGAAAATGTATTTAGTAATCCCTGTTAAAAGGCATATTGAACTGATCTGCATAATCTTCTATTGAAAGAATTATGGGGGTTACTTCTCCACTGAATTCAACTTGTCTGATTTTTATGTCTGTTTGTCAGCATTTGTACTTCATATAACAGTGGCTTTCCATATTTTTAAGTGCTATAGCTCAACATTTTCTTCCACTGGAACTATTTAGTGTCAAGGGCCTTTAATTTAACATATCTATTCTGAATGCTAAGACTGTTGGCTTTTGCACAGCACAATCCTTGTGGGTATTTCATTATAAATCAAATATGCAACTTAAGTATTCTGTGGATTTTGTTGTTTTTAATGATTGATTTTAAATGCACCAAAATATAAAACTAAATCTAATTTTAGAAGTTATAGTCGTTAGCTAGACACAAATATTTTAAACAGCCAAATTCAATTTTGTGAACCAAATGAAGTTCTTTAAGAATATTTGTAGAAAACTCAGTCTTTGTATTGTCTCCCAAATTATACAAAAAATTTAATTCTGGATAATGAAACTATTTAATAGTATATGTAATCAAAAGCACCATCTGGCAGGAAGACAGTCCCCCTTCAGCCAAGTTCTCACAATGTCTTGCTTCAATTTTTTTGTGATTATCAAACCTTTGGAGAAACATACAAGGCATTTTGGGATCTGGAGTTGTGGTTGAAGAAGAGTTTCTAATCTAGTTAAGGTTTTCCTTTTCTTGTACATTTGCTTAAGACTTTCTCTTTTTTTACACCCCTCCACTCTTTCACACAAACAGTATTTGCCCCTAGCTATACTAACTTTAGAGTTTAGTATCAAAATAGCCTTTGATATTATCTGTCCAAAAAAATCATCCAAGCCCCTCTTAAAGCATCAACAGAATCAGCCTTCACAACATCACCCGGCAAAGCATTCCACAACCTCACTGTGAAGAACCACCTACGCCTCAAATGAAAGTCCTTTTCTTCCAGTCTGAAGGGGTGGCCTCTGGTGCGGTGATCTCTTTATGGGTAAAAAGGTCCCCTGATATCTGTCTATAATGTCTTCTAATGTATTTGTAAAGTGTAATCCTGTCCCCCTCCTCTTTCACTTTAACATCAGCAACAGCACAGTAATTCTTTATCATCCAGGGGTGCATGATTGCATGTATGCCCCTGAAGGTTTTCATGTCAGATGCACCCTGTGGGCCCCAAAACGCACAGCACTAACAAGGATCTGGAAAGTAATTTCATTACATGGTACTTATATTTTATTGACAAGGCAAATTCAAGTGCACTTATTAAAAACTCAAAATACTATTGTTAGTGGTTTAACTATATATATATATATATATATATATATATATATATATATATATATATATATATAGGATCCTATATCCAGGAATCCATTATCCAGAAAGCTCGTATTTTCGGGAAAGCCATCTCCCATAGACTTCATTTTTATGAAATCATTCAAATTTAGTTATATATAGTGTGATGTTTGGGTGGGTGGTTTTTACCAAATACGCAGGCCACTCCACATTAGTTGGGAACAGTTGGTTTATTTTCTTCAGTTCAAAATAAATCTCTTATTGACAAGCAAAGGCATAAGAACAAAACAGCTTCAATTCAGTAGTAAATAAGTCCCAACATAAGAGCCATGTACTTTCCCAGAAAAAATTCAGTGTTCAGTCTGTCAGGAGTGAACTCTGGTCTTTTGGAAAGGAACTTTTCCAGAACTCCACAGTGAGTAACCACATGTGAAAACAAAAATTTTCTCCCTCTTCACCTGCTGATCACCTCCATTAAACACCCCTGGATGTCAAAGCCACCTCTGAATGGTTAACCCCATAGTGTCTCTTAAAGAAGTACCTTCTTTAAAACCTAAAGAATGGGCATTTATACCAGCCATCTACCAGACATTCCCTCCAGCTTGTACAATAGTTAATATTAATTGGAGAAAAAAACAATCCTGTTGGGTTAATTTCATGTTTGAAGTTATGTATAAAGTATATTGGTATAATTGGAAAAGAAAAGCAACAAAACAAAAATGATTTTTATTGAAAATTCAACTCATGTGACTGGAACGTTGGATTTTCAATTAAAATATTTTTGTATTCTTGCTAAGACCTGTAAGTGCAGCATGCTTTGTTAAATTGATACATATAACAAAATGAGACCACTCCTACTCTCGAGCTGTCATCGAGTGTAGGAGCAAAACGTTGTAATAAAGTCAAGCACCCTTTTGTTCACTCACTAAGTTAATTGGTCACAAGTTAATTTATGTCTTAGTATCCTAAATTTAAAGCCCCAATATAAATTATTTAGTTGATTAATAAAAATAATAATCTGTTTGCTGTAAATTGATTTATCAGTGATTACATATAATTGTCATATATATCAGAAAGTAAAACTGTCACACTGAAATATTTAAAAAAAAAAGTAATATTTAAGTGTAAATTAAGTGTCAAGGTAGGCCTTAATTTTTTAGTATTAAATCGCCAAAAAGTGTAAAGGGACTTATTTAATTAGTGTAGTGGCATGCTGTAGCATACTTTTACAAGTTGCATTTTACAAAGTTAGCTTGATTTAATATTCCTCCTGCTTATGGACTGATATAATATTTCAAAGCAATTGATTTAGCTTCTAAAGTATACTTATGCACATTCTGAGATCTTAGTAAACCATATAACTCTGGTACAGTAGCTAAATACTAATAAAAGCACAAAATCTCTTTTTTTTATTGACTAGCATATTAACCCCTAGGAAATAACTTTGGATGTCCAACACACTTTTAAACTAATAAATTATTAATCATATTGTTGGTTTTCATTTTATTCATCTTCAGTTCATATCTGAAGTCTGGTATTAGAATATTTAGTTTGGCATTAGGTGAAAGGGGTTGTTCACCTTTGAGTTAACTTTGGTATGATGTAGAGATTGATATTCTGAGACAATTTGTTTTCAATGTGATTTTTGAGTTCTTTAGCTTTTATTCAGCAGCTCTCTTTTTGCGATTCTAGCATCTGGTTGCTAGGGTCCACATTACCCTAGAATACATGCAATGATTTGAATAATAGACTAGAATATGAATTGGAGAGGGCCTGAATATAAAGATGAGTAACAACAAGTAGGAATAACAATAAGTGTATAGCTTTACAGAGCACTTATTTTTAGATGGGGTCAGTGACCCCCATCTGAAAGCTGGAAAGAGTCAGGAGAAGACAGCAAATAATAAAAAAAACTACAAAATTAAATAATTCAGACCAATTGCTCAGAATTGACCATTCTGTAACAAACAGAAAGTTAACTTAAAGGGAACCACCCCTTTAAAGAAACATAATCATTTAGAGACCATGGAAGAAACATTACCTGAACAACTGACATACAGAGGCAAGTTTGATACTTCCTTGAAGGAGAAGTTTACCTTAAAATACACTTTTATGATGTTAAAGATGTTCTTGTTCTAAGCAAACACAGGAGGAAAAAAGATTGATAGAATGGGCTAAAATTGGCCAGAAAGAGAAATATTTGATATATACACTACATACTATAACAATATACATCACAATTTAATACAACTGAAATATATATATATATATATATATATGATCCTATATCCAGGAATCCATTATCCAGAAAGCTCGTATTTTCAGGAAAGCCATCTCCCATAGACTTCATTTTTATGAAATCATTCAAATTTAGTTATATATAGTGTGATGTTTGGGTGGGTGGTTTTTACCAAATACGCAGGCCACTCCACATTAGTTGGGAACAGTTGGTTTATTTTCTTCAGTTCAAAATAAATCTCTT
Organism: Xenopus borealis; assembly: GCA_024363595.1. Lineage (NCBI taxonomy): Eukaryota > Metazoa > Chordata > Amphibia > Anura > Pipidae > Xenopus > Xenopus borealis. The sequence continues at coordinate 130,708,656 of CM044433.1, read as the reverse complement.
ATTGACAAGCAAAGGCATGAGAACAAAACAGCTTCAATTCAGTAGTAAATAAGTCCCAACATAAGAGCTAAAATTGGCCAGAAAGAGAAATATTTGATATATACACTACATACTATAACAATATACATCACAATTTAATACAACTGAAATTTGAGAACACAATGTATAATACTAATGAATGCAATTCATGTAATTTGTATTGTACTTGCTCTTTAATCTATACTATGCCTGCAGTGTGCATATATTTAAAATATATTAAATGACTAATTGGAAATGTGAATTTTAAGGAAATCTATTGTAATATAATATATAGAGTACATGGATAAAAGCATGTATTATAATGGGAAGCTCTTCTGCGGAGTATCCTTTAAGGCTTGTACCAATATTCTTCAATTCTAAACTATATATGTGTGTGTTGGTAAAGTAACCTTTGTAATTAGTTCAATTTGTTTTGAAAGCTAACATTGTATATTTAACAACAATTATCAATAACTATAGTTTTCAGTTTTGAATTGATACCCTTGACCTGGTAACATGTTATATAGCAATCTAGCTTTTTACTATAAACCAGGTAAAACCATTGACATGATTTTTGCATAGGAAACTAGGACATACTTATATATATTCATAATAGAAAAGAAATACAATTTTAAGTAAAATCTCAATATCAGGCTTTCCCAGGTCACATAAATAAATTGCATAAACTTCATGATAATATAAAGGGAAATGAGAAAATATTTTGCTAGCTTGTTATCAGTATTGATGTAAGTAAATTTTATGTAAACCCGTTTTTGCTACCCCCCTGTGTGAAAGGTTGTACATCATACAAATATTACCAACTTCAGGTCCTGATTCCTCTTTGCAAGGTGAAAGGGTACTGGGAATTTCCTCTATGACAGTGCCTCCACCTAATGGTATCCAGCAATACAACTGGGGATGGCTCCATTAGGAAACAATAATCAAACACTCTGCAGTAAAACATATATAACTTTAAAGGCAAAGTAAATTATGCATTTACATCATATTAATGACCACTACCCTGGGAATACCTCCTTGCCAGGTAAAGTCCTCACTCCACTCCTGGAGTCTCAGTCCCTTTTACCTAAAGAGCTCATAACTTTTTCCAGGTAGCGCTACCTTCCCAAATACCTCTCTGGATGGATAGATGTAATTTGCTCCTATGTGGTAGGCACAGAAAAAAAGCCTGTTTCACAAACAGGAGACACACTGGATCTGTTCTATTTCATCAAAACCAGCACAGCCACTCTACTCACTAGTTCATTATGTTAAAAAAAAAAAAAAAAAATAGGGAAAGGTATTAATTAAAATTTCAACCATTTGGTTAATCCATTTTATCTTTGATCTTTGCTAGCCTTTTACTTTGTTCTAAATTCTTTTTTAAATGTTTATATAGAGAAACTACAGAGCACGATAAAAACACAAAGTGTAATTGTTTTACAAAATTGTCCAGAAAATAAAACATACTAAACAACAGACTCTTATCTATAGTAATAAGTAAAATCAACTGTTGTATTTTTTTTCTCTTGAAGCCTTTATGCTGATCTTCCAACTGTCTTTCTTATTTCCAAATTGTGAAAGCCAGTTGGATGACTAACAAAACTCCTTCAAGAGAAAAAAAATACAGCAATCCAGTTAATTTCATTTATTACTATAGATATACCATGACCTGGTTGGATGAGAAACTTCATAGAAAACATAAAGATAATTCAATGTTTGTATAAAAATATAATACAGGTATGGGATCCGTTATCTGGAAACCCATTATTCATAAAGCTCTGAATTACGGAAAGGACATCACCCATACATTCCATTTTATCCAAATAATCAGATTTTTAAAAAACTATTTCCTTTTTCTCTGTAATAATACCAAAGTATCTTGTAATTGATCCAAACTAAGTTATAATTAATCCTTATTGATAGCAAAACCAGCCTATTGGGTTTATTTAATGTTTATATGATTTTCTAGTAGATGTAAGCTATGAAGATCCAAATTATGGAAAGATCCATTATCTGGAATACCCTAGGTCCCGAGCATTCTGTATAAAAGTTCCCACACCTGTAATATGCTATTCTTGACAAGAATAGTATATTATATAGTATATATTATAATTGTTGTTATATTATCTTTTGGGCCCCTGATTTCAAACTGCTCAACAATGTTTAAGTGGAATTTCAGTTATATCAATTTTATCAATGAATTCATATTTAAGGTAGCTGCATTTTATCTGAAGTCAACCTGACATTATAGTAAAAGTAATAATGGACATTAAATACTAGACCATCTAAAATTTATAGTCTGAACTAGTGATGAGCGAATAAATTCGCCCGATGCGAATTCGCGGCAAATTTCCAT
>CM044433.1:130688584-130705226 GCA_024363595.1 Xenopus borealis | reverse complement strand
ATTTCACATGGCAGTTTTATCACATTGCACTGTGCGTCAAAACTATTCTGACGCGTGTCACAGATTAGCCCATCACTAGTCTGAACTTCTGAAATTGTCTTTATGGTAGAAGCTAGGCAACTGAACTCTCACCTCTCCCTTCTCTGAGGATTGCAGTAAAACAATATCATTGAACTAAATAGGTGTCTTAAAGCAGGAAGGGTATAAATGCATACTGTAGAGGGTCCCATTTGCAAATGATACATTGAGAAAAATACAGGAAAATTTATATGGGGACATCAATCAGAAAGTTATGACATCCTGCAATGAGAAAAGTTTTTCAGATTCATGGGAACATACTTAACAAAGGACAGTATCTTGAGTTCATACTATAATACACAGAAACACATTAAGTTCTTTCACTCAGAAGTAAGCTCTCACTGTGTATTATATGAAGAGTAAAATTATACTACTGCAGAAAAGCATTAGGCATCAGATGCAATATAACATTTGCAAAAATGAAAATGTATAAACTCTTATTATCCTCTTATTTGCTTGTGCTCTGAATTAAATCATGAATTTTCTTTGGACACTGAAGATTGAGATGCAGTTCAATAAATGGTGCAGACATAATAATGCCTTGACATTACATAAGGGTCTCATTTTTTAGAAAAACGTATTATTCACAATGCATTCAATTTATTGTTAAATTATTAAATAGATATTAAATACAAGGCTCCAAGTTAAAAAATAATTTGAAGGTAAGAGGTAGACATTCTGTATCATATTGTGTAGATTCAAGAGAATAATGACAGTAGTACATTCTAATGCAGTATGATGAAATAAAGTAATGCTATGGATCCAGTGTAATAGATACAATACTCTGTGATAAATATAGCTCAAATGACAACAATTAAAAGGGAACTGCCTTTGATATAATCATGAATTTAGACTGTAGTGGCTGCATATTAATTATTTTCCCACAATATGCTTTATTATTTTATTATACAATTATCAGTTGTTAATATAAATGGTTTATTATTGTGCTTCTTTAACCCAACATTTTTTCTTACTTTAAGCAACTAGACTATGCCATTTGTAATAAGGGAAGGATAGACTATTTTGAAATATATTTTAACAGATTATCAACATTTTGAGAGTAGAAATTCAATATATTGAAAAAAATATAAATTTGAATGTAAGCTGCCTTGTAGTCATTTGTATGATCTTACATGTGATCGATTTCTTGACTGCTTTCATCTCTCCAGCAAAATATTTTTAATAATGTGGCTAGTATATATTTATGATAGTATATGTTAACTGCAGACTTGATAGATAAGTAGTAAATAGGGTTCTAAGCAAAGTACTATGCTATTTGTTTTTGAGGATATGTTTGTTTGTTTCTTTTCACAGTTAAGTGGTTGCAAAGTCTAATAACATTAATATTCTCATAAAGCAATATTAAAGTCAAAGATCCCTTTTTCTTAACATAAGATCAGGTGTATAAAGTGATCATCACATTACAACATTCTGCAGAGATATGTGTCATATGAGCCCAACTGTAAGATGTTTTGAAATCAAAGCAAGAGTATTAAGGAGTATGTTAAATCTTCCCAGGCAATTACTTTAAATTATTTGATTATGCTGGCTTCAGAGGATTAACTTTTTACTAATTTATTGGGTATTACGTTTTATTTTTAACTTTAATTTCACAGTTTGATTCTGAGTAAGCCTCTGTACTGCAGATAGTTAAAATGGGGATAATTAGTACTAAAATGTACTATGAACTTAAGTGTACAAAGAGTCATTTGTTGAAATGCCATTTGCATCAAACTAATCTGAACTAATCTGTGTAAGGAAAGGAAACTATCAATGCACACTACAATATGGAACAAAACATAAATATTATACACTTCTATATGAATAAAAGCTGGAGCAATCAGCTGGAAAAGAGATCACTGTGTTGCAGTAAATGTCTTCCAAAAGATGTTGGTGTTTGGCACAAAATTCTGTGATGTAACTCATGTGGAATAGTAAGCACAATTAATTAAATACTAATTTAATATAATAAGTACAAATCACAAATTACCAAAAATATCTATAGAATGTGTGTTTAGTGATAAAATTAGTTATAATCAGTGTTTAATTGTGTCATCAAATGAATGAATTTTGTTTCTTATAAACAAAATAGCCCCTGTTGTAAAATATGAGGATAAAAGATGGCACCACAAAGTTCTGTGAAATGTATAAAAGACTTGCAGCCTCTTGTGATAATATGGTCATGAACTGCTTTTAGTTAGAATGTTTATTGATTTTTTAAGAAAGAATAATAGGTTTAACAGGAAAACACCATTTTTTTTTTTATTATAAAACATATAGGCTGGGTATAATGCAGTTTTTTAAGGGGCATATTTACTAAGGGTCGAAGTGAATTTTTGAATAAAATAAAAATTTGTAAAAGTTGAATTTCGAAGTAATTTTGGGCTTCAACTAACGAATAGCCCAAAATGTTAATTCAATCAAAAAATTTTAATTTCGAAGTACTGTTTCTTTAAAAAAATTCAAATTTGTCTATTCACCACCTTAAAGCTGCCAAATTGCCATTGTAGTCTATGGGGGAACTCCTGGAAGCTTTCCTAAAAATTCGATAGTATTTAGATGTGGTACCGTGTTAGCCATTCGAAAATATTTATAAAATGTAGAGTTTAGTAATTCTAAAACAACTGGACTTGCTGAATAATTATTGAAAACGTTTCACTACTCATCCGAGCAGTTTCCTCAGTTCAACTGACTGGTATGGGAAGTTCTCTGTATATAAACTCTTCCACTAATCCAATCACAATGGCACATTGTAACTCTTCAAAGAGGTGACATCTGAATTTGATTCTGTGTAGTTACTGTGATGGGATTACCAATGTGTCATGCAACTCCTAGACACAGGTGTTACTTGTGTGAGTTGCATGAATGGATATGTGAAGTGTTCTGAAACCGCTTTGGTACCGATGTGAGAAAAGCATTGTACATAGCAGACAGGTGGTGTTAAGTCTACCTTGACATGAATCGCTTCTTTCATGCCTTTATCCAAGATTTGGACCTTGCTATCTTCAAAGGAGTGTCCCTTGTCTTTGAGGTGTAGAAACACAGCTGAGTCTTACCCTGTAGAGTTCCCCCTCCTATGCTGAGACATTCGCTTGGTGAGCAGTTGTTTTGTCTCCCCAATGTACAGATCTGTGGACTCCATATACCACATTGTTTTGTTTTTCTTTTGGTGTTGGACCCTTTGGGTGTACCAGTTTTTGTCTCAGTGTGTTGCTAGGTTTGAAAAACACAGAGACATAGTGTTTGTTGAAAATCCTCCTGAGTTTCTCTGACACTGCAGCTACATATGGGATGACTATGTTTCGCCTACTATGTGTCTCTGGGCGTTTACTTTTTTTGGTGTTCTTGTTGGGCTTGGTTGCTGCTGTTTTGACAAAGGCCCAGTCTGGGTAGCCACATGCTTTCAACGCTCCTCTGAGATGTCTTTTGACTCTGTATCAGTTGCCCCACATTCCGCCCTGGGGTGCAGAGTTCTAATGACACCCAGTTTGTGTTCCAGTGGATGGTGGGAATCAAACAACAGATATTGATCCATATGAGTGGGTTTTCTGTATACTTCCATTTTCGAGTTACCCCCCTCTTGGATGCATATCAGACAGTCCAAAAAGGCAGGTTTGTTCTCATGGACATCTTCCCTTGTGAACTTGATGTTATTGTCCACTGAGTTAATGTGTTCTGTAAAGGCTGCCACTTCATTGGATCTGATTTTTACCCAAGTGTTATCCACATACCTGAACCAGTGACTTGGTGTTGTTCCCTGAAATGTAAGTAAGACCCTTCTTTCCACTTCCTCCATGTACACGTTAGCTACAATGGGAGAGACTGGAGAACCCATTGCACAGCCATGTTTCTGCCTATAAAAATGGTCCTTGTATTTGAAGTATGTGGTGTTAAGGCACAAATCTAGTTCTGCTGCTGAGGGTGTTATCTTGCTGCAGTTGATTTCTTACAGTCTCAGTTGCCTCTGTCGTAGGTATACATGTGAACAATGAAGTGACATCATAAGATACCATTCTTTCTTCTGCCTCTAGTGTAACACCATGAATCTAGGTTATAAACTCCTTGGCATTCTGGATATGATGCTCTGAATGGGGCTAAGATGTTAGCCAAGAATTTTGCAATGCTGTATGCCACTGAATTTATGCTGCTGACAATGGGGCTTCTTCTTTGTGTACTTTGGGGGGTCCGTATAAGCATGGTGTGGCTTCTCTGGGGTACAGGCAGTGGTATAAAACTCTATCAATGGCTTTCTTCTCTTCAAGTTGTTGTATGCAAGCTATCACCTTTTTCTTGTAACCACTTGTTGGGTCTTTCCTTAAGGGTTCATATGTATTGCTGTCACTGAGTAGTGTGGTTATTTTGCAGTGATAGTCAGTTGTGTTGAGCACAACTGTGCATCGCTCTTTATCTGCTTGCAGGATAGTGATGTTCAGGTCCTTACTCAGAGAACTGAGAGCTCTCCTCTCTTGTGTTGTAAGATTAGAGGGAGTTGTTCTGGCACTTGACAACGCAGATGACACTTTTAGTTGGAGTTGTTCTGCTTCTTCCTTTTTTAAGTGAATTATTATTGATAGCCGATTCTGTGGCTGTGATTACTTCAACTACTGGGATGTGCTGTGGTGTCACTGCATAGTTTAACCCCTTGGCTAGCATGTCCTTTTCTGACTGAGTTAATACCCTATCTGATAAGTTCTCTACCCACTTGTCTTTGGTGTTCTGTTCATCTTTCTGCCTCCAGGTTAGTTCTTCTGTTCTTTTCCAACTGCTGCTTCGTGACAGTAAGGTGGTGAATTTGCTTATTTTTCTCTCCTTACTCTTAATGTGTTGTGCCACCTGTGCATGTTCAACAAAAACAATGGCAAGCTTTCGGAGCACACATACCCCTTCCTCAGGCAAAATACAAATGAACATTGAAAAGGAACATTATATATACAAATAGATCACTGAAAAAGGGTTTATGGGCAATTAATTAGAAAGTTACAGCTAGACAGAGATAACTTGTAGAAGTTAATACAAGTAATTAGGGTGGGTTGTAAATAGTCCAGGGGTCTGGATTCAGTCAGGTCAAATAGTTTGAACTAGACTAAGATAGAGTGGGGTAAGGTTAACACAACAGTGCATAATTAGGAATTGGAAACTAAAAAAGTGAAGATACAGATAAGGTTTCCACTGGGTTGAATAGTATTTGGAGCCAGAACTTATCCACTTCACACTCCCTTACCAGACTGTAACAAACTGAAAATGGGAATAGTGACCTGTAGAGAAAACAATATTCCAGCCCAGATATTGATAAATCCCAAGGGTGAAGACTTTAGCTTTAGCCAAGGAAGCAAACACTAGTACAGTCAGCACCATAAGGAAGGTATCTTTAAGATGTAGATTGTCCTTGGCTGTGTTTTCTTCTAGGTGGCATATCCTTAGTTAAAGTCTTATCTGGTCTTATCTGGTCTTATCTGTTCAGGCCACATTCTAGGGAGTTAAACTTTCTCATGAGTTTGAATTCCCACTCCTTCCACTCCTGTTGTGTCTTGAAGTTACCTTTTAAAACTGTGACCCGAAGATCTTTGATGTTGTGGCTATTGCTGCAGAAGTGTGTTGCCACTGGGACATCTGTGTTGCCATGCTTGATGTTAAACCTGTGGGAGTTCATCAGTTGGCACAGTGTTTGTCCTCTTTCTCCCACACAGAGTCCTGTAGTGGGGCATTTCAAACACATTACTGGGTATACCACATTGTCCGATTTGCAGGTAAATGAACCTTTGTTCCTGTTGACGGTGTGGTATTGTTACCCGGTCTACTGCATGTATGTGTGCACAGGTTTCACATCTTTTCTGCAGGCAAGGAGATGTGCCATTTTCTGCAGGGCCTTGTAGAGAGCTACATACAATTATTTCTTTTAGATTGGGGGGCTGTCTGTATGATAGGAGTAGAGGAACTCTAATTTCTGAGGAATGTACATCTGTCTGTGGGTTTACGGTAAATGGATGTTACCAAAGTATTGTTTTTGATATGGATTGTGGTGTCTAGGAAATTGATTTCTGTTTTCGAGTAGTTCAGTTTTAATTTTATGGTGGGGTGGAAGGAGCTTTGGAAAGACAAGAGTTCCTCTTCACTTGCTGTCCAGATTATTAAGATATCATCAATGTAGTGGAGGTAGACCATAGGTTTGGTAGCAGAGGATGAGATGAACTCCTCCTCCAATTTGGCCATGAACAGATTTGCATACTGTGGTGCTAATCGAAAGGCCATTGCGGTGCCCATCTGCTGCAGGTAGATATAATGGCCAAATGAAAAGGCGTTGTGTGTGAGGGTAAATTCCACCATGGGCACAACTGGTTCTGGTGGTATATTGTGTTGTTGCAGGTGTATTTGACAAGCCATAATTCCATCTTTATGTGGGATGTTTGTATATAGGGATTCCACATCCTTTGTGGCTAGGATGGTTCCCTCTGGAAAGTGTCCTATAGTGGCAAGTTTGTTCAGGAGATCTGTGGTGTCCTTCCTTAGTTCTTTTTTATAGATATCAGTAGGATTCTCCTGCAACTTTCTGTAGTGCATGTCATTGGACAGCTGTCTATGGGCTTCCTGTGTGTAGTCTAGCATGTTCATGATGACTACTGCATCCCCCTTGTCAGCTGGTTTTATAATGATGTTGTTATTTTCTTTTAGTGTACGTATGGCTTTCTCTTCTTGTTTGGAAAAGTTCGCCTTCTGTTTCTGTCTTTTATGTATGATTTCAGTTGTGACTTTGTGGTGGAAATGGTCTATACATTTGTCCAGTGTGGGGTTATTTCCTGGTCCCGGTGTCCATGTTGACTTTTTAGTGGGGTTCTTGTAGAGGCTAGAAGTTGGTTCTTGCATATCGTCACATTCCTCTTTATCGTGGAAGAATTTGAAAGTCAATGTTTTCTGAAGAATTCTTCATGTCACTACACATTCTGATTTTATCAGTGGGTCTTGCTGGACAAAACGAGAGTCCTTTCAATAGCATTGACATCTCTGCTTTGCTTGGGTTATAAGAAGAAAGGTTGATTATAGGACTTATTTGCTGTTTCTTCGCAGTTGTAGCAGTTAAGTAACCCATTTTCTGTCAGAGTCTGTGTAGTTTTTTCTTTTTGCTGATAACCTTCTCAATCTTGTGATAATATACCTGCAGTCGACTTTGTGCTCCTGTGTCATTCAGTAGATGTTCATTGAAGTCAAGGATCTCTTGCTTTACTGTATCGCCAAACTCTACATTTTATACTGGAAATTCGAACGATGCGATCAAGAGATTCAAATTTGTTCGAAAACTGACCTATTAGTTCAAAATTGGTCAATTTTCTGTCGAAAATGGCACCCCTAAAAATGTGATGGTCGAATTTTGAATTTTTTCAAATTTGCATGTTAAAGTTTTAGTTTTTCTTGCTGAAACATGGACTGCTCAGCCTTGAATTAATTACACATTAATGTGTGTTTATACAATTTTATATTTATACTCCATTCCATAGGACAACTAATTGAAAAAGAGCTACCAGTCAGTGTTAAATGCTTGGTCTCTCAACTATTTTGCTCTGCTTTATAACAGAATCCAGTTGTGCTGTAGATATTGGTTTAATTTAAAGGAGCATTGTTTCAGCTAAGCAGAGTGCTGAGGAAATTGAATGGCCTTGCCTAGCCAGGAAGACTAATAGGATCAAACAGAATTTTGCGGCATCCTATTTTGTTGTTGTCTCTAGTGACCTTGTATATCACTGACACTATTGTCATCGAATTGAACACAGTTGCCTGTGAAGTGAAGTGAATTTACCAGACTTTCCTTTCTCTTACTTCTTAGTTAAAAACACAAATGACTTTTTCCTGTTATCACTCAGCTTAAAAAAGAAAACACTCTTTTTTCTTGGTTTGAGCTGTACTTTTAATTGTATCTACAGTATAAATAGTTATTTATTTTTACAGATAAAATAGATTGCATTCGTACAATTACTATTACATTTCTTTATTTACTGTACATTTTTACTTTACATTTTTATTTCTTTTTCAAAAATCTGTATCTGCATTGTATCCCTAGTGTACCACTTTATATTTTTAAAATGACCCATGGGGAGAAGCTTGGCACCTGATATGCCACTAAAATGCCTTCACACTAGATAGATGCTACACAGTTACATGCAGCAGGGAATATGTTATAAATAACATAGGCCACAATGGAAGTAAACTATTACTTTATTGAAATAAATAAAACATTCTAACTTAGAAGTTCCCCTGTTGCTGATACATCTCAATCTTTTACATACTGCATGCTGTAATAAGAGGTGGCTTGAAAGCTTTGCACTATCTATCAGGGACACTTTTGGGACTGCTGCCTAAGGATTGCCAAAGAGCTGAATTTCCAATGAAAAATTAACAAAAAGAAATTTCCAGCTACCTAAACCAGGGTATTATATTACGGATCCTCTACAAAAACCTAATGAGTGAAAAGCTTACTGTGGAACTGTTTATTTACAGGTGTGAACGTGTATATATGTTGGAATTATAGTTGGAATTTTCTAACTACTTGTTGGCACCAATCTGGCATGTAAAATATCTACCTGCTACCACTTATTCCATGTTCCTTGTATTAAAGAAGACCTGCAGAAATAATTCAGAATCCTTTTCTTTTGTTTTAGCTTTACTTACACTAAATAAATGATGTAAATTGTGCATTCTTCACACATGGAATTCACAATCACAGGAAGCAGGAGGGTGCGATTTTGTGAACACTTACTGTACTAATACACGCTTTGCATCATCCCAAAATCTTGTGTATGTACCTTAATGGGGCACTTGATGCCATTGACCAGGCTACAAAATTGTGCAGGGGCAGCTAGGAAGTTTACCCTTTTTAGAGAAATGGGATTTCAAATAGAATGGAATTTCAAATAGATACACATTCATAAAGAACTTTATACATGACAGCATAGATGTATTTTCCTTAAGAACTTATTCAGTAAATAAAGTGCTTCCCTATTGGTAGTTGTCTATTTATCATAATCAATTTTTTCAATAAGTAATTTACAAATTTTAACATTTATTCAAACTAATTCATAACCATGTTTGCATAGGCAGGGTCCATAGGGAACCGTATTGTTGTCCCCTTTCCCGAATGAAAAAAATTAACTGTGGGTACTAGTCAGAAATTTTTGACTTCATAGTCATAGAACTCTCTACAACACTACCAGATGCAGTACAGGATAGAATCTTACCATACCCTTTCTAATAATGTATTCTACATTCCTGAAGTTATAACACAATCCTTTAAGTTCATTTAGTTATAATTTGTAATGAGTACTCATTGTTAAAGAACCTTGGAACAGTATATTCTTCAGTTACCCAAGGAGCAGGATTTACATATCTGAATATTTTCTCAGTAATATTTTTATTAGCAAATAATACCAAAGCTTATATTTTGACAAAGTTCACCCAGTTACACCCAGATACTAGATATACATTAGCATTATAGATTAGTCTGTATGGTTTGGGGTGCATTGACCTTCATTAAACTTCACAGATTTGATAAAGATTTCCATTCTTTCTCTACAATCTACAAAGAAAACACAACACAAACTAACTAAAGTCGAACAAATCACAAATTTAGGGTATTTCATCTTCCACTTGAAAATTATCTTAGACTACTGTTCAGTTTGCAAACACAGTAGGTTTGACAGAAGAGATTTTCAAAAATACTTTTCTTTTTTAAGCTTTAAAACTGCTCTATTTTGATCAGTGATATACAGATGAAGTCACTTTGGATTGTGCATTTGACACAGAATAACTTAACTCATCTATCCCATTTATCCCACTTAGCACAGAATATTGTGTCACAGCATCCCATTCAATTAAAGAGTTCACCATTGAAAACAAGGGTGCTTTGGAATGCTAATGAAAAGGTTAAATGCATTAAATGAGTTAAGATGACTTTAGATAACACAGTTTCTTCAATTAGCCCTGAGTCATGACGCATTTAACTCAAAAGTGGCTGCATCTGTAAGTATGGCTTTCTGTCATTATTTAAAATGATACACTGTAGAGTTGAAATCCTATGAAAAATTAGATGAGTGGTAGGTAGTTAGGATTACCATCTGGTGTATAACTTAGGGGCAGATTCATCAATGGCTGAATTTCAAAGCTTTTTCACTTCGAAATTAGACTATTGAATTTTTGTGGGGGGGTCATTTTCAATCGAATTTGAATCGTTCTAATCGAATGATGCGATCGTTGAATTCGAATGATCTCCCCTTAAAAAAATTTGAATTTGCTAAATTTTGCCAAATTGCCTGTATTGGCTATGGGATGTCCCCCATGGGCTATAATTGCAATTTGGCAGGTTTAAGGTGGCAAATGGTTGAATTTGAATTTTTATAAAAGAACAGTACCTCGAAATTTGAATTTTAGAATTTTTTCAATTCAAATCAAATTTTAGGCTAATAGATGTGTGAAAAGTTCTGAAACCGCTGGGGTACAGATGTTCAGAACTCTTCACAAATCCATTCATGCAACTCTCACAAGTAACACTTGTGTCTAGGAGGTGCATGACACATTAGTTATCCTATAATAGTAACTACACAGAATCAACATCTCTGTGAATTTCAGATGTCACCTCTCTGAAGAGTTACAATGTGCCATTGTGATTGGATTGTTGGAAGAGTCTGTATACCGAGAACTCCCCTACACCAGCCAGTTGAACTGAAGAAGCTGCTTGAATGAGCAGTGAAACGTCTTCTTTAAAATTTCTCTGTTTTGAGTTACTTGTGTTAGATATACAATGACCTGGATGAATGAGAATTTTCATAGTCTAATTTCAAAAATTTTAACTTTATTTGAATATTCACTTCGACCTTTAGTAAATGTACCCCTCAATGTTGGAATGGTAGCTTTGCAATTTTATGATCATAACTATGATGACTAAAACATGTGACCAGGAAATAAGCATTGAAGGAATTGTTCAGTATAAAAATAAAAACTGTGTAAATAGATAAGCTGTGCAAAATAAAAAATGTATATTTGATCTAATATAGCCAAACCTAATTGCTAATTGGTTGATCTGAGCAACATCACTAGTAATGTGTCACTCCACTTTTTGCTTAGCATGACAAATAGGCCCCTATGAGTTAGAGAGATGTATAGCTGGAAGTTGTGTTATGCCAGTCATAATAGCAAGCGTGTCCGTTTTTGGACGCCAGCGTCCTTTTTTTTTTCAACGGGTTTTGGCGTCCATAAACTGATGCGCGTGTCCAAAATGAGATGTGGCGGCATTTGGCGAATTTTTAGCTGACTGTTTTATTTTGCACAGTCTATCTATTACACAGTTTTTATTTTTACACTGAACTGTTCCTTGTGTATTTGCAGTAATTTTGTCCAGAACAATAGAACATCCTTTATATTGTAGTGGTCCAGTTCTCCCACAAACCCCCTTTTTAAATTTTAATATTGATATTAGTTGCCATCACTGAGGAATAGCCAAATGTTGGCTATTTTCTGCCAGCAGAGTAACAAATTATTGTTACATTGCTTACATTCTGAGAATGAAAATGTAATTCTGAGGATGGAAAATAAACACATATTTTGATATAATATATTTATTAAATATAATACAGATGCCATCTTTGTGCTATATAATTTATTAATAATAAAGCAGATGCAAAACTCTAAAACAGATTTTGTAACTGTAAAGTTATTGTACAGATGTTGCTTTATTGTCCTTCTCATAACTGCTGCATTAAAATGCATTAGAGCCAGTGAATTGCAACAGCTCATCTAAAACATTTAACCCAAGGTCATCCTGGAGGCAAAATATGTCAATGGAATTTGCAGGGTCCTTCAGGAAATGTGACAGGAAAGAGTATGAGGCTTAAAGGTTGCAATGTAAAAAGGCATCTTTTTATTTAAACAACAATAAATGTAACCTTTCCTTTATGTATTTTGTGTTATATTTGTTTTCAATTAATTCTTGTTTCTAATCTCAGTATAATATACCACCGTTGTTTAGTTCAAACAGAATAAAGAAAATATGTATTGCTTCATATCCTTTAAATCTAATAAAGAGAATTATGCTTGCTCACAAGGTGCTTACCTTGGTGCTTAAACCAAGGATGCTTAATTATACAGCAGAGAGGTCATACCACTCAAACACAAGCACTGACTTTTGCCTTTGGCCCATAAAGAGCCACTTACACAGTGAATATTACATGGAGATCAAAGAATACCAGAAATGTTTTTCCCAATGTTTAAAATAAAATGTGTGGTCTGGATACGGTTATAGTACTTAGTTACTATAAATTATGGTTAATATCTTTGAACAAAGATAAAATAAAATATGACCTTTTTGTGTTAACAGTATAAATAAGGGATCCGCATGCTAGCAAAGCTAGATAATAATTCACATGCATACAATGGAACTCTTTTTTTAAAAAAGCTATTCAAACATGATAGTTTACATTGACAATTAGAATCAGTTATATTGCTTTGTTATATTGTTTGACTACTACAATATGTTTCTAAAGTGAAGTAGAGAAATCATGTAGATTGGAATACAGTACATTATTCATTATCATTGTCTGCTGGGATTTTTCAGTCAACAGGGTTGATATACTACTGAGTTCTATTATTTGGTGAGGCCAAGATTTAGGTTCAAACACATGGGCCACTAAACTGCAAAAACAATCATGATTTGCCAATACATAAATAAAGCTTAACAGGTATAAATACACATACTAAGCATGGTAAAGATGAGACAGTATGACTAATCATAGGCCAAAATGTTTTTTTCCAATGTACTGCATCTGAGTCCAACCTGATCAAGCATCATCAAACACAGTACAAATACAGTATAAGTAAAAACCACACAAAATTTGGAGAATAGGTTAAGGTACCCTTTGTGCTGCATCTAGTGTTTTATTCTGAACATGTTAAAAAACACCATAAAAGACATGTTTAAAAGACACATAACCATAATGATATTCTTCATACTCAGCTTCCCGTTACTTTTGAAGAAATTGTTAACATTTCTTGTCATAGATAATTTTTTTCTGTATAAACAGCCAAAGCCTAAAGCAAATATAAAAATGCCTAAAATATATTGTTTAATGGATATATGGAACAGTGTGAGTCTATGATTTGAAAATATATTTGTATAAGGTCAAAATACACAGACACTAAAACATTTAATATATTTAATTCAATGTGAATTGGCATGTCATTGGCAAATGAGCAACCATTAAGTTCTGGCAGCATTTGTATTTTAACTAATGACCCAGTAATGCAGGTTCTTGCAGTACAGGTAATGAATGTATTATCTGGAATGTTTGGAACCTGGGGATTTTCAGATAAGGCTTTTAAGGCTTTTAGTGCAACGTTTCGGCTCCTAATTGAGCCATCATCAAGAAGTAAAACCCTAGCAAACAATCCCTTTTGACCCCCGGTATGGCACCAAAACCAAGGTGTGACGTCATGGTTGACAGTATATGTACACGTATTATACCAATCTTGGAAGGCCCACTGGAACACCAGCCTTTATCAAAGTGAATCAATAATGCAAAATAACAGTTAATATACAGGAAATGGCAGGTGAGGGCTTAATTGGGTAGTGTGTTAGACTGCAACATTCAAACCAACCAGTCAAAAATCCCCAATCAAGTGCTTGAGAAAACTACCAATGGAAACCTCCAATCTGCAAGAATTCTATACAGGTGTAATGGAAAACATGTGTTACAGAGTAACTGTGTTAAAACATTCAATAGTAAAAGAATTGTATCCAAATACAAAGTTTTATCTGATCAAATAGGATACATTGTGTCAGTGTATAGTGCAGCGATCCCTCTAAGCGCATAGGTTTCTCAGAATAATTAGAGAATTCCAAAATCCAAGCTTGTAGGCTTAGAGTTTTCTAATACTCACTATCATCCTGATCTGTAGCTGCTAAGCCCAAGCTTATAAATTCCAACAGATATATTGCACACTCGTTTAAAAACTAGTAAAGGCTGGATAGGGTGCGTCACTTAACATCTACTGCCAAGCAGTTTTAAGACATTTTGTACATTTTGTTCGCTTTAAGGGCCTTTCCTGGGGGGGTCTATTAATTTACCCAGGAAAACAATACATCGTTTTTTTTCGAGCTTTCAAAAATATGCTAGAATTTTGGGGTAATTCCCCTCCTGTGAAAAGATATGGGCTTCTAAGTGTATAAAAAAAAACAAAAAAAAACAGTTTTGCATGATACAAATTCATATATCAGAAACATAATTTATTTTATGCACGAGAAAGTTCAGTGTATCCCAAACACGCCAATACCAAATATATATCGTTTTATTGAGATTTCTCACTTTTATAGAGCAAAATCTCTAAGCAGTATACTACCAAATTTCCAAAGCACAGCTCAACCAAATGGCATACTTCTGATTTTAAGGTCAAACATTCCACTGAAACAGTAGGTTTAACCTAGAAAACTCCCCATTATTAGAAAGAACAGATCCTGGAAAGTGATGGCCGAATTTATTCACCTGCCGTGAATTCGCTGCAAATTTCTGCTGCTCAATATGTATTGGTGTACCTAAGTATGTGGCATATAGATACCCCAAAATGTAGACACCCCACTTTTAGGTATAAAGATAGATCACCCCAGATATGAAAGCCTAGGGTCCTCTGAACAGTTTGTTGCCCAATATGTATATGTGTACCCAAGCATGTGGCATATAGAAGCCCCCCCAAAAAAAGACCCCCATATGATCTCTCATTTCAACAGATTTACATCATTTTGAGAGGGGCAAAGTTAGAAAAAAGTAAGTTCACCCCCAAAAACCATACATTGTCAGAAAGTACACATTCAAACAAATCCAAAAATGGGACTGCATGTCTTTCTACTCCAAAGCACCAAGCCGCAACCCTTTCCTAAATTTGACGATAAAGGCAGCTGTTTTTACATTTCTGAAAATCACCTAAAAAATATTGCATTTGGCCACATTTATCTCACCCAATTTCTTACATACAATTGTAAAACACCCTAACTATTGATGCCAATGGTCTATGGAACAGTTTGATGTCCAGTATGCACAGATATAGGAAAGCAGCTGGCATGTGCAGACCAAATAAATATAGTGCATATGACTTTTCTCAGCTGCTGATTCGCCTTCAAACAAAGGCCTGTGACTGAGCATTGTCTGCCAAACGACCCTCCTAACAGCACAAAGACCCCCCCCAGAGCCATATATCTTAGGAAAGTACACATTCTGAAGAATCAAAAGTAGGTAATTCGGTCTTTCTACTCCAAACTACCATACTTCAAAGCTACGCTAAAGGCATCAGTTTTTGTGACATTTCTGAAAATCGCCAAAAAATATTGCAATTGGCCATATTTATTTCACCCAATTTCTTACATACAATTGTAAAACACCCTAAATATTGAACAGTTTGGTGTCCAGTATGCATAGATATACCAAAGCAGCTGGCATGTACGGAGTGCATATGAATTTTCTCCACTGCCAATTCGCCTTTTGTGTGAGACTGAGCGTTGTCTGCCAAAAGATCCTCCTAACAGCACAAAGCCATATATTTTTGGAAAGTACACACTCTGATGAATCAAATACAGATAAAGATGTCATTCTACACCAAACTGCAAAGTTTTTCTAAATATAGAAGTTTTTACAACATTTCTGAAAATCGCCTAAAAATTTAGCAGTTTGCCGAATTTATCTGTCTTTACGTACAAAGACAAATCACCCTAAATATGGATGTCGGAGGTCTACTGAATAGTTTGATGCCTAATATGCATAGAATTACCAAAGTATATGGTATGTACGGACCCCAAATGAAAAACATACATATGAATGTTCACGCTTAACAACACAGATGCTGAAAACAGTACCCCGACTGTGCGCTACGTGCCGTAAGACCCCCAAACTGTAAAAAGACCCTCAGACTATACTAAATATACATAAGGAGCAATAATGCAGGGATAAAATTGTAATAAAACCACAAAAATAGCGTAAATCAATTAAATAAAATAAATGACCGACAGCGTAATTAGTGGCCCAAATCAATTATCCAATAGTCACGCTGTCAAAATAGGTTTTTAGGAAAAGATAACAGTACAATGAATAAGTTAAAAAAAAAAACAGCTGTTTGTGAGTTTTTGTGTATATATGTTTGTGCACAAATAAAAGTTGTCTGAGTGTGCAAATATGTGTAAATAAGTGTAAATAAGTGTACAAAAGGGACCAAGTGTGCTAAAATAAAAAATACCAATCTGTACTAAAATATGTGTGTAAGTGTATAAATGTACTGTAAGTGACTGTAAATGCAGGTAAGTGTGTAAAAAAAAAGTGCTCTTCCCTTTTTTGTTGCAGGGGGATCGCTGAAGCACGGGGAGAGTCCAGGAAGTGGAATATGCAGTCTCAGCGCAGCAGGAAGTGCGTGAGCGGCTTTGCAGGGAAGGAGAGGTAAGCAAATTAGCAGACGCTCCTTGTGATGCGTCTGCTATTTTGAAGTCAGATCTGCGACAATCGAGTTGCAGATCCGACTTGACAGCCCCCTAGCATTGTTGCCTAGGGGG
>CM044433.1:130676011-130687182 GCA_024363595.1 Xenopus borealis | reverse complement strand
CTCCATTGAAATGTACTAATACAAATACAAATTTTACATTAAAGTATGTTGATGTGTTTTTATTACTGCACAGAATAAAGGTGACAGGGATAGTCAAATTAAATAGCATAGCAAATGCCTCTCTAGTAATACCTTTGACTTGTCATGTTTGCAGGCTATCATACATGTACCTTTTCCTCTGGAACAGTGAGCCTAAATGACATATATTTTCTGCCCTTATCAGTGTGTTTTCAGTTACAGCAGCATTCCTGAAAGTCATGTAGCATATTATCAGCATCTGTGATGCCAGAGATAAACTAAGCAAAGTGAAACAGTTCACAATAACACATATTATAAATCTCAATGGCATTTCTCTGCTACTTACCACAGCAGTTTAAACATAGAATTGACTCTTGCAAAGTTTTCCTATTATCCACATTTTGTTTGTTAAGGAGTTAAAGAAAAGAAGAACGTGATAAAGAAAAGCATGGATGTGCTCAGATTTACTGGTTTAAAATGAAACTTCTAGTATCATCAAATGGGGCTGTACTCACACAAACGCATGGAAGCGCCGAACGCAGGAAAAATGCAGCATGTTGCGTCTGAACCTGCGTTCGGCGACTACACATGGGAGCTTAGATTAAAAAGCCCGTGTTTAAGGGCCCTAAGTCTTGTAGAATTCAAGTCCAAAAACAAAGAGTCCAGTATTCTATGTGTGATTCATATCATTTTCTCCTTGGACCTACCCATATGGGAAGAATAAGTAGGATTAAAAATCCATGTGCAACCACTACTGGTTAAATAGTCCTTGACAGGCATAGTGTCAAACGGCAATTCCTCGCAGGCTCCAGTTAAGTTGGTTCTATAAAGTTCAAGTATTGGGATTGTGTACTTAGGTCTTGGTGCTAACATAGCTTTTCCAAACAGAAAACCTACATGAGGTTGGCCACAAATGTCTCTTACTTTGAAGTATGCTACAATGGCTATGTCCTCAGTAGATGCATCTGAGAAAACATGGATCTCTCTCATCTGAATTGATGCAAGAGAAGTTCAAGTATAGCACCTATGATCGTGAAGGGACTTTAGAGAATGCTTTAGCATAATCATCAGGCTGGAAGATGTTCATCACAGCTGTACTGTTTGAAGCAATCTTGTGGAGGTAAGCTTCAGAAAGCATACCTTGTGTCCTCCTGAGCAGGTCAATGGCCTCTTCATCTGTAGGTAAAGATTGTCCACGTAGAAATCTCTTTCTACAAATTGTTGCGTATCTGTACCATACACACTTTGGCATTCATAAGCAGTCCTTCTTAAACCATATGATGCAATAGCAGGTAATGGACTTTTACCAAAGATATGCCCTTTCATGCGATATTCTGTTACTTCAATGTTGATGTCAATTTTGTGGTTCCAGAGGAATCTGAGAAAATTTCTGTGGCCCTCTCATACAATAAAACTATGAAACATCTGCTGTGATAGTGACTGGCTCCCTTTTGAAAGTACTCCAACAAGGATAATAGTTAGGTTGGGACCAGTGAGAAGAACATCACTGAGAGACATACCTTGGCACAGCACTTGGGACTATAGCCTTCTTGCAGACTTCACTACATGAAGTTGAACTCTTTGTTAAAGTTGGAACACATACTTGTTCCTCCCTGCCATTATTTAAGAAGGGGGTTGCAGACTGTGGACTGTCAGGAAGAAGTGTTGCATGCATTGCTGCAATATGCTTGTCACTGCTGCAGTCAGTACATTAAGGGGGTTATTTATCAAGTTCTGAATTTATCTAAGTATTTCTAAGTTAGAAATACAAGCAACTACAATTGCCTGAATGGCCTGTAGTAAAAAAAATAGGTTCAGGCAAAAATCTGATAACTTCGGAGCTTTGCTCAAAAAGTACAATTTTTTGGGACTTTTCTGTAAATACTACAAATTTTTCAGACTTTTTTGTCCTAAATCCCCAAAATCATAGCATATCAGTATAGACAACAGCACAGGCACTGGGACTTTCCCCAATGAATGATAAAGGACCTTAAAGTGGACCCTTCACCCCAAAAAAATATTAAAAATCATAATTTATCCCATTAGTCAAGCAAAATGAACATTGATTGCACTATATACATTATTTTAATCTTGTTTTCTTCAGTCTGGGAATTCATAATTATAGCAGTCAGGCAGGAGCCATTTTGTGGACACTGTTATTAAGGCAAGCCTTACATCATCTCAGAATATTGTTTGTGCACCAGAATGGGGGACCCGATGTCTATATCCATGTCCTG
Organism: Xenopus borealis; assembly: GCA_024363595.1. Classification (NCBI taxonomy): domain Eukaryota; kingdom Metazoa; phylum Chordata; class Amphibia; order Anura; family Pipidae; genus Xenopus; species Xenopus borealis. The sequence continues at coordinate 130,684,927 of CM044433.1, read as the reverse complement.
GCTACACAATTAAATGGTTAAGAGAACTGGGTGAATGTGTGGGGAGCAGTGGCATCTAGGAAGTTCTGAATGGAAAGTGAAAATAATTATCTGCCCCACCTCTAAGACATAGAGGAGGGGCAGACAATATTTGATTGACAGCTGAGATTTTGAAATTGGATTTCATGTTTAATTTGAAAAGGACTTATTATACAGATTTTTGTTTCTGGGTGATGGGTCCACTTTAAGATCTTTGAGATGCCAGATTTTCAGAGCCGAACTTTTCAGACCTCTGGACTTTAATTAATTCTAAAAATATTTTGATAATTTTTGTCCAACACCTACGAATTATTCCAATTTTGGATATTCGGAGCTTGATAAAAAAAATCCTTAATGATAGTTTTAAAATCCTTAGCAAAATGGTTTGAGAACGCACAGCACTTATAGCAAACCCCAAACCTCTGGGGAAGCTACTTGCACTCCTGTAAAGACTTTTCTCTGAACCCATGACTTTTCCTAAGTTGATGTGGCTTCTTGTGAATTTGACACTGGTGGTTGGGATCCCCGGTTTAGCTGAGGAGGTTATAACAGGAGGGATGTCTGTCTTTCTAACAGACACAGCGCCCCACTAGTCTGTGTTTAGTAGCTGTGTTGTCAGATGATGATGATGAAGCAGGAAGGCTGGGCTCACTAAAGCTGAAGCTGGAATCATTCTAGATCTAGGCATGGTTGCTGATGAATTTGCAGATGTATGAGAATGGAAGAAAGAATACATTATATAGTTTCTTGTACCTTGAACCTGCTGTAGCCCACTTCTCTTTCAACGAGGGTTGCCACCTTTTCTTAAAAAAAAAAAATACCAGCCTTCCTACTGTATATATTTAGCTTTTTTTCCTATTAATAACATTGGAATCAGCAATCAAAAATACCGGTCAAGCTGGCAAAAAAACGGCCAGGTGGTAACCCTACTTTTAACCTGTATGGTAGCTTCAATACTACTGGGTTAACCCAGTGAGCAGTATCCAAGTAGCTGAGTCCTAAGAGATGAGGGTCTGCCTTAGCTAACTCTAGATCCCCATCTTTCCTTTTTTTGTGAATTCGCATTGTGAATACATTTTCGCAAATAACTCGCAAACGAGACGGGTCTTTGTGTGAGTACAGGCACTCTGCGAGGTTGTTGTGTGCGAAAATAGCATTGACAGTAACATATATTTGCAATTTGAGAAAATGTTTTGCGAATATTTTCTCCATTGTGGCGTAATTCAAATGCAGAGTGTGTGCATAAATATTCACAATTTTTGCCATATTTAAAATGCTCTTATAGATATTCACAATGTGAATAAAACATTTGCAAATCTGTTTGCACACTCTTATTCAGCTTTATAACTAATAACCAGGTGCAGGGCAAATATATTCACTTTGCATACCAATTTGCCTTGCACAAAGTTTATAAATGAGCCCCATTGAGTTCCTGCAACTTGTGATTGTCTTTGTTGTTTATTTTTGGGAAAGATTGTCTCTTACACAAGACACTTTTTTATGGCTTTAGAGCTACCATAGGTCTGTTCAAGGCTTCCCCAAGTGGCGGCAAGACTTGCATCTGGGTAGTCGACATGCACAACTCTTAGGGACAGATTTACTAAAGGGCAAAGTGACTAACACTGGAAACAATTCACCAGCAGCACGGGAGCAGGCGTAACTTGGCTAGCGAAAGAGATAGACTCCCGCGATTCGTCGCTGGTGAATAAATTTGCAAAACGCCAGCGAAAAACGTGCCAGCTTCATTTGGCCAGGACGAAACTTTGCATTTTAGTAAATTAGCATTGTCCCAGCAATTTTTCTCCTGGTGAAGTGTTGCGTTGGGTGTGAATCGGATGCTGGAGAAATATTGCTGGTTAGTAAATCTGCCCCTTAGTCTCTTAACTCATCTACAGACTCTAGACATGGCCATTTGAGTAAATCAAGATCCCCTCTGGCTGTGTGGTTGAGGTCAGCGATTCTCCCAGTGCTTGCTCAAGGACCTTTAACCATGCAATAGCTGATACCCTTCCCTTTACATTTGAATAATTTCTAATTCAGCTTCCATTTCTGCCTTTATGAGGACAACTTATGTTTGCTTGCGTGTGGCTTCAGCTGCTGCCTCAAATTGCTGGTGTGCAGCCTCAACTTGCAAATTTTCTTTCAGACTTGCCTCTTTTTTAGCAAAGGAAATTAGCTGCTTCTACATTTGCAAAGACCTCTATGATTTATACAGTCTCTTAAATCTGCTGCTTCATTGTTAGAATGTGAAAGAACAGACATGCAGTGCACAGTTCTATTCCATTGTTTTTATAAATTGCTTGAAAACCAGTCCCTTGTAGCCTTGTAATTTCGCTGGACTACTGAGATGGTTTTATTATGCGTTTGGCCTGACACTTTGCTCTGCAATATGCATGGGGTTTTCTCCCTGGATGTCTGTGAGCTCTTGTGCATGGTACACTTGCCTAGCTTCAGTTGCGAATTAATGTACAGAGCCTTGCTGAGACATTTTGCACTTTGGCTGAAAACGTTTACTGTCTCTTGAAGAAAGTTACAGCAGTGGCAGTGGTGTGGGGCAAGCTGCAGCAGTGTTATAGCAGGACCCTAAGGGCAGTGTGTATAGCAGCTTTAGCAGGCACAATAAAAATGCATTTGTAGTCATCTTATAGAAATGTAGTAGTGGTAGATATGGTTTTTGATCCCCGCCTATGACTTGTTTGGTTTTTCTCAAATTCAGCATGAAGAAGGATTGAAAAGGTCAGTGAACTTCTATAATTGTTAAAGGCTATAACAGTGGCATACTGTCTTAGGAGTACAGGAGGTCTTCAAACGTCTTACTCCTTTACCTAAACCACATTACATTCGACATTACAGTATGACATGGCTCAGTTGCATGTGAAGAAAAATGTAATCTAAAAATAATAGTTCCTAATAAAAAGATTACATAAATGTTTACCAGAAAGAAAGGCAAAATGTATGAATCTCACTAAAATGTTAGATTATGTTCAATAGACTTCTAACAAGTTACAGTTGTAAACCATGAAAATGAATGCAAAGCAATTCCTGTTACATTGGTTTTAAAGGAAAAACACTCCTGTACTTGTCAGTTTCAGTGGCATATGTATTTATTGGAGGCAGGACCACAATAAATCTGCATTTATGAAGTACAGGTTTTGTTACTATACAATTTGATTTTAATTGTAGATTCAATTATACGCATTCTTACTGCTGTTGGACTGCTTCTTGTCTTGATAAAATATTTACTCCCATGTTTTATGAGTTGGTTGTGGTTAATTTATAATGTTATGATTTGCTATGCTGCTGTCACTATTCGTATCCCAAAATTCCAAAATTGCAGAGGTCCCGGTCACAGCTTAGTCTTCTGCCTATAACAGCCACCTTTCACTTTGGTAGGAGCCCTATGCTACTCGGGTGCTGCCAGGTGTTAACGTGAGTGGACCAGGGAGAGAGTTCTGGGCAGGCAGGGGAACCACATGTAGTACAGGAAAGGAGGTCCGGGGACATTGAGTCAATTCCAAATGAGAGCAGGCAGTAAAGATACAGGAGACATAAGTAGCCAGGGTCACAAGAAGAAATAGTCCAAGTTCGTGTAAGGGTCAGGACATGTAGCAGTAGATTCAGGAACAGGGGCAGGCAAAATCAAACATGGCTTAAACAGTAACAAATCACACTCAGGAACTACCAAAAAAAGACCTATACTGGGCAATGAGTTGAAGTAGAATAGGGGTTTTTATATCCATTCAATTGGCTTACACAAATCACCTGTGGCCAAATAGGCAACAGGTGAAACAGTCCATGCTTACTAGCAATTACCAAGCATAGGCATAGAAGTGAGCCAGGGCCTTATCCATCTGCAAAGAGCAGTGGTACTACAGATAGCACAAGAACACACAGTCAATGGTTGAACTCCAGGCAGGTTATCACAGCAGCATATTGCAATTTTCATTGTGTGTGCCCTATTTCAATGTATATGTATTTATTCTTCTATACTGTGTGACATTCTTCTATTTTAGATGTTGATGGTGTGTTCTAACTAAAACTAGAGGAATTACTTGTAGATGTGACAGACCGTGACACAGCTTGCTCTGTAGCATATGAAGAGAAAGCTTGTTTACCAGTCTTGCTTTCCTAATTACTGCTGGAATGACAATCAAATCTGCAGCTCTTCCTAAAATGATGTTGAAGACTGACATTTTATGCAAAAACCGAGTCAGCACATTAAGGGTTCAGAAAAGTTTTTTTTTTTATTCACGTGCAAATCTGTGGTTTTATTTGTTATGATATGGTTGGTTGACTAAGGTTTAATAAGTAATCATATCATACATTCACTAGTGAAACATGGCATGGTGTCTTATTGGATGGGAGTATAATTTTCATGAACCCTAAGTCAGTTTACTAATTAAATCATGCACATGTAAAAATATAGATGTGTATGAGACCTAAATGTGTCGATAAAATGCACATGCATGATAGAGATGCTCAAAAATATCCTCAAATATAAAAAAAAAATACTTATATGTTTGTCCCACATGCTCTTACTGCAATTATCATTCTACTTACATAAAAACAAACATTCTCAGGACAATGCAAAATAAAACTGAAATTCTTAATTACAATAGTTCACAGAAATTGTTACGTTAATATAATTTCTGAAGCTAACAGATGATTTGTTTTCGTGCAACCATAGTATTAAAGATTATCCAGCTTCTACTGCATTATATTTTAGAAACACTAGAGTGTGCTGGTGTACTCTACATCTTTAAGAAAGAACTGAAGATTATTATATTGCACATTACTAGCACACATCTATGCACATCATTTTTATGAGCCAAAGCTCATTTTAGATTTTTTGAAGACAGTGGTTAATCTTTATGAAGTTCCACACAAACATAGAATTTTACTCTTTTTATTGCCTTGGAACTAATGATAAAACAAATTCCATCCAACAGTATTAATTGCCAGTATGGTCTCCAACTTTTGTAAAAGGGGTGGATGCATTTTTATTAGGTGGTATAACACAGGAACATACCAGCCAAAAAGTAAATACAAAAAACCAGAAGTATATTGATAAACCTAATGATATTTCATCTATAGTTCATTATTAGCAAATATTTACACTGGAGCTTATAACCTATGTGACTGATCACAAACAGAGCATATCCACTTGAAAAGACACTTTTTTGTCAACACAAATTTTACATTTTTGGGCAGATTTATCAAGTGTTGAAATGAAAATTAGAATTTCCAATTAGAATTTTTTTAATGGAAAAACTGTCAAAATTTTTTAAAAATTCAAATTAGATCTTCAAGATTTATCATACTGTATACTGTCCTTTTAAGAACTCACATTTGAATATTCACCACCTAAAACCTGACAAATTGCTGTTTAACCTATGTAAGATGTCCTGGGATCAAGTTGTTTGCCGCCTTCCTGACATTTAATTTTTTTATGCGCAAAAAAATAAAATAAATCAAATTTGATTTGAGTTTTTGGGTCCATAGTATTCCCCCGATATTGAAAAATTCTATTTATTTTATACATTTCAATTTTTCAAATTTCCCATGAACTCAAAATCTGACCCTTTATTTCTGTGATTTTAGTCTATATTATGTGCCTCTTTAATGCATCCTGTTGTTATTGTACTCCTTTAGTTGTATTTTATTCTTTTAGTTATGTGTAATTTTACTCCATGCAAATGCCAGCTATGATGATGTTATTTTACATTCTTTCCTGCAGAAGTCACTCTAAGAAAAAAATTAAATAAGAATTTATGCCATTTTTTACACAGCGAAGTCTGGCGATGCGTGGTGTATTATTACACAGCATAATACATATGTACCATACATAATAGTATGCTTTCAGTTCAATAGTTCACTTTGAATCAGAGTGTCATTGACCCTAACTGAATATTGACTTCCTTGATTTACCCTTGGGTTACAGACTTTCATTTGTGCCAAAAGCCTGTTATGAGCAGTCTAAAGATTGCTCAGAAACCACCAAAAAAATAGAAACTTAATGTAAATTGCAAATGTACTCTGGCCCATATTTCTTTGCAAGTTTCTTATTGACTAATCTCTGACCTGTTTATTTTCAAACAGTTTAAGTGATTTCTTATTCAATAGAAGAGGAGAAGAAATGTTTTTCATATATTGTTTCAGGTGTGATAATTAGAGATACTTGGAGTCTTAGCTGGAGTAGATCTGGCATTACACACGTGTGTAAATTGCTCTTCTCATTGACTCCAATGCTATTCAGCACATTCACACACAAAGCAAAAGATGCCATTTTTTACAATTTTTTTTTCACATCTCCATGCCTCCCAACATTTTGGAAGTAAAAAGAGGGACAGAATTTTTTTTTCCATACGTAAGCGCTGCAACATTTTGATCACACCCATTTTTGTGGCCACACCCACTAATTAACATGTTCGTTTTACCAAATTTGGCAGGTTATGAAAGTTTGAAAATGTTTCTCCTTATCTTAACTGTTACAAATACAATCAATTACTTATTTTATTATATCAAAATTGTTAAAAAGCATCTTTTTTGTACCTGTTAGCTGTTCTTCTAGACTCTCTGCCAAAAGCCAATTAAGTTAGAAACTTTGTTTCTTTTTCTGGCTATTCCGTGCAGAGAAAATAAGGACTTTCCAATACAAATTAAATGAGGGACTGCAGGTTGCGCTGTCAAAAGAGGGAATGTCCCTCCAAAAAAAGGGACCGCTGGTATGCATTTCACATGGCAGTTTTATCACATTGCACTGTGCGTCAAAACTATTCTGGCGCGCGTCAACTTGGGCGCGACAAAACATCAGCGCGACTCGTTTTTTGCCGTTTCGCGAATTTCGCTGAAAATTCGGGAATTTTTCGGTGGAGGCAAATGCCACAGATTCGCCCATCACTAATGCAGAGAATAGAAAAGGCTATGGAAAACATCATCATTTGTTTCTAATTGGGTAGGGTTCCTCCTTTAAAATAGTTGAATTTATGCACTTGGAGGTTAATACAGTGTTTTGTAAAATAAATTGTTAGTGTATATCTAGTTCTCTTATGCTGTTAGCTTAGTTTTTCAGATGGTATAAAGTGCTGGAATTTGCAATTGTTTCTAATGGCCATTAACAGTATGATAAAGAAATATATTTTAAACCATGCTTAGGGTGACATTTCTTTTCAGTACAATTCATTTGCTATTTTATTGTAATTTGTGCTATAAAGTATATTGACAATTTCAGTCTAATTAAGTAATTTCATCCATTTTGGCATGTGAGGGAAACTTAAAAGCACAAAATAAATCTATTTAGTATATTTGTAAAATAGCTAAATGTGTTAACATTAAAAAATATTCTGTAATTGATTATATTAATTATTGCATTTTCATATATTCAGCAGTACTGTAAGTGCACCGCCTTTATTTAGATTTCACTGAGAGTTTTGGCATCTGGATGTTTAATCACAACTACCTCTCTAATTCCTTCCTTCATTAAAGGTTTTAGTACTATGTACCCACATCTAATATATATGATTATTCTGTGTGTCCTCCCTGTTTTTGTCTCAAGAATCTCTCGTATAAGGCAACAGCTGGGATAAATGTCATAATTAAAATCAGACAAAACTGCCAACAGTTAACAATAAAATATCTGCTATGTTCCCTTGAGGTATTGTTAAATCCTTATTTGCTTTGAAAATGGTGTATAAACTCTTTTTATTATAGTTAGATCTCTCTGTGCCTAACCATTAGTCTACAGACAGCTAAGGCTAGGAATCAGTTCAATTCATTGTCAATCATATTTCAGTATACAGTATGCAGTAAAATAACAGCACATTTTAGCAGGTTTAAGCCTAACATTAATGTTTAGCTCCAGTTTTTTTTCTTTTTCTCCTCTTTTAGGCCACGAATGACAGTAGAGAATGAGACTGTTTTACCATTGAATAATTTTATTTTAATGCAATTTATTACAGTGCATTACAGTCTGTAGTTGTATAACACATTTAAATAAATTCTAAACCATATTACAGATAACAGATAAAAAGTAAATATATGTGTAATGCTTTTTTGGGCTAGGCAGCACAAATTAAAGTGTCCAGCTAGGGTATGAGCATGGGTTCCACTGCAACACTACACAGCAGGACAGGGCCTTCGCCAAGTGGAAGCTTCCCCTTTAAGAGGTAGTTGAACTACAAATACACAGGCATTGTACCTAAAATATATAGATGGACGCCAGGAGGTTCTTGGTGAAAACATGAACAGGGTTTATTAACATATGCACAAGGCAATGGACCAAAGGTTTTACTCACGCAGGAGTTGGTGCAGTTGTAGCATATCACAGAGGAGAGACAGATGAGGCAAATACATCATAAGGTACCGGGTGAGGCATAATAATCTGGGTTGCACCACTTCCTTGCAAGGCACACCTGCCAGTGTGGCTGACTGAAAAATCAGTGTAGGAACCGGTAGCTGCTGCTAAGGCCTAAACCCTATCACAATGAAATCCCTGCACTAAAGGCATACGGCCTTGTGGGAAATGCTATTCCCTACTACTCTCCTCGATTGGGCATACAGAGGCCTTTTCTATATAAGCTATCTATCTTACACCCTCTAGAGCAGCGGTCCCCAACCGTTTTCATCTGTGAGCAACATTCAGATGTAAAAAGAGTTGGAGAGCAACACAAGCATGAACAATGTTCCTGGGTAATGCCAAATAAGAGCTGTGATTGGCTATTGGTAGCCCCTATGTGGACTGGCAGTCTACATGAGGCTTTGTTTGGCAGTACACTTGGTTTGTATGCAAAAAAAACTTGTCTCCAAGCCTAGAATTCAAAAATAACCTGCTATGAGACCACTGGGAGCAACATCTAAGTTGCTCACGAGCTACTGGTTGGGGATCACTGCTCTAGAGAG
>CM044433.1:130657999-130671893 GCA_024363595.1 Xenopus borealis | reverse complement strand
GAAACTCCCAACACACTGCCATTTAGTGTATAACTTGCATTTATATTATTTTCCCCAAAGTGCATAACCTTGAATTTATCAACATTGAACCTCATTTTCCAGATTGCTGCTTACACCCAGTAACAAAAGATATACTAAAGATAGGGGATTAACTCCATAGATGATGTATAGAATCTATGGGTCCCTACATATGTTTGCTTAAATAGTACTGTTATCCTGGTACTATGGGCTTCCATTTTAAACCCATTGAACTGTCTCTGGACTTTCAAGCTAAGAAAAATCTCAGAATCCTACTTGCTTCTGATAAGCCTGTTATACAAAAGGATAAAATTTTATCAAATTCATCAGTACACATACAAATAAAAAAACATCCTGCTCAATTGCATTATGGTACTCAGTCCAATATATGTAAAGAGTTGGACGGTGCGGTTGTACTGATGTGTGTTACGAGCAGTCTGTCTTGGAAAAATTGTTTCTTGGGATCCTAATGCTACAAGGTAGGCAGGAAGAGGGAGTCACTGAAACTATTGTTTATGAAAGCAGCATGAAAAGTCTGGGTCCACCTTATTCTTCTTTAATTTTCATGACACAGTTTGCTGATCGAAAATTTGTGGTTGTTTTTAGATCTATTGAAGGGCAATTATTGGAGAGTAAAAGTGGAGTTTTAACCTACGTATCTATCCTTAACTGTTACAAAAGTTCTCAGAACTGTCAGTATTTAACCTCTCAGGGTATTAGTCTAAATTATTCCTTCTAGTAGTAGTGACATATACCTGGAATTCTTTAACTTTACAATATGTGTAATAGTAAGTTTTTAAGCAATTAGATGAGTGTAGAATGCTGTGAATATAATACGATCAATAAAAAGGATAATAGAAAAACCAAGGTTACCTTCATATATGAAATGTGCTTTTTTAATTGGGGGATTTATAATTAATTTCTTTTGGAAATATTGACAAAATGCAAGAGATATATTTTCTTTCATTTAAAAGATGTTTAGGCAATAATTGTAGACAATCTTAATTACATAATATAATATCTAAAAATTATTCTTAGTTATGACTTTTTGAATCACAAAAGAAACTCCAATTGGGCACACACAATAGAATGAAACAATTAACAGAACTATAAATGTTCTGTAAGCATTAGGGTTTTTGGGGTGATCCTAAAGCTGGCACTCATTTAAATTCACTAACAGCATTGCTAGTTCTGGTATGGGATACCTTATCCAAAAACCCATTTTAATCAAACATTTATAATTTTAAAAAATGATTTTCTTTTTCTCTGTAATAATAAAACAGTACCTTGAACGTGATGGTAACTAACCTGCACAAATCCATATTGGTGGTCGAATGGTAGAGTTTTTAATACCTTTAATGAACTTTGTCGGGGTAAAATTAATCTCAAAAGATTTAAATTTTTTTTAAAAAACTCGAAAGATTCTAGTTTTTAACCCGAAAATGTAAGTTGTAACTGAAAATAAAACACCTTGAAAACTAAATTTTTTTGTCTTCATACAAAGAATTTACAGCACTCCCAGTTATAGTAAAACTGCCTTTATTTTCTTACATACAGCTCAGCAGCAACTTTTCGGACCCGCAATGGTCCTTTTTCAAGTTGACAAAGTTTTGTGAAAAACACAACTTGAACCTTAATAAATAAAGTTCTTTTTAGCAGATAAAGTATGGAGATCCAAATTACAGAAAGATCCTTATTTGGAAAACCCCAGCTCTGAAGGATACTAGATAACATATCCTATACATGTACTGTTAGTAAGAAAGCAGTTTGTGTAAGGAGTTCATTTACAGCACATTATCCATTTATTTTATACAACAAAGCTAAAAGTAAAATGATAATTAGCCTATCTAGTTCAGAACTGTTCCCATTCATCCTGGGAATCCACTGAAAGGTTGTTAATGTAGATCAAGCTGTAGCAAGTTTCCACAGGGTTGAATTGAACAGGATCAGTGAAAGTTAATTTTAATGGGCTATTCTTCATTCAAATGGCAATATTATGTAACATTATGATTGCTCCTTTCCCTGTAGAAGAATTTATCATGGACAGTCCAGGGAGATTTGGCATGGATCAAGAAGAAGCAACCTTATTGATGCATCCAAGAAGGATAGGAAGTTTTGATAGAGCCCTCCATCAGAAGTAACAAATTCTAACACTATTCTGTGTTCATATCCCTCCCTTCCACTCAATAATTGGGTAAAACGTGGGCTTTGTTCCTGGGTATGTGCTTTGGATGGTTATTATGGACATGCTTATGGCATTGTCACAGTGGATGGAGAATTCAGCTATTTTTAAAGACTTATGTGCAGGAATTGTTTATGGAAGAATACACATAAAGAAGCTTTGAAATACTTTTTTGATCATATGTCATGGCATATGTCATTTTACCTTGGGCTAGGAAATCTTCATATAAGATTTTTCCAACTAAGCTACTGAAAAAAGCTTGAGTATGCTTACATATACAACATACACTGTATACTGCAAATCTTATTTTGATATTGAGGAAGAATCTTGCCAGAGATTTGTGTGGGTAACATTGTTCTCAGTGTGTCTCATTCATTACATTCATTCATTACTGCAATCAATGACTGGCAATCCGCATACTTGCATTAGCCAAATGTTTTCTTTCATTCTTCTGTACATTGTTTAAACTGTACACATGTTTTTGATTGCTGAGACAAATGCCCTGTGTAGCTGAAGAAATAAAAACTATTTTACAAAGTTCTGTAAATAGTAAAATAGGCAAAAAGTATGTTTAGCTCAAGCAAAATAATCATATTTTGGTGTCAAGATCGGGTATGAGGGTCAGGGTTATAATACATTTTTTAGTGTAGATGTTTGACACTGATACTTGAGGATGTCCTAATGTGCTAATATAGCTGTGCACAGCAAAGACCCAGTTTTACAGGGTTAAATTATTTTTTTCTCAGTCAATGCAGTTGTTTTTTTGTAAGTTGCACGTTGTTTGTATTTTGCTCACATATGAATATACAAATAGTCAGGGTTTGCTATTTTCCAAATCTTCAGAGGTTTCTGTATTTAGGCTGTGCTGAACCCACTGCTTTCTGCACAGTATATCATTACACTAAGCAACTCTGTTCTGGTCTAATAGTATAGATGTGATAATGAGCCCCAGAATGTATAGTCATTAACAGATTGTTCTTCTGCATGCACAAGTAAATATGTCTACAGTTCAGTAAACATTTGGCTATTGAAAAGAAACTCTTTAAAAAAAAATATATATATATTTTCCCCTTACCCCATAATCATTTCCAAAAGGAAATATATTTAGACACTTACTAAAAGAGATAATGGAAATTCAAAATGTAAAACGGCTTTCAGTCCCTTTAGGGCAACAACAATAGCTTTCCGCTTGAACAGACAGCCTATGGCTTCCTTGATCATTAACACCAAATTATTGTATCTGCTCAAAATAAAAATCCTTACCAGTTTCAGCAGAAATGATCTAAAGAATAAATGCATATGCCTTGCACTTGTGTTGTATTTCTGTTTCACCAACATGTATAAATACTGTATACAGTCTGGTCTGCAAATTAAGTTTTACCTACAGATGCAGTCACTTGGATTTGTAAGTTAAATGCGTCGTGACTTAACTCATCTATCTCATTTATCCCACTTAGCACAGAATATTGTGTCACAGCATCCCATCCAATTAAAGAGTTCACCATTGAAAACAATGGTGCTTTGGTATGCTAATGAAAAGGTTAAATGCATTAAATGAGTTAAGATAACTTTGGATAACACAGTTTCTTCAATTAGCCCTGAGTCACGACGCATTTAACTTACAAATCCAAGTGACTGTATCTGTATATAATGTGGGGAAGGAATTGATTTTGCATTCCCATATGTTGCACATTGGTTATTTCTTAGGGTAGTAGGGAGACAGGGTGTCGGGCAACTGTAGCTTGGTGCAGTATATAATAATTGGGTGCCAGTGGGTCTTGTAACTTAACTAGAGAATATTCTTATTGAACAGGATAATACACAAAGGAGTGTATATGAGCAAGCAAAATCATACAGCAACAGTGGATAGGCATGTACTTACAGCACCTTTGGTCAGTATCCGTCCCCGCAGGGAAGAGAGCATATACAGCTGTGAGGAGGTACACCCAGGTTTCAGCCTTTTCCCTAAGTGAAATCTGAGGATATTCTCTTCATCCCTGGCTCTGTACATTTAGTGCTTGCTTCTGGACAATTAGTATCTGGGATCATAATCCCACTCACAATCCTTGGAGGAGCCTCAATCTGCTCAGATAAATAGCCTGACTGTTTGTCATTGACCTCTTAAGGTGAGTACCCGATCCTGACTAGACCTGAACTGTCTAGGTTCCACTTTCCCCTGCCTGTTTGCTCAGGCCAGGGCTTGCACAAAATGGACCCTGAGCACATAGCTGCCCAGAACTTTATACTTTAGAACAGTGCCATCTACTGGGCACTGATATAACTACAGGGGGTAGCTTTGAGCAGGATAAGGATACAGGTCCCCCACCTAATTGTATTTTAGAACCCAGTTAGCCATTTATAACACTAGGGGACTGCCTGCTAAATGATACTGGGAGACTAATTGATCAGTCCCCTACATTTATAACTATTCTACAGAGATGATGGAGGGTGCCTGAAGGCAGATCTTTTCTGCAATTAAAATTGCTGAGTTGTACCACTACATGTTTTGGACCAACAGCTCTTTCTCAAGTCAAGAATGTTATGACAGCAGCACATGGTGGAGTCAACATATTAACTGCTGGCTGATTTGGAACACTGTATATCCCTCTTTTATTTTCACTCCCAACTGTCCCATTTTGAGCAGGACAGGCCTGCTTTTGAGAGCTCAACTCTAAGTACCGCATTTGTACTGTACACATTCTCTTTGATCTCCTGCACTGAACAGCCAGAAAAAGATAAAAAGTTTCTAACTTAATTGGCTTTTGTCAGAGAGCCCAGAATAGATAGTTAGATACTTTTGTAACAGTTTTAGATAAGGAGGTCTCTTGGGAGAACTACAGATGCAGTCACTTTGGATGGTGAGTTTAATGCGTCGCGACTTAACTCATTTATCTCATTTATCCCACTTATCACAGAATATTGTGTCACAGCATCCCATCCAATTAAAGAGTTCACCATTGAAAACAATGGAGCTTTGGTATGCTAATGAAAAGGTTAAATGCATTAAATGAGTTAAGATAACTTTAGATAACACAGTTTCTTCAATTAATGCTGAGTCACGACGCATTTAACTTACAAATCCAAGTGACTCTATCTGTATGGGGCAGATTCTAACTAACGCTAGCGGAAATTTGCCAGCGTAACATAATTTCTTTTCTACACCAATTTACTAATGAGCACATGCCCCCCCTCACTAGAGAAATAGTTGTACACTATCATTGCTTCACACTCTAACAGCAGGCAAATTTTCGCTCTGGAAAATTGACTTAACTCTGTAAATTCACTAAGATTTTACTGAAAGTTAGTTCTTTTGCCAGACTTGCCTTCACCAGCTCTGACCTGGAGAAGTGCATTGGAGTGCATAGAAATTCCTCCATCTTCACTTACTTAAATCATAATTTTTGTGTGGAATATTTTCAAAGTACAAAAAAAAACCACTGGTGTCTTTTCAATTTTTCAGGGTGTTAGGCTTATGTGTAGAGCATTAAAACAACTCTAGTTTTTTCCCTTGACATGTCTAGTTAAATTGCCCACCGTATGCAAATTAGCCTGAGCGCATGATATCTAGCGAAGTTGTGCTTGGCAGAATTGAACACTAGAGCAGCTTCACTCTGATTTGCTTGCTCTGCCGAAGTAACACCCTTCACACATTTAATTATATTAGCATTGTCTGAGTGAAATTTTGCCTGGCAAAAGGTTTCGATGGCTGCAAAGCCGTTGCTGGGGAAATTGCACTCTTTCACAGCTTAAAGGACAAGGAAAGTTAAACTAAAGAAGTAGGCTAGAAATGTTGATGATGAAATGATAACCCCCAAGCTTAGCTTCTCAAGAGCTGCTCAGAGTCCACTGTGCATGTGAGTGTCACAAACACTTTTCAAGGTGGTGACCCCCCTGTTTGAAGTTCTGGATCATATTGAGAAGCTGAAACTTTAGACTTGTGAAATAAGTTCAGTAAATAAAGCATGGCAGTTTTAGCCATGTTCATTTTTAGGGTTCAGTTCTCCTTTAAAGGGCAATTCACCTTCATTAGTAAAACTGTAATAACCCATAATAACCACAGAAAAGGTTTTGAACTTTCATAACCTGGCACATTTTGTAAAATGGACATGGGAATTAAGGGGTGTGGCCAAAAAACTGTTGTGATCAAATTGCCATGCTGAGCAGCAAATCTTTTAGTCCCGCTTTCTGTTTCCAAAATGTTGAGAGGTATGCCATATGGTTCATGATCAAACCATCAGCAGAACGAGCAATAGTCTGTGCAGGCAGCACTTTGCACCTTGTTTCAAACTAAAAACTCAGTACACATTTCAGAGAGAGCAGTGTTGGCTGCAAGGAATCCTTGTACTTAGGCCCAAATTCATTAAATGGCGAACTTCGTAACATTTCGTAACTTCGGAAACACTGGCTCTGTCGAATTTTCGGTAGCAAAGTAGATAGACTTTATGCAACATGGCACCCTTACACCAGGGGAAGTTGCACACTGATGAAGGATCGTAAATTCGCAAATTCACTAAGATGAAAATTTTCCTGAACGTTACCACTTACGTTAGACGTTACTTCACCTGGTCAGACCAGGCTAAGTTCAATACAATAGATAGGAGGTTAAAAAAATGTAAAAATGTTTCTAAGTCCCAAAAAAACACTGGTGTGTTTTACCATTGAAGGGTGATAGTCTGAAAAAGATCGATAGGGGGGGTTACCCTTCTTCCCCTCACATTTCCTAACATATGGCAACACAACTATACAGGGGGCACATGTAGGGCAATAGGATAACTTTATTTAATTTATTAAAGGTTTCCTGGGCTTGTGTAGTGGAATGTAGTGGCTGCAACATATACTTCTATTACACGTTAAAGTTCCCGCCGTATGCAAATTAGGCTTAGCTATCGTAACTGCGCTCTGCCTAGCGAAGTAACACTAGCGCGACTACACTACCATTCGCCGACCTGAGCGTAAATTTTGTGAATTTGCATAGCACTGGCAAAAATTCCCCTGGCGAAGTGTGGAGAACACTAGCGAAGCCAACGCTGGCAAATTTTTGGATCTTAGTGAATTTGCCCCTAGTGTCTGCAATAAACAACAATTAAATAAAAAACTATTGTGCACCTTGAGCTGCCTAACCTGCACATGTGAAGTACAAAAGCTAGAAGGGCTTTCCAGGGGATTCCTACATGCTGCCTACCACCAACCACCTCTAAAGGCCGCTCTGTGGGAACCCAAGCAGCGTGGTTCTATGAGCAGCTCAGCAACTCAGTTTTGTTGTGGTTTAAACAATGTTTAATATAGTGTAACTGGTATTTTAGATGTAAAATCTGGATCTGCCACTGTCCCACAAGACAAAGCAGATAATTTACATTTTATGTGGGTGATATTTACTGCATGTCTGCTAAAAATGTATGCATTTAATTGGAGTAAAAAAATTAAGAAAAGTACTGTAGGTAGTGATGGGTGAATTTGTCCCGTTCCGCTTCGCCGAAGAATTCACGAATCTCATGCAAAATGGAGCAACAGTCACAAAATGACGCTGGTGTCTCTTTTTTGACGTGGGCGTCAATTTTCGGACGCTCACATCATCGCAAATTCATTGGTGAAAATGCGCCAGCGTCCAAGAAAATAAATTTGCCCATTACCAGTAGGTAGATGTACTGATGTTATTCCTGTTCAAATAACAATATACTATTTAATCAGGTTTAATAATTCAGTGGAATTCTGATGAAAGGGAATAATTATTTTTTTTCCCATGACACTATCCCTTTAAGCCAGCTGCAGGGTGAACAATGAAAACAAACACTTGATCGGTTATCACAAGTTATTGCACAGGTGCAAATTTGCCAGTGTAGATAAAAGAGCCCCACATGTCTCTTTCTGGAAGATGTAATCCAACAGCAGTTGCATTTACAGATGAAAGGGTTACTTAATGTCTAAAATTAGTTACCAAAGTAAAGCACTGGGTCTAACCCACACTGTAATGTTGACCAGCTACGATCTTTTAAAGGAGTAACATTTTTGACCAGCAGCTAAAAATGATTTACAGTATAGTCATTATTTTTTAATTTTTCTCGTTTTGCATGTGTATAAATTGACAGTGTGTCATTTGTAGCAGCTGGTCAACTCCAGAGTGTAGTTTAGCTTGAGCAATGTAAAAGATAGCAGCTGGTCAATGCTTCAGCATGGATTAGCCTGAGCGCTCATGTTTTTTATTTGTTTTATGTATATTTTGTAGCAGAAATTTGCCTCTAAGCCTATGAAAATGATTCAGGCACAGGTGTATCTTAACTTATCTTAACTAGTTGGGACTTAAAAGCTTTCTTTCTAGTCAGATTAGCATTTCTCGGAAAGGGTAAATAAACATGGTCCCACCACTCATCTGCACATAAAGCACCAGGGTTGAATAAAAATAATACTATAGCTTATGAGCACAAAGGACAAGTGAGCACAGTTCTACCACTCTGTCACATATAATTAAAATTGTTGCTGTGGGGGTTAATGATTTAAAATTCACTTTAATATTTAGTACACAGTAGAAAGTATAGGATTCGTGTGAAGTGAAGGAATCAGACATGGCACATAAGTTTACATATTTTGCCCAAAATTTGGTGCTAACACCTCTATTTTTATAAAGTCCATAAAGGGATTTGCACAGGCTGAATTTGAGCACTGGAAGTTTTTTTTTTGTGAGCTACCAAAGTGTTAGACATTATTTACATGTATTTAAGCTCTTAATTAGCAAGTAGTTATTCATATCCATTTCATCCAAGATAAGGAAGGTTATATTATTGTAAGTCTAAAAAATTAAAATTGAAAATCATCTGTTGTGTGTTAAGTCTCTGAATCCTTCCCCCCAATGCAAACTACTTTTTTTCCAACTAATGATAAATTACTTTCCAATTGGTTGTAGTGGAAAAGTCCATCCTGACTCCAGACACCTGGCAGATGTCTTCTTGGATCAATATAATCCTTTAAATAGACAGAGGTTATAACTCTCTATAACCTTGTGAGTAAGGACTATGTCTTCTAAATCACATAGTACAAGGATACATTCTGAAGAGCTATACTGACTTAATGTTGAAGTTGTAACTCACAGCAACCAATCCACTGCCATATACCAATCCCTTTTTGAAAGGAAACATCTAATGGGGGAGATAAACTGTAGCTGTGGCAACTTTGCAAGTGTTCTTACATTATCTTGTAGTTCTTGCTCTAGCAGAAAAAAACTACCATGGTCTAATGTGCATTTCTTGTGGGAAGTTTTCAATGGCAGTTAGCTCAATATTATAGAAGCCAGCCAAGGGTGAGAAAGACAAATTATTGGCAATACAATATCTGAACAACACAAAAACCTCTACAAGGTAATGTTGGAACTTACTGAAAATATACAATTGTTGAGCCAAATAAAGGCTATATTCCATGGTAAAGTTTCATTTACTAGAACTTTGTGGAGAATTATAGATATACTAGACATTACGCCCGTTAAATTAACGGGCGCAAGAACATATGTAGTCAAACATTTATAAAAACAGACTTGTTCCAGTCCAAAAAAAAGTGGACAACCATGATGGGCACCTAGAGTGCTTCTCAGTAGTTTTAAAAATACTACTGCTACCTAAAGAGTTTGGGCAATGTTTGTTTATGGTATAGATCACACCAGTGTTTTTTTTCCACAAAAAAATGTTTGTCCTACAGAATTTCAGAGGCGACTCTGCCTCAATGTTACTTTTAGAAAAAGAGCCGCCTGACTTTGTCAGCTCAGCATCCCCATTGCCGTAGCAACATCGGGGACATGCGCTGAGTGAGTGGGTCTCGCTTCTAACAACACGAGATTAAAGATAGGAACAGATGGCACCGCCCCCGCCTCTTGATCATTCGCACTTCACGTGCGCATGCCCATTTTCCGCCAATCATATTTTTTCCTTGGCGTCCTGTAGGCGGAGTTGAGTGAGTCAGAGAGCGGGATGTACTTTCACAGCTATGGGAGGCCAGACAGTAGCTGCTCCTCTGTCACCCGCCGGCCAGCAACGCTCTATCCCTCTGCCATTGGGCAGCACAACAAAGAGGGGCGAGGCAGCGCACTGGGATTGGCTGCAGCTCTCCCGTGAGGGCGGGGCTTTTAGGCAATAAATAAAGAGGCAAGACGCTCTTTGAGGAGCTGGTGGAAGTCTCTCTCTACCCCGAACCCCCATTTACCTTTACTGACTGCACCGCGGACTCCCCGGGTCACACATCCCACAGCTCGAGCTGCTCCTCTGTCACATGGTGCTTGGGCATGTGTACAGCTGGTGGTGTAGCGGTGAGCAGAGGAGCGGCACACCGCTATGTAGCACCGGTCTTTCCATAGATTGAAGGCAGCAGATTATAAACCACTAACGGAAGTCTCTGCACTCCAAGTAGGACATTCACTAAGATCCGAAAAATCGCTAGCGCAGGCTTCGCAAGCGTTCGCCGCACTTTGACAGGCGAATTTTCGCCTGCGCTATGCAAATTCACTAAAGTGCGAATTTACGCTCTGGTCGGCGAACGGTAACGTATTTACGCTAGTGTTACGTCGCTAGGCATAGCGCGATTTCGCTAGCGAAGCCTAATTTGCATATGGCGCTAATCCTATATAATAAAGTTCAAGTGTCTCTGCGTCCAGTCCCTGTGTCCGTGGGATTGTGCTACTGCGCATGTGCCCCACGGACAGCCAGCGCAAAGCTTCTAATGCTAGTGCAAATTTGCCAGCGTGACGTCAAATCGTAATCGCAAATTCACGAACACTGACTCTGGCGAATTTACGCTAGCGAAGTAGATAGACTTGCGCAACTTCGCACCTTTACGCCAGGTGAAGTTGCGCACTGGCGAAGGATCGTAATTACGCAAATTCACTAAGATCAACTTTTTGCTGTTCGTTAGCACTTACGCTAGAGCAATACAATAGACAGGAGGTTGAAAGTCCCAAAAAACGCTGTGGCGTGTTTTACCATTGTGGGTGATAGTCCGAAAAACATAGGTTTTTTTGGGGAGTGTTACCCTCCTTCCCCCCTACATTTCCTGACATATGGCAACACTACTATATAGGGGGCACATGTAGGGCAATAGGACAACTTTATTTTTTTTTATTAAAGGTGTCCTGGGCATGTGTAGTGGCTGTAACATACACTTCTTTTTCAGACTATCACCCACAATGGTAAAACACTCCACAGTGTTTTTTGGGACTTAGAAAATTAAAATTTTTCAATTTTTTTTTCAACCTCCTATCTATTGTATTCTATCTACTTCGCTAGCGTAAATTCGCCAGAGTCAGTGTTCGTGAATTTGCGATTACTATTTGACGTCACGCTGGCGAATTTGCGCTAGTGTTAGACGCTTCGCGATGGCTGTCCGTGGGGAACATGCGCAGTAGCGCAATCCCACGGACACAGGGACTGGACGCAGAGACACTTGAACTTTATTATATAGGATATATATATACAGTATTCTCCTATCTGTTAAATACTTGAATTGTCCCAAAGGCAAGGCACGCGTGTGACTTAAAAGGTATGGGACTTGCTATCCACGACCTAGCTCATGATCTAGGGTTTTTCCAGATAAGAGGTCTTTCTGTAATTTGGGTCCCCATTCTTTAAGGATACCAAACAATTATTTAAACATTAAATAAACCAATAGAATTGGGTTTAGTTATAAGGTATAAGGTATCAAGTAAAAAGTATTGTCTTCTTATTATAGGGAAAAAGTTAATTATTTTTAAACATTTAAATTATTTGCCTAAACTGGAGTCTAGGGAGATTTCATTGCTGTAATTCTGAGCTTTTTGGACAATGGGTTTCCACATTCCCATACCTGTTCTTGTTAATTATAAACTTGGACTTTTAGGCATGTGTTGTATGACTTTTCTTGCTGGGTAAAACAAAACATGTTCAAGATATGATGAGTTTGAATGAAGTTTCTTGTAATAGCCAGGGTATTAACTAGGCAGCTAGTGTAGGTGGTATGTAATGTTACATATATACTGTATATATATAAATATATATATATATATATATATATATATATGTATATACATGTCTAAAAATGTAAGTTTGCCAAATGCAGCAGATTTCATTCTATTAAAGGTGAACATGGAGATCACATTAAGGTTCTGACCAACTGGTTAAATATCCTTGCCCTATAGCAGAGTGCTGTGATCCTGAACCAACATGCTCTGGTATGAGGAAGAACTTGAACACTTGAGCAGGACTCCCTTTGTGCATAGTACCTTAGACAATTTATCTTGAATTTCACATACTAAATAGCCTGCAGTTGAATATCCATGCGTTGTCTCTTATTTTTACCTCTAAGAAATCTAGTTTTTTTTTTTGTGCTGGGTGTTAGCTGGCCCAATTAAACTGACATTCTTCAAAAGAATGCTGCATTGTAGACAGAAAGATGAGTTGCTTATGTGATTTATTAATAGAAAGTATTTTTCAATTTTCTATCCATTAAACTACTTTAGAAAATACAAATCTAATTAGTCTAAATAATTATTTTTAAAGTTACAGTGACCTTCTTGACATTTAGTTGTTAGTGTAAGTAATTGCTCCTCCATTATGTATCTAAAATACTTGGAGAATCTTCAGTAATCGTAAAATGGAACATGATGACCCGAAGGTCAAAAAAGGATCTGAAAATCCAGTGCACTAACATATTTTTTTTTTTTTTGTTTAAATAACAATCACGCATCTTATATTTATTTATGAGAGGCGTGAAAATGATAGTAATTAAAAATAGTACTCCTTTTGAAAAGGTCAAGTATTTAGTTTTATTATTTATACACTCTTATAGTATATGTGTGTTTAGACTGCCTTCATTAAATAGACTGAGTATATTCTTCTATTTCAGTATCTGTACAATATCATACTTACTTATATACTACTTGTATATTATAAAATTAAAATGATAAATATTTACAAGCATGATACATTTTCACTGCAGAAATATAATTTTTTTTCTAATACAATCCAATTCACCTAACTTTTTTATTTTTGTATCAACCATGATTCTTCTTTCCCATATCTAAGCTCGCTTATCTATATGGGCTGACACATATTGTAATAAGCAAACTACTACTGTAAACGACTCGTGATCTGATACAGTAATTTATATACATAAGATACATTCGTTGTTCTCTGCTTCACCACTATATTTCAAGGTTGCTGAACTGCCACATTTCTTCACATTGCCTGGCATTATTATTAACATATTTCTATAGCGCCAACATATTTGGTAGCGCTCAACTCACAATATCCTTATCATAATTTCTCTTCTGCTGTTTAGGGCAGAGACACGTGGAGATTCGGGGGGATTAGTTGCCCAGTGATGAATCTCCTTTTCTTCGGTTGACTAATCTCCCCGAACTGCCTTCCCACTGGCTTCGAATCTAAATCACCTGTGGGATGTCACTCAGATTGTTTCGTTTTCCAAAGTCGGCTAAAGTTGCCTCACGAGGAAACTTCGGGCGACTTCAGAAAACTAAGCTCTCTAAGTGCCATCCTGCTGGTGATTTAGGGGTATATTTATCAAAGAGTGAAGTTAAGAGGGAAATTCCGCCGCTCTCCATTAATTTCTATGGGATTTTTAAAGGGAAACTGTCATGGGAAAACATGTTTTTTTTTAAACTGTCTCAGTTAATAGTGCTGCTCCAGCAGACTTCTGCACTGAAATCCATTTCTCAAAAGAGCA
>CM044433.1:130617283-130634715 GCA_024363595.1 Xenopus borealis | reverse complement strand
TTTTCGCTAAGCGAAATTTCGCTGGCGATTCATGAATTTATTGGCCAGCGGCGAATCGCGGGAATTCTCAGTGAATTCGCCCCTGGCAAATAAATTTGCCCATCACTACTTGTGATTTATTTAGCCCATGTGCATACAAATAAAGGGCAATGTTTCGGACTGACTACAAAATTATAATCCCTATTAATACGAAAAATCCCCAATGAGGCACCTACAAGAAGTGTGAAGATTGGATGATCGAATTTTCAAAAAGATTCCAATTTCATATATGCAAATGAGGCAACTTTGACCATCCAATTTTCAAAATTCGATCAATTCAAATAATTCGAATATTCAAATTTAATTGTATTCGAATATTCGAATATTCGATGGTTGAAGTACTTCCCCTTTAAAAAAAATTTGATAGGCTGGTTCGCCAGATTTTAAAGTTGTTTGTGATCGAACAAAATTAGATTGAAAGGTTAAAATTGCACGATTCGAACGTTTTAATCGATTGATTGAATTCTTCCTATTCGATCGTTCGAATATTATATATTCAAATTCGAAGGATTTTACTTCCCTTGCTATCCACATGAATTTTTTTTATTCGAAATTTGACCAATAGTAAATATGCCCCCTGGGGAAAAGTTATACTGAGCTTTACTCCATTTTTAAAAGGTCATTTAAAATGTCATTTTTATGTCACTTGAAAGACAAATTCATAAAAGTGTCTTTAATCTGTCTTTCTTTAACTAAAAAATGAAAAGCTGTGGTTGAGTCAGAATTTAGGTGGATTTCTGTTTGTGAATATGGAGAAAGTATTTTACCACAGTTTACCACAACTTTTACTCCAAACATAGACAATCTCAACTTTTGTCAATTCCCCACTATGAGTTTACATTCCCACTTTGCACAAGGAAAAGCTTCAGAAATCTTATCCTCTCTTAACATCATGAACAAGAACGTGTGGCACAGAAAGCTTGTCTAGGAGCAGTAACTGATATTAAACAATAAGATGTTGGCTATTAAAAAGGTGACCAGTAAATGCCTTTATTATCTACAAGGACTCCAAGGTCCTTTTTAAGTGTAGAAACGGCTTGCTTATTTTTACATCCCAGGGTGCATGACTTTACATTTATCAACTTTGAATGTCATCTGCTACTTACCCACCCAGATTGCCAGTTTGTCCAGATCCTGCTGCAAGGATGTTGCATCCTGGAAGGAATTAATTGGGTTGGGTAGTTTTGTCATCTCAAACACTGATACATTACTTACACTCCCCTCCCTTAAGTCATTAATGCACAAGTCAAACAAAAGTTGACCCAATACAGAGCCCTGAGGTACTCCATTAAGCTTACTCCAAGTAGAGAATGTATCATTAACAACCATCCTCTGTATCATACCTAAAAGCAGTTTCCTATCCCCCACTCCAGAATAATACTTACCTTATCATAAAAAGCAATCAGATTTGTCTGAGATGACCTATCCATAAAGCCATGCTGATTGATGTGCATAATGCCGTTCAATAGGACAAAATTTTGAATGTGATCCTTTGACAAGTGTTTAAATAATTTGCCTACCATTTCAAGCGCCACGCAATACAGTATATTGGCGTTATTAAATACATGTTAATAATATCAAGCTTACTTGCCTATAATTACCAGGCTGAAATCCTAAAACCTTTTTAAATATACAGTATACATACGTAAGTATTCCTAGTTATGGAATAATAAAAGTGAGTTTAATCAAAATATATATTAACAAAAGCTATTGCAACATACTGTATCTTTAATAATAACAAACATTTAAAATAACAAATACAAAACAATTCTGATTTTACATAGAATATATATCATGGGTATTTAAAAATGTAGTGACCAATGTGAGTACTGTTACTTCTGTCTTTGTGCCTCTAGTACCTGCCCAGTAGGCCAGTAATCTGTGTCCTAATCCCCATGCTAGAGAACTAACAAACTAAAACTGGATTTCTTCACGAAACTGTGCAGTAAAAATGATGCCCACAGATGCCAATGGGTGAAAAAAATTGTTGCACTTAAAAAAAAAACAAAAAAAAAATTGGTCACCATAGACTTCAATGCATTTTGGTGAATTTTCACTGTTTTACAATTTTTCAGCAAAGCTAAACAGGTCAGATTCACCCATCACTAATTATAGTAATTTAAGCAGCATTACAAATTGTTGTGTGCAAAAAGTTGCAGCTATTCCATATATTCTAAGTAAGCTCAACCCAAAACAAAAATACGTCACATTTTTTTGACAAATTTGCTTTAACATTTTATTTAATGTTTAATATAGGACAGTAGTGTACAGTATATTGGGAATTCCATAGTTCTACTTTTTTTCTTTCATTCAGCAATGAGGGATATTTTGAAAAGGTTTAATCTCCTAAGAATCTGTTCTGCTCCATTGAAAATTTAGTCTGGGAAAGAACACATCCAACTTCTGAACAAGATACTGCTACTGTTTATCCTGAAGAAGACAATGTAAAAGTGCAACCCAATCAAGGAACAGTTACTGATGGATCAATTCTTCAAACAGCAAAGAGAAAAATGAAACTGCTAATGGAGATAAGACATCTTGTTTTAGAAGAAAAAATGAAAACACCTCAATTTATAAAATAAACTGTTTAAAAAAAAGCTTTTATGAACAAATCTAGTGGTATATTTATCAAAATATGAGATTAGCTTTTGCTACAGAAAAACTCACTCCCATTCTATTTCTTCCTTCATTCACTTGGATATTTAGAAACATATTTATCATATTGTGCACTCTAACATTCAGCAACTGATAACTATGATTCTAATAATCCCATAGAATGACTAGAAAGTTGGTGAGTTTTTGATAAATCACATATTTTGATCATTCTGCCCCCCATTGCCGCTTAATAAAAATGAATGCTAATGAATCATTTTACTCATTTTAAATTAACCAGTCAAATAGTGTAAATCACATTTTATGAGAAATTATCACTCCCAGATCCAATCCAGTTTAGCCTATTATAAGTATATGGAATGGAAAATGTATTTTGGGACAAACAGGGCCCAGTTGCAGGCAGTAAGGTAGCTATGCTTGTAATTTTGCACCTGTAAATTTAAGTCTCATAAATGTCACGTAAAAACCACCTCAACTGAAAAATGTTTGAACAAATATATGGAGATATGTTATATTTTATTAGTATACCTGATATCAAGAAGTATAACTTGTGTCTGTAAAATTTAATTCAGTTAATAATCTTAATTTTTTATCAATTGTGCTCAAACTCTCAACAGCAGGTATGATTATGAATATATATATTTTATCATTTATAATAATACTTAATCATACTTATTTTCTGGGATAAATAATTGTATTGTAAATGTAAAAAAATTGGAAGAACTAAATGTGTCCTGATGTATTCAACCAAAAGACTAAGGCAGTTCTAAATATTTAGTATCTTCACTTCTTCCATTTCTCTGTGCATTCATAACTGAATTTAAAAATGTTTTACTTTAATTCTCTATTTGTGCACTTAGTTTTTCTTTTACTTAAAAAAAATGTCAGAAAGGCCTATCAGTTCATAAAACCTTGAATACAAAGTTAATTGATAGCATGAAAAGGTTGTTTGAGCTCAACAGAAAAGAGTATAGATTGGAATAATTCAGTTCCTCTTCTGCTTTCAGAATGAGTTTGACATCCCCCTGGAGTAGCTCATTGATGACAGAATACTAAACAGCTATAACATGCTGGGTCTCAGGTATGTCACAAAATGCCCACGGGGATGTCGTTTCGGTGTCCTGTAATTTTTAAAGTGAATCAACTTTACACAAATATGGACAAAAGCTTTAACAAACTGTGTCACTGTATAAGTCAGAATTTCACAGGAGACATTTTTTTAGGGCTGTCATATATACATGTTGCTTCCTAATAATGTTCATGAAGGTGACACACTTTATAAAAAGGAACAGTGACTATTTGTCATGTACATGTTCATAAAAATGACACCTTTCCCAAAAGAGGCAGTCTTTGTTATACATATGATGCTTAATCATCACAATGTTCAAAAGATGACATATTTCCCATAAGACACACAGTACTTGTTTGAGCTCAGAGACAAAAATATGTTTTTTACTTACTTGCTATTATACAGAGATGTTAGTTATATAAAAACATAGACCGTGTCAGTCAAATAAAAACAAAGTTAAGGACACAATGCACAGAGGAGCACATGGAAATAAATAGACATACCCGTCCTGGAAAATGAGAAAATCCAGGTACAGTTAAACACAATATATTGCTTAAAAAAAGATTTTTATTTGTTACTATACAAATTGTATCTTTAGACCACACAAGATAATTCACATAATTTACCCATATACAGTAGATGTATTAAACAGTAATGTTCTTATATCTCTGTGCCTCCAGTATCCATTATGGTTTCAGTAGTCTGCTGCTTGTCAAATAATTAAAACAAATGTCTGGTGCCATTAATAGTAGCAATGGGAAAATTCTGGAGCAATTGAGTCAATGCCAAGGGAAGTAACATTGTGGTTAAGTTGTTTTTAGCTCTCAGTGCCTTGTTAGAAAAACAGTTTTCAACTATGCTGCAACTACTCTTTCTGGAACAAATATACTTCCATTATAAAAATTTCTTCTAAACATAACCCCTGAACAGCTCCTTATATAGTTGGGGGAGGACTGGAGCAGGCTTAGATCCCACTGGTTGCTATGGAAAGCAAGGAATGGATAATAATGTTGGATTTATTTCTGAACAAAATCTGTATGGTTCACACATGATGAAATTCAAAAGAGACTAGAACATGTTAGGATAAAAAAAGGTCCAGGCCAGATAGGATTCATCGAAGGGTACTTAATGAGCTTAGCTCTATAAATGCCAAACCTCTCTACTTAATTTTTCAGGATTCATTGAAGTCTGGAATGGTGCAGAGAGACTGGTGAATTGCTAATGTGGTGCCGCTATTCAAAAAGGATGCCATTCTCTGTCTCAAAACCATAGGCCAGTTAGTCAGACGTTGGTGGAAGGAAAGCTTTTCGAAGGATTAATAAAGAATAGGATACTGGACTTCATAGCAAATAACAATACTAGTTGTGCCAGCATGGTTTATGTGCAATAGATCTTGCCAGACTAACTTAATTTCTTTTTATGAGAAGGTGAGCAGGGACCTTGATTCTGGGATGGCTGTGGATGTGATTTACTTACACTTCGCTAACACATTTTATACAGTGCCACACAGAAGGTTACTGGTTAAATTAAGGAATGTTGGCCTGGAACATAGTATTTGTAACTGGATAGAGAACTGGCTAAAAGATAGACTACAAAGAGTAGTGGTAAATGGAACATTTTATGATTGGACCAGTGTTGTTAGTGGGGTTCCGCAGGGCTCTGTAGTGGGTCCCTTGCTTTTCAATTTGTTTATTAATGACCTGGATGTGGGCATTGAAAGTACGGTTTCTATTTTTGCAGATTAAACTAACTTGTGCAGAGCTATAGGTTCCATGCAGGATTTTGCCACTTTGCAGAGTGATTTGTCTAAGTTGGGAAACTGGGCAGCAAACTGGAAAATGAGGTTCAATGTTGATAAATGCAAGGATATGCACTTTGGAAAAAATTATATAAATGCAAGTTATACACTAAATGGCAGTGTATTGAGTTTCCTTAAGTGAGAAGGATCTTGGGGTTTTTATAGATAACAAGTTGTCTAATTCTGAGCACTGTCATTCTGTAGCTACTAAAGCAAATATGGCTCTGTCCTGCATAAAAAAGGACATAAAGTCAAGGGATGAAAATATAATTATACCTCTTTATAGATCCCTAGTAAGACCTCATCTGTCGTATGCAGTGCAGTTTTGGACTCCATTCCTTAGGAGGGATGTAAATGAGCTGGAGAGAGTGCAGAGATGTGCAACTAAACTGGTTAGAGGAATGGAAGACTTAAATTATGAGGGTAGACTGTCCAGGTTGGGGTTTTTTTCTCTGGAAAAAAGGCGCTTGCGAGGGGACATGATTACACTTTACAAGTACATTAGAGGACATTATAGAAACATATCAGCGGACCTTTTTACCCATAAAGAGGATCACCGCATCAAAGGCCACCCCTTTAGATTAGAAGTAAAGGACTTTCATTTAAAGCAGTGTAGGTGTTTTTCACAGTGAGGACAGTAAGGTTGTGGAATGCACTGCAAGGTGATGTTGTGATGGCTGATTCTGTTGATGCTTTTAAAAGGGGCTTGGATGATTTTTTGGACAGACATAATATCAAAGGCTATTTTGATACTAAACTCTATGGTTAGTATAGCTATGGGCATATATGGTTTGTGTGAAAGAGTGGAGATGTGTGTGTGTGTATGCTGGGTTTTAATTTGGAGGGGTTGAACTTGATGGACTTTGTCTTTTTTCAACCCAATTTAACTATGAAACTCTGTATGGCAAAATTCCTTGTAAACATTTTTAAATGTCTTCTTCATTTACTGACAATGTGCTCCTCTGATCCGTTTGTTTTTCTGAGTGTCCAATAACTTTTAACACTGACCACTTCATTTGGGAATTCATTTATTTAAAACTCATATTGATTCAATATTTGTACTTACCCAGATGCTATTAAAATATAAATGAGAAGTTGAGTGGTTAAATACCAGAATGTATATTTTATAAAAATGTGCGAATAAGCACCAACATGAATTCAATATTTCTATCATGTCTCCATGGCATAATAATTGGTAAAATAATTATGGCAAAACAAAGTCTAATAAGGAACTATAAACATTATTTTTATTATACACCCTCTAAATATACTATGTTCTCTGGGTTTCTTCTGTTTTTGTAGTTCTCAGAATGTGCCATTGGATTATCTTCCCTCTGGCAGCAGAAAAGAGCCTCATTAGTGTTTCTTATCTGTGATCATTTAGAATTTTGTTAATGTCATTAGTATTGCCAAGGTTAAACTGATTTGTCAGATAACTTGCTAGCATGAGTTCACACAGTATGTATGAACATAAGGCATGACAACACTGAAACCTTATATTTTTTACCATGTTTTTATGCTATCATTATCTCTAAGCAATATCTGAAAGGTTCTTGTTTTTATTGTCGCAATATACTTGACATCAATATTTTCACTGCTAAATGCCTTTATGATCATTAGGTCATCCTCACCAGTGAAGAAATCTTTATTCCTGCTTTATGTCATTTAAAGTGAAGGCCTGAATGATGGCCTTGGGCAGCAGTTTTGACACAGTTTGTAATCACAGTCTTGTAACAATCATAATTTGAAGAGGCACAAATACAAGAAAAACAAAGATATATGAAACATGGATGAACTTTGTTCTTCAAGACCTTTTCTGGTCCATGCTACAATAGGAGGTCATTATTAACACATTCTCAGAAAAGTTAAGAGAACTATGTACAGATGGGGAATAGATAAAATATAATATACTAAAAGCCTTGTTTTCATCTGAGATGTGGCATATCCGTTACTAATGTTTTTAGCATTATTACATATAGTTACATAGTTACATAGTTAAATTGGGTTGAAAAAAGACAAAGTCCATCAAGTTCGACCCCTCCAAATTAAAACCCAACATACACACACACACACACCTCCACTCTTTCACACAAACCATATATGCCCATAGCTATACTAACTGTAGAGTTTAGTATCAAAATAGCCTTTGATATTATGTCTGTCCAAAAAATCACCCAAGCCCCTTTTGAAAGCATCAACAGAATCAGCCATCACAACATCACCCGGCAGTGCATTCCACAACCTCACTGTCCTCACTGTGAAGAACCCCATACGCTGCTTCAAATGAAAATCCTTTTCTTCTAGTCTGAAGGGGTGGCCTCTGGTGCGGTGATCCTCTTTGTGGGTAAAAAGGTCCCTTGATATTTGTCTATAATGTCCTCTAATGTATTTGTAAAGTGTAATCATGTCCCCTCACAAGTGCCTTTTTTTCCAGTGAAAACAACCCCAACCTCGACAGTCTACCCTCTTAATTTAAGTCTTCCATCCCTCTAACCAGTTTAGTTGCACATCTCTGCACTTTCTCCAGCTCATTTACATCCCTCCTAAGGAATGGAGTCCAAAACTGCACTGCATATTCCCAATGAGGTCTTACTAGGGATCTATAAAGAGGTATAATTATGTTTTCATCCCTTGAGTTTATGCCCTTTTTTATGCAGGACAGAACCCTATTTGCTTTAGTAGCTACAGAATGATACTATAGAAATATAGTATGGAACATTGTTGCAGTAACTAAATCATTATGAATACAAAGTCATGGCCTGAGTTTGTACCTGGAAGGCTTATGGCTGAGTTATTCTTTAACAGCTGGTATTCTGAATAGTTTTAAATTATTCACCCAATAGAATGATCTGTCTTTAACTCTCAACATCAACAATTTTAAAACGTTTTTCCAGTAAAAGAAAGACTACTTTAGAACATTTCCCTGATAATGTAGTGTTAATTATTTTTATAGGTAGCATTTGGGGGCCCATTTATCAAAGGCTGAATTTGAATTCATGTGAATTTTTTTTCTCTCTAATAAAATCGAATATACTCAAATTTTAATTCAAACTGAGTTTGGATTATTCACAATTCTGTGAGTTTTGACCAAAAAAACTATTAGAAATTTGAATTTTCTATTCAACTCTTGATAAATCTGCTCCTTAATGATTAGTTTACTGATGGGTTGGTATGGATTGCCAATGAGTGGAGTGGGGTAAGACATTTTTTTCAACATCTAGTCCCATATACAAATCTTTGATTGTGGAATGGTGTATTAGAATAGAAAATATTTGTATTTTGACACCTGCCTGCATGGTTGCATTTTCTAACCAAAGAATTGTTCTCACAAGCAGCAAACCCACCCGCCCCCCATAGTTTTATATTGGATATCTCAAAGACTAGTAACCATTTTTAATGGAAAAAAACCACTGTTAAGTGATGGATTTGTTATTGCTGCAACTGCATTAAAGTTTGGCTGCAGACTATCTCTGCTAAAGGGGGTTATATATCAACAGTCAAATGTTAGAGTTTTTCATACCTCGAATAAAAAAACACAAATTAAAAAACCTTAAGTCTGTGAGTTTGAGTTGCAAAACCCAAAAACTCAAATTAATTGAGTTTTCTGCAGGGAAAAAACAAATCACTCGAATCATTTGAGTTTTTAAAAAAAACTTAATTCAGGCTATTAAAAGGGCTGTTCACCTTCAAACAACTAGTTGTTTTCAGATAGATCACCAGAAATAACGACTTTTTCCAATTATTGTCTATTTTCTATTTGTAACCGTTTTTCTGATATTGAAGTTTAAAGTGTAATTTTTCACCTTCTAAAGCAGCTCTGGGAGGTGGGGTCGCTGACCCCCCATCTGTTCTATACTGATACATTTAATGGATACATTTCTTATCTTTGTCCCTGCTGAGCAGAATCTCTGGGTTTCTTTACAGGCAGCTGTTAGAATTGATACAGTAGTTGCTAATACTCCAGAGATGTTGCTGTAAAATGTATCAATCAAAAGTTGCAAAATTGTATTAGTTTAGAGTCTGCACCTGAATTACTGAGTTGCCAGACTCAAACACCAGAGACACCAACATTCAACTTTAAACTTAGATTTTGGAAAAACAGTAAAAGATAAATAATGAAAGTAATTGAAAAAAGTATTTATTTCTGGGGAACAATTTGAAAACAACTGAACAGAAAAAAGTGTTTGGAAGGTGAACAACTCCTTTAACATCTTCAAATGGTTCAAAAGGACCTCTGCCACTGACTCCTACATGATCTCTACAGGTTTTAGATGACATATTAGGTAGGAGTATGATAAATAGTGAATAAATTACCCCCTCTTGTAAAATATAAGGATATTATAAGTTACCGAGGAGTTTCATGATCATATAAAAACACGAGGCCGAAGGCACTCTAGTGGCGGAACTTCACTCTTTGATAAATTTACCCCTATGACGAAAGCAAATATAAAAAATGAGAAGATTCAAAATGCCAAAATATTTATCAATAAAAAAATGTACAATGGGTATTTTGCCTTTAGTAACCTAATGTAAATATTAAGTGGTTAATTTATTTTAAGTTAGAGACCATGGTTCAGATCCCAGTGATTCTGGATAAGGTCCCTTATGATCTCAATATAAAGAGAAGCAGTTAATCCAGCTCACAAGATCACCATTTAACCCACTGTGAAAAGCCAATAAGTTAGTGATGGGCAAATCTGGGGAGTTTTGCTTCGCGAAAAAACAGTGTAAAATTAGCGAAAATAGTTAAATCGGAAAGGTCACAAAAAAAATTGTAAAATTCGAAAGTTTTCACGAAAAATTCATGAAATTTGAATGATTTCACAAAAAATTTGTGACATTCCAACAATTTCACTTGAAATGAATTTCGAGTGATTTCACGAAAAATCGTGAAAAACGGTAATTGATGCTGGCAAATTTTCTCCGGCTAATTTTTTCGGACGTTTTGCGAATATATTCGGTGGTGGCGAATCACAGGAATTTGCCGCAAATTCCAGCTAGGCGAATAAATTCTCCCATCAATACCTATAATTATATGTACAAGTAACAGAACTCACAGCAGCTTCTTCATCTATTATATTTGTAAATATATTAGGTTAGCTAAAACAAGACATGAAGTACACAACAATAAATATATATCTCTCTATAATGGCTGTCACACAAACTTATATGAATCACTTGCTGACTGGGGAGACAAATTTGCACATTGTATATGTGGTCATAATGCCAATAAAGTAGGGTTGTATGTAGCTCTGTTAAGGAGCCACAGCGCCAAAAAATGCATAAAAGTACAATATATAAAAGTACACACAGGGAGGACAAGTCAGACAATAAATACAAATAAATACAATAAATATGCGCAGTACACTGAACTTAAGTGCTATGTGGTAAGAGACACAGTAGAAAGGAGGCCCCTGCCCCATAGAGCTTACAGTCTTATAAATATCTTCCTTTGTGGCTAGTTACTAAAGTTGGCCACAGAGAGAAAGTTCCTGTAAATCAACCTTAATGACAAATGACTAGATCCATTATTCACAGAAACAGATAAACAATCTAGTTTTCAGAACAGCACAATCAGTAATTTTTTTATTGCTTGGAACTTACTTTTCAAGTAAACCTATTTCATAGCCCAATGGGTGCAAGGATTTTTATAAAGGTTATGGTATTAACTATGTATTAACTATTAGTATGTCTCTATTTTATTGTCAGGAACTGGTTTTGTGCTTTTTGTGTTTAATTTTTACTTGTCTATGCTGTATTGAATCCCTTTAAAGATAGGATGCAAACAAGGGCATGACATGGCATTTTTTCCAAATACGAATTTCCCCTTTGACTTTAATTCCTTACATAAAATGGTTCAGCAGATTAATAATCATGCCCTTAAAGGAATCTGCAGTAGATCCCCATCTTGGATTTTGTTAGGCTTTTGTGTGGCTTGTTTGTGGTACTGCCAATGGTCAGTGTGCTCTTGGCTGCTGTATATAAATAAGCTAAAGATTCACAGAAAGAGATGTTACATCTGTAAAAGTAGCTGATGTTACAGGTCTGATTTATTAATTTGGATGCATAATGTCCTCACTTTTACTCTGTAGTGTAACTTCATATATAATTTAGGGTTTCTGTAAGTAGTAGTGGTGCCCCCAATAACCACTTTGCCCTGTCATCTACTCAACCCAACTCTGCTACCAATCAACCCAAACACTTCCTTTTTCACAGGTAACTCCAATTTGCAGCTGTCCAGGGGCCCTCAAGTCAATGGGGCTCTAATGGTAGACCTGTTTCCCTCCCATGGTGACCTTAAGTCTCTATGCTTTATTCTACTGTGATCTCCTTGGAATGGTACAGAAGCCCAACATATAAGGTGTAGCATGTATATTATAATTCTTATTTAAGCTTTTAAACTTGTTGAATGCCACAATTCTAAATGTAAAGAACTTGCTGTGTACTTACAAATAACTAACAACAATAATATGCAGAAACCTGGGAAAGTTAGAAAATTACCAAGATTGTAGAAGGCTATTGTCCAGCAGTGTTCTGACAATGACTGATGATAATATACTAAAAATATATTATATTTTCAGCTTAGAGGCATTGTATCCTATGTTATTAGATTATGTTTTCTGCTTTTGAGTTAACATCACTCACCACAAGCTAATTGACTTTAAATGATACTTAATAAAGTAATAGAATACATTTATATTTATAAGATATCAATTTGGATGACAGATTTATACAACAAGGTCTCTGGGATCAGCCAACGATCATAAATCAAGTAGCTTCCTCATATTTGAGGTTAAATTCAGCATTAACCTTTTTCCATATATTCAGTAGTATTTTTACTTAAAATGTATAAACACTTGATTTAATGTAAAAAAAAAAAAAAGAGTATCAAAAGTATAATGTGTAATTCAAAAAAATATGAAAGATAATAAAACAGAGCAAATACAATTATTAAAGGACAGGAATCTTGTTCTCTAATGAGACAGAAGAGTTATTATTAATGTGTATTCACATTTTCTTTCATTTTGTTAAATATGTTGATAGATTTGATGTATTTTTGTACAACATTGCAGCTGTTTCTATTATATATTAAGGCAGGTTGCAGGTACAAAATGAGTACCTATAGAAATGTCTAAATAAATATTAGAATTTGTTGGGTCAGGCAAAATATAAGATTTAGAGCTCAGCACAGAGAAACTCTCCCACTTTATATTCATTCCTTTTGGGATTTATAGAAGTGTACTGTATATATCGGTGGATAGGGATGGCGCGAACCGCCGAAAAAAAGTTCGCGAACATGTTCGCGAACTTCCGGAAATTTGCGAACGGTTCGCGAACCCCATAGACTTCAATGGGAAGGCGAACTTTAACAGCTAAAAAAGATATTTCTGGCCAGAAAAATGATTTTAAAGTTGTTTATGGGGTGCAACGACCTGGACAGTGGCATTGCCAGAGGGGGATCAAGGGCAAAAATGTATCTGAAAAATCCATTGTTGACACAGCGCTGCGTTTTGTGCTGTAAAGGGAAAAAAGTCACTCAGGTGGTTGTGGACACTGTAATATTATGGATATTTAGACAGAATGTGAACAAGCTCACACAGCTAGATGGCAGT
Organism: Xenopus borealis; assembly: GCA_024363595.1. Lineage (NCBI taxonomy): Eukaryota > Metazoa > Chordata > Amphibia > Anura > Pipidae > Xenopus > Xenopus borealis. The sequence continues at coordinate 130,621,583 of CM044433.1, read as the reverse complement.
TGTTTGAAGAACACACTGGGCAAAAAATGGCTACAGGGCAAATAATGACTACAAGGTCAACGTATACACTACTACAGCGGTGGATACGGATTACGTAAAATATATTATGGCTGCTTGAAAAAAGTCACTCAGGTGCTTTTTCTGGAGAGGGTAATATTATGGATATTTAGACAGAATGTGAACAAGCTCACACAGCTAGATGGCAGTTGTTTGAAGTACAGTAGATTACTAGCCAGCAAACTTACTATCCACTGTCCCTGAAATCACTAACAGGCAGCTCTCTCCCTACACTATCTCTTCAGCACACACAGGCAGAGTGAAAAAACGCTGCAGGGCTTCGGTTTTTATAGGGAAGGGGAGTGGTCCAGGGGGTGTGGGGGTGGTCCAGGAGGGAGAGCTTACTGATTGGCTGCCATGTATCTGCTGGTCTGGGGGAGAAATGGCAAAATAAAAGCGCCAACTAAGGCGAACCCAAATTGGCGAACGTCGCGCAACGTTCGTGAACTTCCGGCGAGCGCGAACACCCGATGTTCGCGCGAACAAGTTCGCCGGCGAACAGTTCGCGCCATCCCTATCGGTGGATGAAAGACAGAGTTCACCATTTGATAAATACTCTTCTAAAAAAACCATAGGAATGAAAAAGTAAGTGATTTTTTAAAATTTTTTGGGATGAGCTCTAATCTCACAATTTTATGAGCCCCCTTATGAATCAGTTGAAAGAACTGGCCAGATAAAGGATGACTTTGACATAGTTGGTCAGTTTGTATTTATTGTAATAACTATTTTGTTTAAAGGGGAGGGCACAATTTTATGTCCTAATGTCCAAAATGTATTGATATGGTGCAGATAAACTCTTGGCTGTATGAATTTTATGATCACAGATGTTATTGTCTTGGCAAATGAACTCCAGAGAAACTTTATCAGTGCGAACATTCCTAAACTAATTTTCTCTAGTGTTATTTTCTTCCTAGCAAAACTTTAACATAATTACACTTACCTCAGCATCTTCTCTTTTTTTATGACTTTTTTTTAGCATACAGTATATGATGTTACGGACATAATAATGTTGAGGATATAGCTTCATCTAATCAATTTGCCAGGTAGAACTTGGGGAAACAAACTCTTGCAAAATGGGTAATGAATTGGAAAATTCACACTTTGATAAATTTGCAGAGTAACAATCGTTCACCTGAGCGAAAATTCGCCTGGCAAAATGGCACAAAATTTCTCTAGCACTGCACTTTTATGCAAGCGATTGGTGTTTGTATTGTTATTTTGACAAATATTCTGTGACAATATAACTGGATAAACATCTTAAATGCATCTGACTGGCATTTCTGTTATTCACATGATTCTTAGACAAACACCTAAAGCGTCTTTATGGAAGAGAGAAGATTTTATTTCTATAGGATAATACTAGTGATGGGCGAATTTATTCGCCAGAGGCGAATTCGTGGCAAATTCCCGCGATTTGCCGCTGGCGAATACGTTCGCGAAACGCCAGCAAAAAGTTGGCTAAACGAATACGACGCGACGCGCATCGTAAACGACGCGACGAATACGACGCGATCGCGTGTCAAAAGCGCGACTCATTTAGTTTCGCGAATTTTTTCGCGAATTCGCGAATTTCGCTGGAAATTCGAGAATTTTTCGGTGAAGCGAAACGGGGGAGATTCGCCCATCACTATATAATACATTATATTGCACTTTACTGCGTTGCAGCTCCTTATAAGCGCTTTACAAATAAAATTATACATACATAAATTAGGATAAAGCTTTACATTAGCTTCTATATTTCAGAATAAGCAACATTCCCATAAACCAATTATACATTCAGTACTATTTTCAAGAAGAAATATCTATAATTTCCCACTTATTAATATAGGCATTTAATTATAACATTTTCTTTTGAAGTCTAAAAGCTATTCAAGTATAATATAATGTTGTATAATAATAATTATGTAGAATAGCTTCTTTATACAGACTTTGTTGCTTTCCTTATTGTAAATATGAGATTTCATTGATGACTGCAGATGCTGAAGGGTGTGTCAAGTGTGTCAAATTGTTAATGAAATAGTTAATATAAATAACTGATACAAAACAGGTTTAGCTGTGTTATAATTACTTCGGATGATGCCATTAACTGAAAAGTTGTCCATATGTGTAGTAGGTAATCACTGTACATAATCCAAGAGCGGAAACTTGAGAGATTTCACTGATATTCAAGCTGAGTTTTGTAACAGTTCTCTTCATTGCACACTTGTAAATGGTTCCAAAGAAAAGGGGTTTCATGCATGACTCAACCAAATGAATAGTTATGCTTAATCAAGTGGTTCAGCAAATGTTCAGTTTACTATTATAATAATTTTGTGGGCTACATAGTTTGATCCTAAAATAATAATCAAAGCACTTTGCATATATATAGGATTATTTTTCTTTTTATGAGGATGAGTTATATCTAAGCTGGGACCATGTACAGGATGATGTTTTGTTATTACAGAGACAAAGAAAATAAATTTTCTATACTTTAATAATTTAATTCTGATGGAGTCTATTGCAAATGTCCTTACAATAATTTTGGAGTTTACTAGACAACATGTTTCTGGATAACAGATACCTGTACTGGTATTGGGTCTGATATACATATAAAGTCCTATATGCTTTAATTGTACCTTTAGTTTCATATAAGAAACTAAGAACAAAATCAGAAAACTGCTGCATTTAACATAGTTAACTGATGGCTATACTTGCAGAAACAACATTCTCATTCCCAAGTTAGGGATAAAGCTTGTAAATCTGTTTTGTAAAGAATGAATTAGCATGGAGATACAGTAGCAAACTGAAGGGACATTTAAGAAAAAGACAAGTTCTCATTTAAAGACTTTGTAATGTTTAATAAAGTTATTTTACACCTAGTCACTATTTTCTGAACAGTGTTTACATGTTTAAACCTTACAATTAACCTTTATATTGATGTAGATAGTGTTCTAAGACAATTTACAATTAATCTTTTTGTGTATTGTAATATTTTTAAATTAAACTTTTACAGTGGATATATGTTTTGATTGGTGGAGTCAGGGACCACACAACAAAGATACAGTAGGCTTTTAGTTGAAGGCTGCAAATAGAATGCTAATACACAATAAATAATAAAAACAAATTTAACCCAGTACCTTGAAATGCTGGTTGGCTAACAATAAAATAGATAAGGATACTTAGTTGAGGCGATGTAAACAGGTGCATAGTATATGTTTGCAAAAAAAGCCAAAAAAAAGGTGAGTAAATGCCATTCCCTTTAATAACCATAATATCCATTGTTTAAAATCACGTGTAACGCTAACTTGGGAGGTCTTGTCCATGATTAGTAAAGTGTCCAGCTAGTGGTAATGAGCATGGTTACACTTCGACCTACACAGCAGGGCAGGGCCTTCACCAAGTTGACTTCCCTACCATACACAGGCAAACTGTACATAACACATATAAATGGGTGCCAGGAGGTTCTTGGTGCAACTCAACACATGTTTATTATGTCAGAGACAAATATCCCCAGGTTTTACTCATGCAGGAGTTTAGTTGAAGTAAAGAAGTAACACAATTACAGCACTTCAGAGTAGTAGTAACCTCCAGAAGCCTTTACAGTCACATAGTACTTACATTACCACAAGACAGAACATACCCATGTGGGATCGGGATCAATCACTGTAGAGATCAGGCAGTCCTTTAGTAACCTGGGTCCCTATCATTGAGTTCCCTGCACTAAAGGCCACACAAGGGAAGCCTTGTTTAAAGCTACTTCCTTCTATCAATGCTTGGTGGAGCAACAACTTCTCATGCTGCTAAAACCTTCTGTCCTACTCCCCTGGAGAATCTATCACCAAAACTCCCCTAGGCTAACTATACCTCATTCACGGGGTTGCCGGATCCCAAACTCACGTATAGGTATGTATATACTCAAATAGAAACATAAGCATCTGCCTAGTAACTAAGGCAATAAAGGCAGGGATTGTATTGTATGTGTAATACCTATAGGTCCCTACACATGCATTGAATTTTTTACTGATAGAATATGACTATCCTTGTATTGTAGGGAGATTAATGCATAGCTGAGAGATTGGTGTAGGGAGGAGGGTTTTCGGTTTTTGGAGAACTGGGCAGATTTCTCAGTCTGCTACAGGCTCTTTGCTAGGGATGGGCTGCACCTCAATGATGATGGTGCAGCTGTTTTGGGAGAGAAGGAGATTGGTTGGAGGAGATTTTAAACTAGGCGTGGGGGGAGGGTTCAGTAAAAGATTCAGGGGAA
>CM044433.1:130574199-130593743 GCA_024363595.1 Xenopus borealis | reverse complement strand
ATCTGGCCAGTCCTACTCTCAAATTGCATCTGATTCATTAAGAATTCCATTGCTTCATTAAACCATTTACAAAGGGACAAAGTTTTACCTGCAACTTACAGTACTTGCTGCTTTCAAAGTAAAACTGCCAAACTTGGTTGCCCTTTTATTAGACACCAGTGGGATCACCTGACTATAGCTGGAAGGGGTGGAAGCTACAACAAGGAGCTGGTCACTGCTCCTATATGAACTAAAACAAGGGAAAGTTGTGCTTACAACTAATTTTTAAAACCATTAGGCTGGGGTGCAATGAGGCTGTGACCACAAAATACATTTAGACAATACAAGAGGTCCTCTTCACTCAACCCATTATCAATATATTTTAAACATTGAGACATTTTGTGCATACATCTACTAAAATTGCCTTACCTTTAAACAAAATAGGGATTGTTTGTCAATATATTGCAATATATTGTAGCTGGCCATTTTGGAGCTGAGGGCCTTGGACTGGAGTACCTGGGCCACGTCTCTATCCTGGTGAGTTATTTTTCAAAGCTGAATTTGCTTTATGCTTGACCTGCTTGTGGTCCAATTTGGCTACTTAACACTAATTATCTCAAGATGCTACTTACTAGTTCTAGTTCTGACCTAGCAAACTACTATACCATTAATAGTGGCCCATAACCTCACATGGAATGGTCTGTTCTATGCACTACAGGTACAAGCAATCAATATCTATCAATACCTAGTGGTTCTCTTGTGTTTGAAGAAACTGGCTGGTTTTATTTTCACCCAGCAATAGCATGTCATCTAATTTTTCTCTTTAGATATTTCGCTCTAATTAATAACTTAAATCATGGTTGATTAATGATGAATGGTTAAGACAAAGAGAATTGGGTGTATATTATCATTCTAATTTTTAGAAACACATTGTACATATAGGGGCAGATTTATTAAGATGTATTATTTATTTATAATTTATTAGGATTTATTAGGATTGAGTTGTTTCCTACAAAAATTAAAGTTTTCAAGGTTATTTTTTATTTTTTGGGGTAAAAAAAAACGCTCACCGCATGCATCCTTCCCCTTCCCCTGCCGGTTCCCTAGTGCGCGCCGCGCACGCACTTCCGCCTTTTGTAGGCGCATGCGCGCCGGCGTGATGTTGTCACACGCAATGGCGCCAAATTCAAACACTATTTAAAGGGATCTTAGTGTTCAAAGCATTGCCCGTTGTTAGGTTCGATTTGTTAGTTCCTGGGTGTGTTTCCGGATTGATTCCTGTCTGATCTACTGGTATTTGACCCTTGCTTTGCCTGACTATCCTGCTATTCTCCAATCCTGACCTTTGGCTTGTCTGATTATTCTGTCCTCTGGTATCCTGACCTTTTGCCTGTCCCCTGACTACTCTACACTCTCTAATCCTGATCCTGGCCTGTCTGACTATTCTACGCATCTTGTGCTGTTCCGGCCTGCCTGCTCCGTTTGGTGGTATTTTTCATCCAATTCCTTGGTGAGACAATCGTGCCCCTGTGCTAGCCAGAACCTTTGCTTTTCACCTCTCGTTAAGTCCAGGTGGCATCTGAGTAAGCCGAGGGCTCCTCCCGAGGCCAAAGGCGGTCACTTAACTGGTGAAGCCGAGCTGAGACAAAGGTGTTTGGCAATTGTTCTGGTATTGGGTGCCATTCGGGACACATTTGATTTGAGTTAATTTGAGGTATAAACAATTCTAAAATTCAACCTTTGATAAATAATAATACCCCATGATATGGCTACTAAGTATTTAAGTTGATACATAGCATTTTATTAGTACAATAATGACTGACTCTACAGTTTGCATATATTTTATTTTAGAACATTTCTAGTTTTTGGTGTTTAGAACTGCATTATTATCCTAGAAAATGTATTTCATAAGACAAGGTCAATTCCTAATGATCATTGCTACAGTCTCCAAATGGGAGGCAGACTCTGCAAACATCTGGACAGTTCCAGAAGTTCAAATGTATTTTCATCCTTTTCGAATAAATGTAACCTTGCACAAAAATAAATCTCTGATGAATTCTGAGCTGTATTACTTTGTGTTTGGAAATTTCCATCAACACCTGGAAATAATCCAGATTCTGTCTCTAAATGAATAAATACCTTGACTTCATTATAATACAATTTAGGTACATTTGCCAATTTAGTATCTCTCCATTTTATTGTTTTTCTTTGAAAATAGTCTATTAAAATAATCTGTAACTGGAAAAAGTGTTACAAAGTGATGTTGCTACTTATCATTAGCAGCAGTAGTGGCAGCATTATCTAAACTTGTTGTGATCCATTGATAAGTACTACTGTAAGTGCTATATTATTAGTACTTTTAAAATATTATCTATGCCTGTGAAGGTGTCTTTTTGTCTTATTTACGTAAGAAATTTAATGACTGCCAAATAATGTGTCTAATACATTTCACAATAGAAAAAAGTACTTTACTTGATAACTTGCAGGAATCGTAGATCATAAATAATATATTTTCAAGACCAATATAGTACAAAATAATAAAATGATCAGATATGATGATTAGTAGAAATCAGTGTCTTAAAGTGGACCCGTCACCCCAAAAAAATGTCAAAATCCTATTTTATCACATTAGTCAAGCAAAATTAACATTAATTTACACTATATAAATTATTTTAATCTTGTTTTCTTCAGTCTGGGAATTCATAATTATAGCAAGCAGGCAGGGGCCATTTTGTGAACAATGCTATTAAGGCAAGCCTTGCATCATCTCAGAATCTTGTTTGTGCACCAGAATGGGGGACCCTATGTCTATCCCCATGTCCTGGCTACACAATTAAATGGTTAAGAGAACTGGGGGAATGTGAGGAGAGCAGTGACATCTAGGAAGTGCTGAATGGAAAGTGAAAGTAATTATCTGCCCCACCTCTATGCCTAAGGCATAGAGGAGTGGCAGACAATATTTGATTGACAGCTGAGATTTTAAAATGAGCTTAAAACAGCTATGAATGCTTTAATAAAAATTTGAAATTAGATTTCATGTTTAATTTGAAAAGTACTTTTATTATACAGATTTTTGTGTCTGAGTGACGGGTCCACTTTAATTGTAGACCTGAGCATAAAGTGAATGGAAAATATTTAATTAGAAATACTGAAAAATATTGGATATTTTTGGAAAAACACTTGGGCCTATTAGGTAACCTTATGATCAAGTAATAATCAGCCATGGAAGGTTAATTAATATTGAAGCAAATTGTTGACTTACTGTATAAAACATGAATAATGTATAATGCAAAATTGGAGTGTTTGTAGTCAACATTCTACATCCAGTCATGCTGTTGACACTGAATGTCAAATGTCCTAGGCCTGGATGACAATGACCGACTTTTTTTTTACCTTTATAGATATATGTGACTATATATTTATTAGTAACAAGCATCCTCTTATTGATGTGTGGACTTAATAAATATAAATATATCAGACCCTATTCATACCATTGTCTTTTTACTTGTTTCTTCTGGCTTTGTTTATTTCTTATGTCCCTTATGCCCCTCTTATGTCCCTTAAGGGGTTACATGCTAAACAGACATATAAGAATTTCACCCTTTAAGAAACATATCTTTTCTTTGCTTTTAAGTACTTGCATTACTTATATAGGGAAACTCAGGCAGTTGCTCTATTTGATTAAATATGCAATTGTATAATTTATTTTTTTCCCATTGTTTACTGCTCCTTTGTTTTCATTGTTTTTCCCAACAATAGAAATTCATTTGATGACTTAACAGAAAGCTTTTTTTTTCTAATTCTGCCCTCACCTCTTTACACTTTGTGTGGTGTGTAAGATTTTTTAAGGCCTTCTATAACTCACACAAAAATTACAGATGGAAATTGCACACACCTGTAGGATCCCAAAGGCCAAAGCTTTTTCTAGCCCATGTAACTCTAAGAGTTCATAGATATGAATCCTAGCTTATTTCCTTTGGTTCTGACTTTTACTGACCTTTGGTATTCATCTGGCCTAGCACACAGTGTGAATATGCTGAGATGGCTAATAGTCCTTTTCACAAAAATTGTTTTGTAGGGGTATCCACTTCTCTTTGTCTGGTGCCTGGTGAAGGCAGGTGTCCCCTCCCCATCCAAAGCATTGTTTGTATTAGCTGTCACAGTGCAGTTGTAGTGTGTACTGTATATAGAAATTAAAGAAGTAGTCCCTACTTTTTGTAAGAAAAGAGCAGGCAAAACAGGTACACCAATCCAGCAATCTGGCTCACTGATTAGAGCTCACCTTCCCCAGGAAGGCTGTCCTGTGGAAAGTTATTTAGTTCTAATGAGCCTGTGAGGAAGCTCTCAGAGCAGGTTAAAGAGCAGGAAGGAAACCTACCTGTGTAAGTAACTCCCAGAGGGGCTAGGTACCATTGGCTACTGTAAGGTGCAGAGAAAAGCCAAGAGTCTGAGCAATTCCTACAGGAGAATACAAATGTTTTTTTACTGGTAGTCTGCAAGGGGCCCAGGTTAGTAAGGGAACTCATTATATATGTGAAGGCAGCACCTAGTTGGCAGGATTTCATTTTATGATTTGTTTTGTATCCAGAAGTGGTCACCCCTGTGTAAATGAACTGCCTTTAAATGTTAAGAAAGTGTCTGTTGTGGACCCTGCAGCTTACAATGAATATACTGTAAAAGTACCATTACTTGACATACTAATATGGGTTACTTTGCCTCGCATTTTTAGCAACTCTAAATTGATTATTTTTAGGTACTAAGGACTTCAGTGCAGAAGCAAGGACATACATTCCTCATTATAAACATTTGTCTAGTAACCTAGAGCAACAAACCTTCAAGTAGCATGTTATGCCTGTTATTATATACGATGGTTATAAAGGTGAGTGTGTAAGGATTTTATGTCCATAAAAAATGGTGCACTATAAATTGCTTGTCCATAAAGGTCAGTTTTTTGTCCTCTGAATTAATATTATGTAGCACACATTAATGTTGTGCATCATGCATTAATCATTAGAATCCTGTGTCGTTTTATTTACTCCACACTACGGCTGTAAAATTCATAACAAGTTTTTTCTCTTAAAATAACTTGAATGTCAGGAAGGCTGCAAACATCTCCAAATTGATCCCAGGACATCTTCCATAGGCTACAACAGCAATTCGTCAGGTTTGAGGTGGCGAGAAGTTGAATTTGAGTTCTTAAAGGGGAAGTAAATAGAATAAGGTTAGAAATTCTGTATTTTGTTTACTAAATATAAACATGAACTTACTGCACCACAAGCCTAATCAAATGATTTATGCTTTCAAAGTTGGCCAGAGGGGGTAACTGTTTTAAATATCTTTGCAAAACCAAAACTGTGCACATGCTCTGGTATGTGTTGCTTAGGGATCATCATAAGTTATCAAAACAGCAAAAGTGAAATAATATCTGTCTGAAGCCAATACAGCAAGACTGATTAATAATCAGAATATACAGACTGCACTGGGTTCTGTGCTGTCATGTAATCTAATGTGGATTTTATAGTTTTTGTATTATTAAATACAAATTTTCTTCAACTCTCCAGAACCAGTGGTTGCAGCAAAATAATCCTCCAAATAGAATCCCAGTGTATATGTTTTTCCTGCAGAGCAGTTAGGAACCGTTTGACAATTCATATTTACAGCAGTACATGAAGGGAGAATTTCACTGTATACAGTCAGGTTTATTATAAAAATGGTACACATTTTTTAATTAAAGTATATTGGAGATAGATTTATTTTTCGCTTAAGAAAGTAAAAATGGGATTCCAATTGATCTAATTGAATTTTTATGATTGCCTAGTAGAATTTCACAGTTTTGGCCATAAAACAACTTGAAAATTTGAATTTTCACTTTGATCCTTGATAAATCTTCCCCTTGGTATACAAGAATGTACACCCTGTTTTACATAGGGCAAATTTCATTATAAAGCTTAATAATTGTGAACACTTTTCAGGATTTATTTCAGTTCTATTCTTTATGCACCATTACAAATCTGTTTCCAGATTAATAAGTCCATTTATTATTGCTGTGTTATTTGTTTTATAAGCAGTATTGTTTGTCTGTTTTTGGGAACTTATAAAGTTAAATGGGCATAGAACTGCTTTGAACTGCTTGGAATAATCAAATATGTACTGGATTAACTCATTTAAAAAATAAATTGTGCTAATTCATAAATCACCATAAACAACATTCCTGCTTTATTTTCTTACTAAGTAGAAGCATCTACTTAGTATATAGCTAATGTTATGATATATCTGTGCAATTGCTGGTTTGATTTTAGATCTTAATTCTCCTTAGCAGAATTTGAAGACAAACTGGAACTGCAATAAACACACAACACTGGCATCCATTTAAGATTTTAAAACATTTATTGCGAGAGCTAAATAACTTTAAATAACGCTGATCTGGCAAAGCAGTAACGAGGATAACTGTTTAGATACATATTCTGTCATAATCAAACACCCCTCACAAACCAACAAAGAACTGCAATAAGCAATACACCCTGCCCCTTTTTCACGCCTACATTGTGGATAAAAATGTGAGTTGCTAAACACAATATTTTGGGAAAAATATAACCATCCAATTTACCAAAATAAAAACAAATATATTTAACCGTGGCATAATATTTTTTTCTTTAAGGAACTGTGCATGCTAATTAGTTGCTTTAATCTTCCTTCATGCCTAAACAAAAACTTTGATAGGATGTTCCATTTTATGTCTGCGTGCAACTGAGAACCTACGAACATGGGAATTCAATTCTGACCAACAATAATGTGAAAAACATATTTTTTTTGTCAGGAATTGACAAATAATATTTAATTAGCAGTACATAATAAAAAAGTTAATTAACCATACCTGCCAAAAGGTCTTCTAAGAGTATGTTCTTATACACTATGGCTACGACACATTATATATTTTGCGGATATGGTTGCAAACACTTGTGTTATAATGATACACAAGCAACAAAAGCTGTCATATCAGCAATATAAACTGTTTTTACAGATAATTCAGATATGGAATTGATTTTATTTTAAGGTTACAATCAGTTTCAACTGTGAGAGATAATGATATATAATTGTTAAAATATAGCTAGTTTCCTTTATTAATATTGGAATCATGTATGTTGCTGCATAAAATAAAGGATACAATATATTTTTAAAAAATGCTAATTTGAGAGAACAGTTTGTCATTGCTAAAAGGTCAGCATACTTCTCTACCACACAAAAGCATGATCTTCTAGACATTAACACAAGTGTTTTGAAGAAGTTGCAATATCATATGCTGGACAAAAACACTGAAACACTCAACACTGAGAAAACCTGAAAACCCAGTAAAGCAAAGTAATCAAATGCAACTTTGACACAAATGTATGCTACAGTATATAATAGAACTATTTTTTATAAGTACAGAAAAGTTGTTAGTATTAACTTGTTTCTATTTACAAGTATTTGAAACGCTTTTTTGACATACAAGTGTCCACTAACATTATTAATAGCACAATAGGTTTAATTGTATAGATTTAGCTGGTTTATTTTGAAATATTATGTCAAGTATAACTGTTCCAGCACATATTAACAACAACAAGACCACAATTCATCTAATTTGATCTGCTTCCAACTACAGCAATCCAAACAGATTCCCTATGCCTTTCTAGTAAAATGTTTCCTGCAGTCTTTAGCAGCAGTCCAGGGTAAAATAATTTTCAAATTAAAAAAAAAGGAAAAAGTTAACCCAGTTCACCAAAATATATCCACACACTGAAAAATATTTTATTCACATAGAGTAAAACACCACATTTCCAATGGTGTTAACACAAAAGTATGCATATTCTTGTATATGAAGCATAGTTCTTCTAGAGGTCTACTCAGTACTTTAAGCTCTGACACACATTATTAGCAAATCTAGTTTGGCTAGTCACTAGTCCAAATTTTTTTTATAGTTGCTGTTCCTTTGAGCTATCCACAGCACCTGAGACTTGCTTACAGGGCTTCAAATTAGCCAAAGGAATGTCACTTGTATGATTTCCACTTGTAAAATGTCCATCACTACTCCCATATTGGTTTCGATCGTTGAATTGGTTTTTGTTGCTGTCTTCTTTCCAGTTTCTTGTCAATGTGTGCCCATTAACTAATCTGTCCTTAGTAAGCCAATCTTTTTGAGGTGCAAAGGTGGAAAGAGGTGATTTTGGTTGTTGATAAGGACCAAGACCTGGGGGCATCCAACAGTTATCAGAGTGTCCAAGCACTAAACATTCTTGAGTACACATTTCAGTAGCTTCAGCCAATCCTCGGGGGCCAAGTGGTCCGTCTATGAAGAATAAGAAATATATATAATTAGGAAGGGTTAATATATTTAAAGGTTTTTTTTTTATTTTCATATCGTACAGAAACATTAACCCAAGTTTTTTTAAATCAATTCATAAAGTCAGAATTTCAGAGGAAGTATTTTCTTTAATGTTTATTTGTAGTGCAGAGCTAAGCTATAGGAAGACTGATACACTTGACTGCAGATGGAGCAACATTTGTTTGGAATCACACAGTTCATATCTCAGAAGGGATTTCTATGAATGATACTATGAACACTTTAAATAGACTGAGATGGTGGCTCGAGGTTAGCCCTGTGGACCAAATGTGTAGATAACATTTACTTGGTCATGTAGCATTAATATTGTCTTTCAGAGTCAAACACTTTGAACTAATAAAAAGATGAATCTCCACTCATAAAATAGGATATCTAAGGTCAAGATTTAGTTTACTTAGTGGGACTTAATTTTAAAATCAAGGGGTGATTTATCAAAATGTGATTTTAGGGTAAGGACATATTGGTAGATTCGGGGAGATCTAGTCGCCTGGTGACTAATCACCTCTTCTTCAGGTCCTGAAACTGCCTTTCCACTGGCTACAATGAAAAATTGCATAGCACATGCGGCGCTTCGTTTTCCGAAGTCGCCCAAATTTTCCTCATGAGGAAAATCACCCCGAATCTGCTCATGTGCCCTTACACTTAGAGCTTGATAAATAAACATTCACCAATGTTATTTTCATTCCTATGCAATTTTTAGAACCATTTTTATCAAATGGGGAGTTCTAACTGTCACCCATTTATAAATAGAATTCTAAAAATCCAATAGGAATGAAAAGAATATGGGTGAGTTTTAATTAATAAACTTAAACTCACATTTTGAGAAATCTGCACCTCAATGTGAACATAAAATAGTTTAACTTCATGGCAATACTGGTCCTTAAAAAATATTAAACATGTATTCCTTTGCATATCCAATGGCTACTTTTTACAAAATATTTATGAGAATGTAAAGCACATTTATATACAGGGTATACATTATTAAATAATAATGGTAAATGCAGAACATTTCAAGGCATAACCAATACAGCATTATAAAAATACACATTTCTTGATCATATTGCCTTCGGTTCAACCTACCCTACAAACATTTGGAAGATTAGAATGGATGATGATAAAGTGATTTGGCGTATGCAGAATTATACTATAATTAAACATATAGTAAAGTGATACTATTACAATATGTCAGCGGTGAACACATTCAAAAAATTCAAGGATACATTCCCATAAAGAAGCATGGTTGATCTTCCCTCTGATTTGGAAAGCAGCTTATCACTAAATCAATTATTTGCAGGATATTATAGGCATTATAGAAGGTTAGCTATCATTAGCTTAATCACAGCCAACAGTATTCAGGCAGGACCAATCTACATAGCAGTGGCCCTTAGGCCGCCCCCTAAAATTCTGCCGCCCTAGGCCTGGGTCTTAGTAGCCTCACCACAAATCCTGGCCTACATTTAGGGCTCCACTAATCCTATAACTTCACACCTTCTTATACATGCATTTTTCCACCTGTATTATGGATGAGGCAAGGCCATGAGGAAGTTGTAGACTATAACTAAATTAACATGAAAAATGTTGTATTATTAATTTTAGAAGACGCATCCATGTCAGCAGTTTTTCTTATTGAACTAATGATAATTGTCTAGCTACTGAATTACTGATCAAAACAACCATATAATACACCTAACAGTTCTCATCATCAGCAGTTTTATGAGAGTTATTGAAAGCACGTTAGTTTTGTTTTTTAAACATATCCAATCTCTTTAACTAACATATAAATGTTTATTCTGTGTGGGAGTTAGAGTCAGAATGTGGAAAGTTTTCTGTGTTTTATCTAAAAGTCTTATTTTCACAAAAGAATCCATTAAGTGTTTTCAATACCACATGGATCATTTTATTTACAAAGGGTTTAACAAGTGCATTTCAACCTTTCCAAGCTTCACACATCCAGCAGTTTTAAGTGATATGCTCCTGGTATCCTCTGTTGTTTTCACTTGTGCAAAATGCAGAAGCTATATTTTGCAGGCTTGTTATTTCTAAGATATGCATTAGTTATTCAAACAGGTAAACCTGCTTTGAAAACTAAGCTGTCTCTGAATTCTTTTTTTATTTCCCTCCCAGAAACTGAAATGGTTCCACTGTTAGCTGAGTATTTATACATTCAAACAAACTAAAGCCCTGCAGCAACAAGAGCAAGGGCACCATGACTTTGGGTACAAATTACAAGTAGACAAGATAATGAATATGTTTATATGCAATAAATTAAATATCTGCTATAGCAAACAATGTGAAGAAATATGGTATTAAGTCTGCATAATTATGCAAAAATGAGTAGTTGAGAGAACACTTGAAAATATAGCATTTTATAGAGTTAATTAAATTTACTTTTGGTTCACCAAATTGCAATCATTAGGAAACTATATTATTTTTTTTTAACTTACACAATTATTGGACTTTCCAACACCACTTCCATAAAATATTTATTTAGCTCTTGAATCAAAATGATCAGTTATAATTTTTGCGGATTTACTAATTCATCTACAAATGATTACGGTATATTAAATAAAATGTATTTTCAATATAAAAATAAAAGTAACAGTATACAACTGTTAAATATATAATTGTCAAACACGTGTAATGCACCAAGTAATTACAAGCTTGTAAGGAAAAAGCTGCGGTGCCAATAAGTGGTGAGTCAATCCACTTTCAATGCATATATCTTCCAACAGGGTCACACTCACTTATGATAATACTTACCATTTAATTCAAACGCATTAAAAACATGTGAACATATCAGACTTATCTGTACAGAGTCCATCAAAAAGCATGCCATTTCGGGAACATCTCATCCCCATTCTCAAGCAATTCTCTGCCACAGCGTGTCAAGTATACAGACTTTCATTTCTCTAAGTAGATTAAGGTTTGAAGGTGGAAGTGAAATCACTAGTTACCATGGAAACACGTCTCAAAGTGAGGTGTGGATACAAGGAAGTGTTTTTGACCTATCTATCCACTAGGGTTGCCACCTTTTCTTGAAAAAAAAATACCGGCCTTCCTATATATTTATCTTTTTTTCCTATTAATAACATTGGGATCAACCAACAAAAATACCGGCCAGGCCGGTAAAATACCGGCCAGGTGGCAACCCTACTATCCACTGAACCTCAGTTTTCTTTAATTTTTAAATGCGGTCTTTGCCTCTTACTAGTGGGGGAATGTGCTGAATCACTCTACATCCCCTTGCTATTAGTTTATTACTCATCATAACTATATCCTCATCTCGAGCCTGTGGTTCACTTGTAATTCTATTTACTCTTGTGAATTGACTAACGGGTATTGATTTTTTTTACTCCTGGAGGGTAAAAACTAGCATATGAAAGTAATTGATTACAGTCAGTGGGCTTTGTGTATATATATATATATATATATATATATATATATATATATATATATGTGAGTCTTTAAG
This sequence comes from Xenopus borealis, assembly GCA_024363595.1. NCBI lineage: Eukaryota > Metazoa > Chordata > Amphibia > Anura > Pipidae > Xenopus > Xenopus borealis. The sequence goes on along the minus strand of CM044433.1, from coordinate 130,581,915 downwards.
GCAAAGTCTGAATGTGAGACCAATACATCTAAAAATGCTATTTCTTGTATACTTTCAGTCATCGTGAATTTTATATTTGTATGGGCTTTATTAATTGTGTCATGGAACACAGACAGAGACTCCAGGTCACCCCACCATAGGAGAAACACGTCATCGATATACCTCCACCATGCCACAAAGTGACTGGTGAAGAGTACATTCTGATAAACGTGCTCCTCATCAAACCAACTCATTAAAGATTTGGCATATGCTGGGGAGAGCTTGGAGCCCATGGCCGTCCCTTGTATCTGCAATTAATGTTTATCCCAGAATTTGAAATAGTTTCTGTTACTTATGAATCTTAGCATCTCCACAAAAAATGTATCTAATTTTCTCCATATTGGGCACTATTGTATAACAAATTATTCACTGCCATCAAACCTTCAATGTGAGGTATCGTTGTATATAGGTTAACCATAACTCTCCCTCAATATTTTGTATTTTTGAGAGTTTTTGAGAATTTTATCCAGTATCTCTGCAGCTTTATTCATCAAGGAGCCTATACCCGCCACTATTGGTCTCCCTGGCGGGTTAATAGGGTCCTTGGGAATCTTTGGTAATACATATATGAGAGGCACCACCGGATATTCAACTGTCATGTATCTTTTAGAGGACTCAGTAATGGCCTAATATGAAGCTTGTAGCAACAAACAGATTGAGCAGCAATTGCATGTTCTAACACTCACAGAATATTTGCATGTACATCGGATACCAAGGGGTTTATGTGTTAACCTACAACCTACTCTATTTGCACGTAATGATAAATTTAAAACAAAGTTCGCTGGCATTATAAATAAATGCTCAAATTATTTGATGGCATTAAATATAGAATTTATTGAGTGGGAACTGAAAGATATTGAAATCAAATTAAGGACACTACAGAACACCATGAGTAGTGTAATGCCACCAGATGAACTTAAACAGCTTAACCAAAAATTGGATAATTTACTTGAACTCTTTAAAAATGATGTGGTTATATGCAAGAAACAAAAATTTGATCAAGATACCAATGATTATGAACATGGCTCGTGTATAACTGAACACAAACAATACGTGGAAGAGATGGCAGTAGATTGAGCTCCTTCCATATAAGAGAGAAATCACAACAATATAATAATCAATCTGAAATTAAGAGAGGTACTGATTCCTCTTCTTCTTCTTTTTCATCCACAGGTGGAGGCCAACCAGACGAGGAGGTAAACAGACACAGGAGAGACATCAGACCCCAAAAGGAGCAGAAACAGCAACCCCGGAGGGAAGTTCGCAACAAGTAGTATTCATCAGTCAAGCTGACACCCGTACAAATGAGGGTCTTGTCCTATGGTCTAAATTTTTGCTCAACTTCACAGATACAGTTACAGGTGGATTCATACAGATTTTTCCGAACACTGAGACTTAAAGTACATTTTTCCACTCAGCAAGAAAACTTGACTAGGGATGCCCACTTGAGACTTGACACTGGACGATTGGGGCTTAAACTAAAAAGTAAATTTGCCCCGCCCACTACCTATCCCACAGTAGAAACATATATAAAAATAGTTAAATCTGAAATAGAAACAAATCTCTTGACTAGAAAGAAATGTGGGAGAGATAATATGAGTAAGATGGAGGTGTATGCTTTGCAAGAATTACAGTCTATGATCAACATAACGATAAAGCCTTCCGAAAGGGGCTATTGTTGTCATGGACATTGAAATGTATGTAAACGAAATTCTTCTACTATATATACATGTTGTTAAGGAGTGATCCCACTGATGCATTTAAACGTGAATTTGAAACCCTATTATTACAAGCTACACAAAGTTAAGCCATTACTGAGTCCTCTAAAAGATACATGACAGTTGAATATCCGGTGGTGCCTCTACTATATATGTATTACCAAAGATTCACATGTCCATAATAACAAATGGTAGCACCAATTTTACATTCTCCTATACCAAAAAATTTCAGGTATATGTGCAAAAGTGTGAGTAGTTAACCCAGCGCTGATCGAAAAAACATATGACGTAATTCATCTTACCCACACCATCGGATCAGCGCTGGGTTAACTACTCAACCCTGGAAGTTGCGACTATATGCCTGCCAAATCTGTCCTAAGGGAGTATCAGCATGTGAGAAACTGCATGTGATGTGACTGCACACTTTTCAGCTGATGTGAGTAAACCTGGGGACATTACCTTCGGATTAATAAACAGTTTCTTGTTTTATTCATAAGAACCTCCTGGCACCCAATAATTTTTGTTTGTTTTGTATGCACAGAATCCTGAGGGTAGCAGTTGCACTACATCTTAAAGGGAACACTTCCACATGGTGACGGCTCTGATCCTGTTGTGTAATTCACATGTAGCAAATGCTCTATCCTGCTAGTGGGTATTTGTCTAAATCCCACCAAATAGGTGCTACAAATAATTCTTGAATCTCCCCTTGAGTTTGTGCTAATGTAATTTTATATGTAATAGCTGTTGCTAACAGGGGCAACCCTGGACCCTTTGCTGCCTGAGGCATCTCACTGACCCCACTGCTAACCAGTGGGGTCCTGCCACCTGAGATGAGTTTCTCAACTGTCCTCATTGGTAGTGACAGGCGAATTTATTCGCCAGGGCCGAATTCACAGCAAATTCCCGCGATTCGCCGCTGGCGAATAAATTCGCGAATCACCTGCGAAATTTTGTCTGGCGAAAATTCGCCAAAAAAACGAGTCGCGCGTAGTTTTTTGACGCGGCGCGCACCGAAAACGACGCGACGATAACGACGCGACGTGCGACGAAATTGACGCGACGCGCGTAAGTTGACGCTACGCACGTCAAACGCGTCCGCGACTCGTTTCGCGAATTTTTCGCCGATTCGCAAATTTCTCTAGAAATTTGCGAATTTTTCGGCGAAGCGAATCGTGGGAGATTCGCCCATCACTACTAATTGGTGCAACACCCCTGCTTGCTAAGAAATGTAAATGCCTTCTATGAGGAGGTGAGCATTAGTGATGGGTGAATTTATTCGCCAGGGCCGAATTCGCGCCGAATTCGCGGCGAATTCCCACGATTCGCCGCTGGCGAATAAATTAGCGAATCACCTGCGAAATTTCGCCTGGCAAAAATTCGCCAAAAAAACGAGTCGCACCGAAAACGACGCGATGCGCCGAAATTGACGCGGCGCGCATCAAACGCGTCCCGCGACTCGTTTCGCAAATTTTTCGGCGATTCAAATGTTATATGAAAAGATTTTTTATTGTGTAAAAATGAGAAATAATGAGGAAAACACACTGGATCAGTTTGAGAGATATTGTGTTTGCAATGTGAAGCCTGGAGAATTAAAAAAAAAAAAAAGATTCTAATTGAATCATATGGAAGTGTGAAATACTGCAGGGGGAGATCTTACTTTTATATGCTTGTGCTATGTTAATAAGTAAAAATGGGAATACAGGTATGGGACCTGTTATCCGAAATGCTCAGGACCTGATGCTTTCTGATAAGGGCTCTCTCTGTAATTTGGATCTCCATATCTTTTATCAACTAAAAAAAAATATTTTAGCCATTGAAAAAACCCAATAGAATGGTTTTGCCTACAAAAAGGATAAATTGTATTTTAGTTAGGCTGAATTAAAGGTACTTTCTTCTTACTACAGGGATAAATTTTTTTTAAAAAAGTTAATAATATTGAGTTTATAGTAAATGGCTTCCCATAATTCTGAGCTTTCTGGATAACGACTCCCATATCTGTACATACATTTTCCTATATGTGTTATTTTTTATCCAGAGGAAGGCAAAAAACCCAGCCTAAAGCCAGTGCTAATTATGCCTCAAGAGGGAAAAAATCCTTCCTAAACAGGATGGCAATTGGATCTTGATTCAGAAATAACATAAATACAATGCTGACCCTTACATTCACACTATATAATGGTACAAAAACCACAATATAACAATACATTCATGAAGACAACCCTATTCAGTCATTAATAGATAATATGAGGCCAAAACACCTGACATTTTGCAAAAGAAGGGACAGATTGAAGTTTCTACCTGCTCAGAAGATAGGGAAGTGAACTGCTTCTTCCCTGACATCACATCCCTGAAATCCCTCTACTGTATTTCTTTGGCTCCCAGTGCAAGTTTTCTACTGCCTTAACTCATTGCTACTCACCCAATAACAGCAATATCTGATTCAGCCAGTCTCTAAACATAAATCAGTGTAATCTGGCTGCTGGTCATTTGGATAATTTGTCATACAGCTCTGCGCTTTTATCTACAGGGCTTTCCTTTTTCTGTAATACACTGTGCAGGGAGGGAGATGTCGGGGAGGGGCAATGGAAGGACATTAAGGGGGACTGTTGTTCCTAAGGGGGTATAATTCTCCTTTAAGGTGCAAGATCAGACACATTTAATAGTTTTTTTTCTTTAATTACCAGAAGAAAGAGGAATTCTATTTCTGGACCTTTTTTAAGATAAAAAGAAAAAAAATATTTATTTTTTGAAACACATTCTCATTTAATTTTTCTAAAATACTATTCTATTATAACAAAATAATTTTGGTTACTTGATAAAAATATGATAGTTTTCATGATACATCATTATTCTCAATCTGTGTCATTGCTTGTGAGGGTCTATTTATTTGAACCTGAAAAAATGTGGTTAGTGAACTCTTACTGCCTCACACTGATCAAGCGACATATTTGATTAAGTAAGTTGAGAGATATATGTCTATTCAAATGTCTGCCTCAGCATGTCCTGCAGCGAGGCAGAGAAGCCAGCACAGCTATATGCACATACTGCATATTTAAAAGTATACATCTGGGATTCACCTGTCCTTCTTTACAATTTTAACACTTAAAAAGTGGTTTTTGTACAGCAGATGTTGCCTTGTGGGCATCTAATTTGCTAATGGCATATGCATGTGCATTTCTGCTTCAATCTGGTATTCAATAAGCAGAAAGTGCTCATTTAAAGATACAAAAAATTAAGTCAGACATAAAAAAATTTACTTAGAACAGGTAGATGGTATGATTTAAGCGATACAATTATAAATAAAAATGTTTTGTAAATACAAAAATACATGTTTATAATAGTTTTCCACAATCATTTATTTTAACATACCGCTGGCTTACTTTTATAGCTTAGAAATAAATTAATAACTAAAACAAGTTTTTTATTTCCATTGCTGACAATGGGGAAAATCCTTGAATCCCAACTCATAAGGAAAATATACTATTAAATGTAAGATATTTTATAAGCATAGTGTACTTTTTGAAATGCAGTTTTACTGATTCAAAATAAATTAAGATTATTAAAATTAGTTGTGAATTACAAACACCACATAAATCTGATCATATTAATGCTGAGCAGAAATGTCCAAAGTTATTAAAAAATTACATTTGATGCAAGAATTATATCTATAAATGGAGGTATCAGTGGGAACAGTTGGGGGGATTTCAACACTTCTCTTGAATACATATTTTATTTTGTTGCTATGGTAGATTAATTGCAGTGCATACATTGCAAATATTTATTTTCTTTGCAATTTTGGTGTGAACTTTTTTCATTTTTGATGTGTTAAAGGGGATATAAATGAAACAGCAGGAGGGTCTTGTGACAAAATCATGACAAAGGTGCACATTTACTAATGTGAAAATTTGAATTAAATTAGTATTTAAAAAATTTGAATTCCGAAGTACTTTTTGACTACTTCGACTATTGAATAGGCCAAAATTCATTCTGAATTGAAAAAACTTTAAATTTAAAATTTTGAAGTACTGTCTCGAATTCAACACTTCACCACTCTACTTTAATGATGCCGAATTGCCATTTTAGCATATGGGGGACCTCCTGGAACCTTTACAGTGATTTTTTCTACGTTTTAAAAATTCGAAGGATTAGAACAATGCGTTTGAATGATTCAAACTATTTTTAGTCAATCGAAAATTTACCTATTTGGTCCATTTTTTTTTTTCGAAAATGCCCTTTAAAATAATTTGATGGTCGAATTTCGAAGTTTTTTTAACTTTAAAATTAGTCCCTTAGTAAATCCGCCCCAAAGTACCCAGGAGCCACACACACAAGGCCCTTGGAAGTACTGTAGAAAGGAAAGAAAGTGGGAGATACCACATGGAAGTATATAGAGAGAACAATGACTAAGGCTACCCAGTTCCCCTTTGCAAAATATACATATATATATAAATATATATATAAAAGTATATATATATATATATATATATATATATACAGATGCAGCCACTGGCATTGGTGAGTTAAATGCGTCGTGACTCAGGGCTAATTGAAGAAACTGTGTTATCTAAAGTTATCTTAACTCATTTAATGCATTTAACCTTTTCATTAGCATACCAAAGCCCTATTGTTTTCAATGGTGAACACTTTAATTGGATGGGATGCTGTGACACAATAGTCTGTGCTAAGTGGGATAAATGGGATAGATGAGTTAAGTTTTTCTGTGTCAAATGTACAATCCAAAGTGGCTTCATCTGTATATATCAGTCCACCAAAATCGTAATTCTACTCTTGAGAAGGTCAAGATGGTATTAGTTCCCCATAAGGCTGGTATAATGACGGTAACAGAAGTCAATCTACAGTCCAAGATCAACATACTAGTAGGGATGAGGAAATTTTTTTCACCACAGAAATGATGCTATGAAGAAAACAAACCACCATAAACAAGTAGAAAGCCTGGACGGACAGTCAATGAACCTGAATTTAAGTGCTGCATAAAGTTCATACAGTAGCTTATGGTAACATGGATTGCCAGATAACTCTAGGTGGCAGATTGAACAACATTTGTATTCAACTTTTTACCGTAATTTTGTGTTTTCTGCAGGCAAAATTGCAAATATGAAGTTCTGGAGATTTAGGGGCAGATTTATCAAAGATCGAATTTCAAAGTTAAAAAACTGTTTTTTTTAATTGAAAACAAACCATTTTCGATTGAATAGGTCAATTTTCAACTGAATTAAAATAATTTGAATCAGTCGATTCAAATGATTTTCACCAAAAAAAACTAGAATTTCAAACATTTTCAAAAACACTCCTTAAAGGTTCTGGGAGGTCCCAAATAGGCTAAAACAGCAATTCTGAAGGTTTAAGGTGGCGAAGGGTCCAATTGTAATTATTTTGAAAAGACAGTACTTCAATTTTCAAATAGTCAAATTTTAAAATTCAAATCAAAATTTTTTCAATTCAAATCAAATTTTAGCCTATTCGATAGTCAAATAGATAGTCGATAGATGACAGTAAAGCTGTCAAACCTAATCTTTCAGCTGCCACAGATTTTGTCACATTCTCTGTCAGTATAAACCGCATTTTTATTGCTTTTGTTTTACTATACAGAATATTGAAAAATAACAGATAAGAATCAGATTTCCAACAAAGTGCACAGAATGAAATTAGCAAACAGAGTTACTGGATTGCAGAATTCATCATGTATACATGTAGCTTTAGTTCATGCATGTATGCATGTATTTCTTCTATTTTGTTTTACACTGTAAGCTCTCCCCACATTTATTTTCAGCAAACTTTACAGAGTATATCTGCTTAAATGAGACATCATTGTTTGTAGGTTATGTAGGGATGTGAAAATTAGACACCCTCACATATTTCTGTCAGGCACATCTCTAGTAATATGGACACCTAATGGGTCCTAATGGGGGCCTTTTGTGCTTATGCAACCCCTGTAGTT
>CM044433.1:130558208-130572002 GCA_024363595.1 Xenopus borealis | reverse complement strand
TCTATATTCGATTAGATAAAAATACTGTGTGGTATATATAAAATAAAATAAAGAAAAAATTTAAGATGCAAATATGTAACCTTTTCCCTAATTTTCAAAAACATGAATGTGACATACTTCAAAAGTGCTTCAGATTTTTGTTCTAACACATTGATTGTTTTGGGTGAGTGGACAATGGTTTTGCTCTAAGGGCCACTAAAAATCAGCCATAAATAATAAATATGTGGAATAAATAGCTACACAATTTTGGCACAGCATTCTCACTGGACTTTTATTTCTAATGAATTTGCACGCATCAATGGATTTTCGTCTGCCCTGTGCTTGTGTGCATGTGCGTATGTGTGCTTTAAGATGATATATGTTGGGCTTTGGTTATGTTCCAGATAGTGAATTTTATCAACAAAAGTACCAGAGAAAGGTTTTCTTTCATTTTACTCCAAAGGGCAACAGCATTCAGCTGTAATGAGGTAATTTTTTTTCCAGCCGTGCACATTTGCCGTCTTGTCAGGCACAGTTGTTTAAACCTGGCACTATCCTTTTCCAAAGCGAGATAGACTCAATCACAGAACTATCAAAGACATTTCCCCACAACATCCTTCTAACACAAAAACAATCTTTTAAGCATTAAAAATGTCCAGGCAGTAAGGGCTTCCACGATGAAAGCTGCATGCTGATAAGTTGTTATGTATTCAGAGTACCAAATGTTCTCTGTTTCTACATATTATTTATTTTTTCTGCACCTTTTAACTAGGGCAATGCAGAAGGTGGAATCACTTCCAAGGTTATTGAGCATTCTCTGAGGAAGGCCTGCATGGAATGTGGACTGGTTTGCTTCAACTGCTTCGAGCTGTTTCATTCTGTTATTTAATATAATCAATTTCATGGAGAAATATGTGACAAGTTGAGCAGGAATGTCATGTGACTGTCCATTCTCTGCATATATATTATTTGTATAATTGTAATGATCAATGATGAACTGCAAAGTGTTCATAGCTATGAAACTTGCACTAAAAAACTTTTTTTTATATTGTACATTAAGGCCAATGGTGGTCAAATGTAAGAGATATAATACCTTGAATGAACTCAAATTAACTCACAACTTGAATGGTTTCTTATTTAGGAAAAACTAGACTGGAAAAAAAATTCTATTCTGTGACTTTGAGTTGGAAACCTGAATACTCGATTTGTTCAAATTTATGGGCAAAACCCTCTGAAAAAAACATCATGAAGGTTAACTTTAAATGGTTCAAGGGACCTCTGCCATTGACTTCTACGTGGGCACAATAGGTTTTAGATGGTGTATTTTGTATTCTAGCCATTTCCAGGGTTCCAGGGTTGCGGTATAATAAATGTCGAAAAATTTGTTTTCTTTTTCGAAAATATTGAGTTGTTTTTTTAACTGAAAGTTTTGACCAAAAAAATAACGTGGAAAACTCAAATTTCATGGAAAACTAAACTCGAACCATTCAGGAATTCTGAGTAGCACACACTTAGCTCACTCTCCTGTGTAGTCTGGGTGCACCTCCCACAGTGTCCTCCAACACTGGAAAATACTCACAAAGCAAGATGGGCAGCACTCCGGAGATCCTTAAAATTGCCTTTATTTTTTCACATGCAGGGCAGCATGTGAAAAAATACCTTAATAAATAACCCCCTAAATATCTTTTCAGCATTATTTGTTCGCTATGAATTACTTATTGGGATAAATGTGGGTTGGGAGAGTAGTGAAGAAAATAACACCGGCACAGCGTGGGTAATATTAGCAGGCGTAGCCTTGATTGCTTATTTGCGGATGCAATGGTCAAATCTCCCATTGGAGTTCGTATTGCAAAGACCGCTGTTTGTTTGCTGGCTACTCCCATCCACAGGGTAAGCATCTCTTCTATGGAACTTCAGTCATTGCCGGTTGCTTATCAAGACTTCTCCAATGTCTTCTGCAAAATGTCGGCAGAATTCCTCCCTCCTTATTGGCAGTACGACTGCCCTATTGATCTCTTTCCTGGAACAATGCCCCCCATGGTTGGATTTACCCCTTGTCTCCAGCAATGAAAGAGTACTGCAATGAAAGAGTACATCCATGAGAATCTCCAGCAGGGATTTATCTGTCCTTCTACCTCTCCAGAAGGGGCATGGTTTTTCTGTGTAAAAGAAAGATGGCGGTTGCGCCAATGCATTGATTACCGTGGATTTATCAAGATTATGGTTAAAAAACGATTCTCCTTGTCTCTGATCTCTGAACTTTTTGACCAACTGCAAGGAGCTAAGATCTTCACTAAGTTGTATTTATGCGGGGCATACAACCTCATTCGCATTCATGAAGGTGACGAATAGAAGGCGGCATTTAACAGAGTACGAGTACGTGAACAATATTTTCAGGGATCTCCTAGGGAGATTTGTGGTCATGTACCATGCTGACATCTTAATATTCTCTAAAGACTTGGAAAGTCATCACTCCCAGGTGAAAGAAGTACTCTCTCGTCTGAGGAAAAACTCTCTCTTTGCCAAGCTCGAGAAATGTGTCTTTGAAGTGGCCATGATTCCTTTCCTCGGCTACATCATTTCTTCAGAGGGTTTTGAGATGAATCCTGCCAAAGTCTCTGCGATCCAGGAATGGCCCCTTCCCTTGAGCACCAAGGCAATACAAATATTTATTGGGTTTGCGAACTACTACCAACAGTTCTCCTTCTGTATTGCTCCCACCCTTGCCGTCATCTGAAAAGTAGGCAAGCCTAATTCATGGCCTCCTCCAGCGTTAGAAGTATTCTAGTCCCTGAAGGATGCTTTCACCTCCACATCTGTCCTCCAACATCCTGATCCTTTGTTGCCTTTCTTCATTGAAGTGGATGCTTCTGAAGTTGGAGCCGGTGCTATCCTTTCACAAAGACATCCTGCTGATGGGAAATTACACCCATGTATTCTCCTCAGCGGAGCAAAATTATGAAGTTGTCAATCTTGAACTCCTGGCTGTAAAACTTGCTCTTGAAGAGTGATGTCATCTCCTGGAAGGATCCTCGACTCCGGTCACTATTTTCACTGACCATAAGAATCTAGAATCCCAGACAGATAAGATGGGCCCTTTTTTTTCCCTATTTAATTTCATCTTGACCTATCGTTGGAATCTGAAAGCGGATGCCCTTTCCCGCAGTTTCACGCCGGTGGACCATCTTCCTGTACAGCAAGATCCTATTATTCCTCCTGCCAAAATTATTGCTTCCCTGTTTCCTCAATTCGCTGAACAAATCCTGTCCGGTCAGTCCTCCGCTCCTACCGAAACACCCATTGCGATGGCTTTCATTCCTGCAGAACTTCGCCTGCCCATCGTACAACAGACTCATTGCTCTAAACAAGCTGGACACCCTGGTCCAGTAAAGACTCTTGAACTTTTTGCAGAACTAGTCTGGTGGCCCACAATCCATAAAGATGTTAAGGATGTTGTTGCTGCTTGTTCGGTTTATGCCACTTCCAGAGCTAGTCATTCCCATCCCAGTGGTCTGCTACAGCCCCTACCCATTCCCTCTCATCCATGGACTCACTTGGCTATGGATTTTATTGTAGAGTTGCCACCCTCTAGAGGGAAAACTGTGATTTGGGTGGTTATTGACCACTTTAGCAAATTTAGAAATAGTCTCTGACAGAGGATCCCAGTTCGTATCCAGGTTCCGGCGCTCCTTATGCAAAAATTCAGTATCACACTTCAATACTCCTCTGCCTATCACCCTCAAACTAATGAGGCAGTGGAGCGAGTAAACCAAGCTCTGGATCAGTTCCTTAGGAATCATGTTTCCCTCAGTTAAGATGACTGGTCCGATCTTCTCCTGTGGGCAGAATTCGCTCATAATAATGCTAGTCACACTTCCACTGGAAGATCTCCTTTCTTGTCGGTGTATGGTCAGCATCCACAGGTATTCCCACAGGAACTTCTACTATCTGATGTCCCAGCCGCTGATGATTACACGGCTCATACAGATGAAGCCACTTTGGATTGTGTGTTTGACACAGAATAACACAGATTTCATGCTTGTTCCATTTAACACAGAAAATTGCGTCACAGCATCCCATCTAATTAAAGCGTTCGTCATTGTGAACAATGGTGCTTTGGTATGCTAATGAAAAGGTTAAATGCATTAAATGAGTTAAGATAACTTTAGATAACACAGTTTCTTCAATTAAGCCTGAGTCATGATGCATACAAATCCAAGTGGCTGCATCTGTATGTCTGCTATTTGGGCTGCAACAAAGACTAATCTAGAAAGAAGCGCTCTGGTGCATTGTTCCTTATCCCATCTCTGAAATCATCAACCCTGTACCTGTTTGGCTTCAACTTCCCCCTGGGATGTGGATTCCTAATGTTTTTCAGGTCTCCCTGGTGAAACCAGTTATTTCCAAACACTTCTCCTCTGATTCATCTCCTCCTCCTGCTATCTTTGTGGATGGCCAACAAGAGTATGAAGTGGAGAAGATCCTAGATTCCAGACTCTCCAGGGGATCTCTCCAGTATCTCATCAAGTGAAAGGGCTTTGATCCTGTAAAATGCTCCTTGGAGAAGCTCTCTGATGTTCATGCTCCCTGCTTTGTGAGGGAAGTTTCCTCAAAAACCCAGACTTGGTGGTCTTGTGGCCCCCCGTGGGGAGGGGGGTGCTGTCAAGAACACCACCTGGAGCCTTACCAGGAGCTCCAGGCGGTGCTTGTACCCGCTCTGGCATCGCTCCCACAAAGGTGCCGCCCAGGATGATGTCACTGCACCACGATGGACGCGCTTGGCACAAATTTTTTTATAAAAAGGCGCCCAGGACACCAACTTGGCACTCAAGCATAGGTTCTGTTTATTAGCGTTCCTTGGTGCTGTACTTTTGATTATTGGACTTTTAACTTATTGCCTGATTCTGGACCTTGACCCTTTGCTGCCTGCCTTTGAACATTTGCCTGGAACTTTGACCACGATCTTGCTTGAACCCTTTTGTACTGTGTTTCTGGACTTCAACCCTTACCTGTGCCTTTTACCTGATAGGCCCCCTGACAATGCTAAATAAAGGGAAAAGAAGGTATGGTCTTTCTTCACCCAAAGATAATACTTTCTCTTTTTTCACTTAGTTAGGACTGATGCATGGATACTGCCTTGAAGGGACGCGTCAGTTTATGCATAATCTGTACAAACTTTATAACTATAAAAGTGTCTCTTTTTTACTAGAGTTACAGTTCAGTTGTTCTGGGGTTATTTTATTTTTTATTTTGTACATCAAGCCTGACCAATGTGTGTGTGTGTATATATATATATATATATTTTTTTTTTTTTAGTTTATGAGTACTGCCACTCCTTAATCAAGTCAGGGATAAAGTGTTAGAGCAAGCACATGGTAATCCACTTTTAAATGTTCAAACAGGAAATACACCATCACACAGGAAATTACATCACTGTCAACAATAGTGGTATCTATACATTAAACCATGGAGCTACTAAGAGCAAAAGGGAAAAAAGGAAACCTGATACAATATATTTTAACTGCATAGGAATATTGGGTGCTGTGTCTTTTTTCTATTTAATTTAATAATCACAAGCTTGTTTAACCATGAAACATGGACCTAGCATTTAAGCTAAATTGAATATTACTGCCCCTACTTATTAATACTTTAGATCTGTATGATCATTTTATACAGTTGTAAACACTCTCCTCAACAAAAGTCTTTGCCTATACTCTTTTCTCTGCCATATATAGTTTTTCTCAGTCTGGGCCCCCAAGATTTGCAGAGATGTGGACAAGTCACATTTCCTGGAATGCACCAAATTTTCAAATTTTACTGTGTACATATTCAGAAAAGAGATTAATAAGGACCAACTAAATACAGTAAATTACATTTATCATTTTGAGATACATTCATTGAATTTTGAATGCAATGGATGCATTTGCAACATTTAAAAAGTAAAAGTAGTAACCTCTGCTGTATGCTGGCAAATGCACAAAGTTTCTTAGGTAAAATGGGAGACATAGAATTAATTGCATGCTCTAAAAATTATGATATAATTGATATCACTGAGATGGTGGGATGAACCGTGATTGGACTGTGAATTTTTGGGAGGGACAGAGGTATTAAAAAGGGGGGAGGATTGTTTTTGTATGTAAAGCCTGAATTAAAGCCATGCCATGGGAAGAGATTTTGACTGAAAATTTTCATTGGTGTATGCAATAAACCACCTCATATAAGTGATGGGTATGAAGCCCAGCTACTTTTACAAATAGAAGTGGCTTCACAACTAGGTCAGGTTATTATTATGGGTGACTTCAATTATCCGGACATGGGGTAATGGTGTTGCCGACAACTTTTTATCCCAGCTCGTTCAAGGACTTACCAGGAATAACTCTCTTTTGGATCTTGTAATAACTAATAATACTGAACTCATCTCTAGCATTTGTGTGGGTGAGCATTTAGGGAATAGTGATCATAACATGGTCTCCTTTGAGATTCTGTTGTAGAGGCAATTCTATAAGGGAGTAACTAAAACATGGAATTTCAGGCGTGCAAACTTTGATAGTATAAGGGCATCTCTTCAACATATTAAGTGGGAAATGCTTTTCACAGGGTTAAACACTGAACAAAAATGGGAAGTCTTTAAAATGCTGCTAAATAAATATACATTTCAGTATATTCAGCTTGCAAGCAAGGAATGTCGTTGCAAAGCCAATCCTTGTTGGTTCAATAGAATTGTTCGTGTTGAGGTCGGTAAGAAAAGAAGTGCTTTTAAGGCTTTCAAGTTAGCTGGGACATGGGACATTTTTCCAATATGGCAAAGGGTTTTGCAGTAAGCAGTAAAAAGAATACAAAAATTTTAAATATGTTAAAACTAAAAAATGAAGCAGGAAGGGGTAGGACCTTTATTATTAGAGGGGGTGAGCTGGTTGATGAGAACAAGCAAAAAGCTCAGATTCTGAATGCATACTTTTCATCTGTCTACTAAATGAGGAACCAGCTAATGAAGGTTTCCTTATTAATAGTACCAATTCTAATAATACATCTAATTATGCATGGTTCCCACATGATGAAATTCAAAAGAGACTCGAACATGTTAAGATAAGAAAAGGTCCAGGGCCAAATGGGATTCATCCCAGGGTACTTAGCGAGCTTAGCACTGTGATTGCAAAACCTCTCTACTTAATTTTTCAGGATTCGTTGAGGTCTGGCATGGTACCGAGAGACTAAGGAATTGCTAATGTGGTGCTGCTATTCAAAAATGGATCCCGTTCTCAGCCTCAAAACTATAGGCCAGTTAGTCTGACATCGGTGGTAGGAAATCTTTTCGAAGGATTAATAAAGGATAGGATACTGTACTTCATAACAAATAACAGTACTATGAGTATGTGCCAGCATGGTTTTATGCATAATAGATCTTGTCAGACTAACTTAATTTCTTGTTTTGAAAAGTGGATGTGATTTACTTAGACTTCGCTAAAGCATTTGATACAGTGCCACACAGAAAGTTACTGGTTAAATTAAGGAATGTTGGCCTGGAACATAGTATTTCTAACTGGATAGAGAACTGGCTAAAAGATAGACTACAAAGAGTGATGGTAAATATTACATTTTCTAATTGAACCAGAGTTGTTAGTTGTGTACCGCAGGGCTTTGTACTGGTTCTTCACAGTGAGGACAGTGGGGTTATGGAACGCACTGCTGGGTGTTGTTGTGATGGCTGATTTTGTTGATGCTTTTAAAAGGGGCTTGGATGTTTTTTGGACAGACATAATATCAAAGACTATTTTGATTCTAAACTTTACAGTTAGTATAGCTATGGGCAACTATGGTTTGTGTAAAAGAGTGGAGGGGTGTGTGTGTATGCTGGGTTTGAATTTGTAGGGTTGAACTTGATTGACTTTGTCTTTTTTTCAACCCAATTTAACTATGTAACTAATATTATTGTATTACTCTTATGTACTAAATTACATTAAAGATGCATTTATAAAAGTTAATTGAACTAATTGTCTTTTAAGTCAATTTTTATTTATATGCGAACCCACTTCCTTTATTTATTTGATAATACTGTAAAATAACATACAGTATGTAGTTTTCATATTGCCCTATGTATAAAACTTCATGTGAAAACGGTGATTATTTTCAGCAAGGCACAACATATTTTCTGTTCTTTCAGATATAGTTAACGACTATAGATTTTACACTGTTGATAAAACTGCCTTGTTTATTGGGGAGCTCAGCAATTCTTTTCTGCAATTGAAGGAGCAATATAGTAGTGACAAGGGAGTACTGAAATATATGTCAGATACAAAAATCTGCAATAACAAAAGTTAGACTTGCAATAAAAGTGCAAAATCAAAACATATGTTCTATTTATTTCTCTCTCTCTCTCTCTCTCTCTCTCTCTCTCTCTCTATATATATATATATATATATATATGTTTGTATGTATATATATATATATATATATATATATATAGTCATATGAAAAAGTTTGGGAACCCCTCTCAGCCTGCATAATCATTTTTTGTGAAATTAAATCAAATGTGAAAAACTGGCTGTACAAAAATGTGGAAAACTTTGTCATTTTGCTAATTTGAAAGCATGTAACTGCTCAATACTGATTACTGGCAACACCAAATTGGTTGGAATAGCTTGCATTTGTGACCTGCGCTCCCCTGCATTCCGTTTGGCGAGTAAGTGCCTAAATGTAGGTTTAGACGCAACTTGCTGCATCTGAACCTGCGTTCGGCACTTACACACATCTCGTGGGTACAACCTCATTGAAAAGAATGAAGTGCATCTAGACCTGCGCTCCCCTGCGGCTGAACTCAGCCAATTGGAATGCAGGGGAGCACGGGTCACAAACGCCCTTAGGCCTTGACCTTCATATGCAGGTGTGTCTAATCATGAGAAAAGGTACTTAAAGGACAAGAAAAGTCTAAAATAGAAAAAGGTTAGTGTACTAAACAAGCATGAACTTACTGCACCACAAGAATAATCAAACAAATGATTTATGCTTTCAAAGTTGTCGACAGGGGGCTGTCATCTTGTAACTTTGTTATTCATCTTTGCAAGACCAAGACTGTGCACATGCTCAGTGTGATCTGGGCTGCTTAAGGATTGCCATAAATTATCAAAACAGCACAAGTAAAATAATATCTGTCAGAAGCCGATACAGCAAGACAGATTAATAATCAGAATATACAGACTGCCCTGGGTCCTGTGTTGTCATGTAATCAAATGTAGATTTTATAGTTTTTGTATTGTTTAATACAAACTTTCTCCAACTCTGCAGAACCAGTAGCTGCAGCAAAATAATCATTGAAATAGAATCCCAGTTTATCTGTTGAAATCTGACTCCATGATCTTTTTCTCTGCAGCTGGAGTTGGAAACAGTAAAGGGGATGTAAAGGCAGAAATAAAATACCATACAAATCTCTACACAGTCACCGACCGCTCTACAAAGCCTCTGGAGCTCCAAAAGGCTGGGAAGTAAGGTGATGCTACCTCTGCTGTTCATAAATATGATTGTTTCCCTGCCCAGCAGTTAGAAACTGTCTGACAATTCATATGCACAGCAGTAAATGAAGGGAAAATGTCACTGCATACAGACAGGTTTCTTATAAAAACAGTACATGTTTTTTAATTAAAGTATATTGGAGATAGATTTCTTTTTCATAAAGAAAGTCAAAATGGGATTTTATTCTTTTGCCTTTCCTTAGCCTTTAAGGTGGCCAGTTGCAAGTTGTGCTACTGTTTGACTCTCCTCTGAAGAGTGACAGCATGGGATTCTCAAAGCAACTCTCAAAAGATCTGAAAACCAAGATTGTTCAATATCATGGTTTAAGGAAGGCTACAAAAAGCTATCTCAGAGGTTTAAACTGAAAGTTTCAAATGGAAAGGCCACAGGCTCAGTTGCTGTAAAAATGAGGTCTGGAAAGCCAAGAAAAATACAGGAGTGGCATATGCAGAGGATTGTGAGAATGGTTACAGACAACCCAAAGATCACCTCGAAAGACCTGCAAGAACAGCTTGCTGTAGATGGTGTATCTGTACATCGATCTACAATTCAGTAGAATATGTACAATGAAAATTTGTATGGAAGGGTGATGAGAAAGAACCCCTTTCTGCACTCACGCCACAAGCAGAGTCTGCTTTTTGCAAAAGCTCATTTAGACAAGCCACAGTCATTTTGGAACAAAGTGATTTGGACTGGAGAGACAAAAATTGTTATTTGGTCATAACAAAAAGTGCTTTGCATGGCATTACAAGACAAACACTTGCTACCTACTGTCAAATTTGTTGGAGGTTCCATCATGCTGCATTGCTGTGTGGCTAGTTCAGGGACTGGGGCCCTTGTTGAGGGTCAGATAAATTAAATCCAATATTGACAAATTCTTCAGGATACTGTTCAAGCATCAGTCACAAACAGAAGTTAGGCAGGGTTTGGATATTCCAACAAGACAATGGGGCAGATTCACTAAAGCGCGAATCGTCTAACGCTAGCGCTAATTCGCCAGCGTGACGTCATTTCGCAACTTTGCAAATTCACTAACACCGCTTCGTTAGCGAAGTATATAGACTTCAGCAACTTCGCACCCTTACGCCAGGCGAAGTTGCGCACTGACGAAGGATTGTAACTTCGCAAATTCACTAAGATGAACAGTTTCCTCAACGTAAGCACTTACGCTAGACTTTACTTCGCCTGGTCAGACCAGGCGAAGTTCAATACAATATATAGGAGGTTGAAAAAAAAAAAAGTCAGATTTATTCTAAGTCCCAAAAAAATGCTGGCGTATTTTAGCATAGGAGGTTACCCTTCTTCCCCCCTACATTTCCCAACATATGGCAACTCAACTATACAGGGGGCACATGTAGGGCAATAGGACAACTTTATTTAATTTATTAAAGGTTTCCTGGGCTTGTGTAGTGGAATGTAGTGGCTGTAACATATACTTCTATTATAAGATAAAGTTCCCGCCGTATGCAAATTAGGCTTTGCTAGCGTAACAGCGCTCTGCATAGCGAAGTAACACTAGCGCAACTACGGTACCGTTCGCCGACCTAAGCGTAAATATGCACTTTAGTGGATCTGCAAAAAAGGCGCTCGTGTGGGGACATGCTTACACTTTACAAGTACATTAGAGGACATTATAGACAAATAGCAGGGGACTTTTTTAATCCTAAAAATGGATTGCCGTACCAGAGGCCATCCCTTCAGACTAGAAGAAAAGAACTTTCATTTGAAGCAACCTAGGTGGTTCTTCACAGTGAGGACTGTGAGGTTGTGGAATGCACTACTGGGTGATGTTCTGATGGTTGATTCTGTTAATGCTTTTAAAAGGTGCTTTGTTGATTTCTTGCACAGACATAATATCAAAGGGTTTGGGGATACAAAACTCTATAGTTAATTTAGATATGGGTGTATATAATATAGGTAAAAGTTGAGGAGTGTGTGCATGGATGCTGGGTTTTCATTCGGGGGGGTTGAACTTGATGTCCTTTTTCAACCCAATTTAACTATGTAAATATGTAACTTATTTGCATATCTTAAGGGGGTTATTTATCAAAGGTGGAGCTTTACAGGTGTGTGAAGTTTTTCATACCTCTACTGAATGGACAACTAAAAATGTTTTCTAATTTAAGAAAAAAAATTTGATTTTGCAAACAACTTGAATCAGTTAATTTGGGGTAACAAAACAAAAATTCTATATGAAAAAATTCAAAACAAAATGCATTGTAGTCTATAGGTGACTTTTTTTTTTACTAGTGACAATTTTTTTTTAAGCAAGTTTTTTCACCCATTGGAGTCTCCATTAAGACACCATTAGCATAGGAAATTCATTCAATACTGTTACTTTGTTGGGGCAGACAAATAAACTTGCCCACTTTGTATTCAATTGTATGGGAAAAAGTGTTTATCAATCGCTGAAAGTTCACCATTTGATAAACACACTTCTAAAAATAGGAATGAATACAAAGTGGGTGGGGTTTTTTTTCTGTGGTAAGCTCTTATTTTACGCTTTTACGAATCTGCCCCTGTTACTGCAAATATCATTGTACTATCTCTGCCTAGTGCTGGGTTGGTGGGATCTCCATTAGAGCACATGATCTGCCACTGTCACTTCCTATTTACGGATGAAGGGGGTTTATTTATCAAAATCAACATTTTTCTGATTTTTATTAAATAAAAAATTCTTACAAAACTAGAATCCAAAATTTTACCTCATTTATTATTTAAAAAAGCTGAATTTGTCAATTTTTCCAAAAAAGCCTGAAAAGCCTGAAATAGTTGGATTTTCAATCTAATTGCAGGGCCACATAAATTTCTAAACATGATACAGACCTCTCTCATTGACTTATATACAACCTTCACAGGTCTGAGATGGCTTATTTTTGGATTCGACATTTTTACATCCTCTGGGTACAATATATAAAAATTTTGTTCCACTAAAAAAAAATCTCATTTTATAGAGTTTTTGGTATTCGGACTTTAATTAATAACCCCCTATTAGCCTTTCTAATGTCCCCTCCCATCTGAGTAACACCTATTGTTTTCTGCCAGTCTTTCTTCTCCCAATGTCACCTAATATCTAGAAATGAAAATGTAATCTACTCACATGCCCCTCTGAGTGTCAGATCTAGTTATTCAACTTTTGTCTGTAATATATTAAAATGACTATTTGCACTTCTCCCACATCCACCATAATTTTGTCACCTCTCCTCTCAAGTGTCATAGCTCCTTGAATCTAAAAAATGATCACCTAACTTCTGCAAAATATGCGCCTTCCTATCAGTTCACCTTTTCTGCCTCAACCCCTAGATAAAATAACATTTTTGCATATTTTCCTATTCTTTGAGTTTGTCTTCCACTGCCGACTCCCCTAAATGAAATTGAAGGTCTGTTCTTATTCACGACCACCCCACTTCTTCAAAATATGATGCATCCTCTCTATCATATTGGGTATGCTTTCACTCACATCCCATTCCTTCAGTAACATACTGTAAGTATAATGACGCTGATCAGTAGATTATTAAGCATAAAACCTTTCCTCACTGATACATGATTTTAATGAAATAGAGTATCTAGTCTTATCTCACTATTACCGATACAGAACTCAATATATGTTCCTCACGTGAAACCCATAGTATATAAATTTATACAAGCACAAATTTGGAATTCCAAAGGTCTAAGAATATATATTTTTAAAGAGTGAGCTCACAATATAGTTTTCTTTAATATTCTACCAAGCATGTTGAAGCCTGCATGATGTTATTAATAGAACTACTCATTACTGAACTTACAGTAATGGCCAGTAAAAATGTGCTCAATCAGCTGTAGCCATTATCTAGATAACCAATTATTCACAAGTCACAGTCCTTTTCCATCCAAACAAGAATAAAAATAGCAGCATAATAGCTTAAAAATGTTATCTTTAACTTTCTTTCAAAGTACAGTCATTCTGGCAGACAACTTTATTTAAAAAGTTAGATGGAATATTAGAGAACATGTATGTGTTTTAGTTTCTCTATAACACTGTGACTAACATATCATTTACAAATGTAAACCAAATCAATTACACACTGGGAGAAGGTCAAATATTATTGATTGTGTATTCAGAAATGTCTGTGCTTGACTTTGCTCTTCTTTTAATACCCACGTGTTCTGAATATGATTTTTCTTTTCTATAATACAATATGCAGTATGTTGTTTCCAAACACTATATTGATTTATTGGCATAAATATGATGCATTTCTCAAGGACTAAATGTGATTTATCGAAGATAAAACTGACCATGAATACTAGAACACTATATATATATATATA
>CM044433.1:130521973-130549296 GCA_024363595.1 Xenopus borealis | reverse complement strand
ATGAGCCTGTTAATAAAGCACTGTTATACTCTCCTCATCCTCGGCTACCCAACATAACACTCCATTTCCTATAAAAAAATTTAAAGGGACTCTGACCATATTATTGTGTGTTTGAATATTTACAGAAATATACATATATAGCAACATTCTGTAAACGAGCCTGCATATTTTTGTCATCTTATTATGTACACCCTGTAAATATGTAAGTGTTGTGAGAACTGTCATATATACAGATGCAGTCACTTGGATTTGTAAGTTAAATGCGTCGTGACTTAACTCATCTAACCCATTTATCCCACTTAGCACAGAATATTGTGTCACAGCATCCCATCCAATTAAAGAGTTCACCATTGAAAACAATGGGGCTTTGGTATGCTAATGAAAAGGTTAAATGCATTAAATGAGTTAAGATAATTTGGGATAACACAGTTTCTTCAATTAGCACTGAGTCACAACGCATTTATCTTACAAATCCCAGTGACTGCATCTGTATGTGTGATGTCATATCATGAAATATATATAGAAAAAGTGTAGAACCGGCACTCATGAAAATCCCTGGTTACGTGCCTGGGTGCAAGTCTCAAGAACATTTGTGTAGAGCAATCTGGAAGAGCCGCACTCACAGGTCTTTTAAAAAAGGCATAACATTTATTCACATATTAAAACTGAAATATATATATATATACATACAGTAATCTGCGGGATACACAACAGACACTTTCTTCACGTTAGTTTATTTACACACAGGGGTGACCATTTCAGGATACAGTAAGGCTGTAATCCATACTGGTACTTCAATTAATACTTTTTAACTACAAATGTTTGGAGGATTTGCTCTTTGCGTGCCTACCCTACAAACAATACAGTGATGTCTGGAAGAATTTGCAAATAGAATGGTGAAGTAGTTGTGAAAGACGATACATGTTTTTCATTGGGGCAATTCAATGCAAGCAGATGTTGACCAGTATAGTACAAATTACACAATGCGAGTTGGGTAGAATTATACACCTAAACATAGTTGACACAGTCACTTACTTTCATTTACAGCATACAATGTAGTTTTTGTATAATTCCAATAGTATATATATATATATATATATATATATATATATATATATATATATACACAGATGCAGTCACTGGGATTTGTAAGCTAAATGCGTCGTGACTCAGGGATAATTGAAGAAACTGTGTTATCCCAAGTTATCTTAACTCATTTAATGCATTTAACCTTTTCATTAGCATACCAAAGCCCCATTGTTTTCAATGGTGAACTCTTTAATTGGATGGGATGCTGTGACACAATATTCTGTGCTAAGTGGGATAAATGGGTTAGATGAGTTAAGTCACGACGCATTTAACTTAAAAATCCAAGTGACTGCATCTGTATATATATATATCGGACGCAGAAGCTGCTGATATTCTGTTCTCCGAAACAGCGGATACATCAATCCCCACAGCCACCAACAATGAACTTTTCGTGAAACTATTGAGATTAAGGGAACGAGAAGTGGATCTAAAACTGCACGGCATATATCTTTCTGACTTCTACAAAAAGAAACACATCCCACGAAGTTTTCGCATCCGCAATATCCCCACCATTGGAAGGAACAATGTGTAGTTCTGTAATAAATGGTGTCAAATCCTGAATAAATGTGCCATGGATCTCATGCTACTAGTCATCGATGAGGTTTCAAAAAATCTAACCACAACCCGCACTGAAATTTCAGCCTACGAAACAGCTCACCTACAGACCCTGACTCTTGAAAGAGACACGAAGTGTCTTGATAAATTACAACTAAAGTTGAGTAAATACACAGCCGAACTACACCGCTTCAAACAGCAAAAAGTGACGACTGTATCCTCCGATTACCAGAACAGGAAAGTCTATCGGTGGCTTACAGGAGGAGAAAATACCAACACACAACGTCCATTTCGCAACAGACGAGCCCCTTTCATTTCTGGACTGGATTCATCTGCCTACACCACCAACTCGTCTGACACAGACACCCCGGGCACAGAGAGGGGAGGCTTCCGTGGAAGATCCAGACCCCTGTATTCACAAAACACTCACCAACAGCCAAGACGCAGCTCCCCCAAGGTGCCTTCTAATTTTCCCCGATTTTTAACCCAAGAGCCATACCACACAGAACAGGGCGCCCACACAAGAGACGTGGTGGGCGTCAGCACCCGTTCTGCAAAAAATCACAGATCACTGAAGAAATAGTGTTTAATTTAAGCACGTACAATCTCACAGCCTCGGAAACCAGCCTCCTCTCAAAAGGACTCTCATTTGTACCCACAGTACGAACACAAACATTGGAAACCATGGTTGATATACACAGATTTCAAAGAACTTTAAAACTGAAAGAACATTTCCGCATTCCCAGCAAACAGGACATACTGTTTAAAAAACCAAGCCTCTATGAGCCACCCAACACTCCCAAATCCATTGAGGCTTTCACTAGACTATTGATTGACGAGACACAAAACACCAAAATTCCGGTGCGACACAACTCCAACCTGTCCAAAGATGAAACAACAGCTCTACGTTCTCTAACCAACAATACACAGATCGTAGTCAGACCAGCTGACAAAGGAGGGGCGATCGTTATACAGGACTATTGTGACTACCGTGCTGAAATTCTACAACAACTGTCTGATCCACACACATACAAGCAACTACTGAGGGACCCCACACACCAGTTCAAGAAACAAGTGGATACCATACTACAAATTGGACATACTATGGGTTACATTACGGATGACACCTATCAATTTCTAACACAGGAATACCCGATCTGTCCCATATTATACACCCTTCCAAAAATACACAAAGGCCTGTCCCCCCCACCCGGAAGACCCATTGTAAGTGCTAGAGACTCTGTACTCCAACCGATTGCCATTTACGTGGATCACTTTTTACAACCCTTGGTTCAGAATATGCCCACATACATCAAAGACACTGGCGACTTCCTAGTCAAACTACGTGAATCAAAACCCTTACCCACCTCCATCAAACTTGCCACGATGGATGTTTCATCCCTCTATACAGTCATACTGACCAAAGAGGGAATCGAAGTGGTCAGGGACACACTAAGCAATAATCCGCGCCCTGGGAGACCGCCTGTGGAATTTCTTATACAGCTCTTACAATTGTGCTTAGAGCTAAATTACTTTAAGTTCGAGCACGCATACTACTTACAATTGAGTGGAACCAGTATGGGGTCTAACGTTGCCCCATCCTTTGCCAATTTTAACATGGCCCACTATGAACAGACGCAGCAATTTCAAACTATGTTAGTCCAGCTCAACGCCATACAGTCCACAATTCGCTTCACAGCGAATATTCACAACACGGATATTACATTTCTGGATATTGCTCTACACCTGACTAACTCCGAACTGAGTACCACCACCTATCGGAAGAGCACCGACAGAAATACACTTCTACTTCACTCTTCATGCCACCCACCACACGTCATGAAGAGTGTGCCCTATTCCCAGATGATCCGCCTAACATTGTATACAAACGGGGCAAAAATCTTTGGGATCTACTAGTGAAAACTGACCCGAAGCACTGCTACACCACCACGACCACCAATACGTGGCTTAACCAACAAAAACTTGGCTGCTACAGGTGCCCTTCCTGCACCACTTGCCGTTCACTCATTACAGGTCCAACCTTCAAACATTCCCCACACAGGAAGAAATATACCAATCACACACAGACTGACCTGTACGTCGAGATACGTAATTTATTTCATTAAATGCCCCTGTGGACTCTATTATGTGGGAAAAACCATCACCACCTTTCGAGACAGGATGGCCAACCACCGCTCGTCCATTCGAACAGCCCTCGAGACAGGTCGAGCGGATGCACCTGTGGCAGAACACTTTCTGGCCACAAAACACACACTTGCCAACCTCCGCTACATGATCATAGATCATGTACCAACCCCCACCAGAGGGGGAAACCGAGACAGACTTTTATTACAATTGGAATTACGTTGGATCTATCGTCTCAATACACTTAATCCATCGGGATTAAATGAAATGGTGTCCTACACACCACTCATGTAAATTCATACTTATGTGGGACAGTCCAACACACAATGTGGATATCATTGCACCAATAAGTTATATCTATACTAGGAGGACAGAGATACACCCTAGAGCATGAGATGTCCGGCCGGACTACTACTTCCTCCCATAACCTAACAGAACCTTGATAGTGTCACCCCGGTTCACCGGGTCCAATAATATAAAAAAGAGGCAATTAAGATCGGCCCGGATTCTAGGTACACCTACCTACCAGCTTTACTTAGACACCCTGACCAGCTCGGTTTATTTGAACACCCGTACTAGTTCTGCTTACTTGGACACCGTAACCTTGCCAATAATATATACAAAATTGACAGCTGTTGCAGCCCCACAACAGATGCGCCTAGCTGTTGCAACCCCACCTTTGTGTCTGTGTAATACAAGGCGCCCCGGAAAGAAGCTCGCACTAAAGAGATAGGTCTAACAAGTGACAGCGAGGCAAACCAGTACACCAGAGCCGCCACTGCCGTTTGAACATTCCGATGCGCAAAGTATCCTTTCCTTTTATAACGATCGGACTCCTCGTTTGCTACAAAATACTATTTTCAACATAATGTGTGATATACTGTTGCCGTTTGTTACATAATACGCTATTTGAGTTTGCTACAAAGATCTTCTTCCCTGCTAAAGGCGGCAATTGCCGTTAATTAATGCTTATTATATTTCCGATACTGCATATGTTTTTTTTTTATGACATCCAAGTATTGTAAATTATTGAACAATTCCTGCATTTTTCCCCTTTTCTTCTTTTTTTCCATTTTGTATTTGAATGCTTTATTTGTCACTTTTCTCACAATCTTCCACGTCATCACTTGCCCCACTGGTCTTCCCACCAATATGTGTCTTTAAAAACCAGTGTTCTTTGTTTGTATAACCACTTTGAAAAAGGCTGGTGCCCCAGCCGAAACGTCAGCTCGTTGCCGAAATAAATTATTCTTCATCACCTTTAAGACCTGTGAGTGCGACCAGTTCTTCTATTCTACTATATATATATATATATATATA
Source organism: Xenopus borealis (assembly GCA_024363595.1). Taxonomy (NCBI): domain Eukaryota; kingdom Metazoa; phylum Chordata; class Amphibia; order Anura; family Pipidae; genus Xenopus; species Xenopus borealis. The sequence continues at coordinate 130,544,187 of CM044433.1, read as the reverse complement.
TATATATATATATAGTGTGTGGTGTGTTCTGAAAATGAGCTATATAACATTATCACACTGTAACACTGTAAACTACAGTATGTTATTTGTTTAGTCACAAAAAAACAATGGATAAATATCAAGTTTTGTTGCTGCTAAACTTATCTTGCTGATGTGCAGTGAGGTTCTAACCTTAGGTTAGTTTGTTATCTTTTGTATTGCATTAAGGTGCTTGATCCACTAGTATATTTAATGTGTTTCAACTAAAGATAAGAATTCAATGTTCTGATAAATGAAAAAAAAAGTTGAAGTCATAGTGTTCAAAATCCACAATAATGGATATGAAGCAAGATGAAGTGAGTCATTGTTATTTTTTCAACTAGCAAGATACTTTCATGTGCATTGAAAAGTCTCCTAATTCAAAACCTGTGTTGCAATGATTGATTGTGGTTATACTTAGTAGGATTCAAGGTGAAATGGAATGAATGGGAATTAGAAGACCTGTTAACCTTTTCGTTTTCTTGAATCTGCAGTACAATAAGGCTGGTATTTTATGAGTATTGCTTGTTATGCGTTCCGTTTACAGAAACACAACCAATTATTGATGCATCATAGACTTTTGTATTTAATGGCTGTCATTCTGGAAACCATTTTTTACCACTAATTCAAGTCACATTGTTGACTAAAAGTTATTTAAAGAATAATGATATTTTTTTTCATGTGAGAATGTTGCCATTTTCTCATTAAAATGAATTGTTAGAATTCCTTCTTATCATGTTAGAACATAATATTATATATAAGGGGTACAAAAATATATCTTTGGTAGGGGTTAAGTTAAGGGTGACATATGCACCTTTCTACCAGAAATGCTGTATCTGTATATGCAGGTAAGGTACATCCAAGGGATTCCAATATGCCAACACTTGATGCATTTATACCTCTTACAATTGTATTGTAAAGTAAAGAAACCCTTTATATGGAGGTGTGTGTGGGTGTGTTAATTATGATGAATTGGAACAAAAGCCCACCAAAAAAAAAAAGTTTGATGTTCAATTGTCTGAAATATGCCTACTGTAAATGTCCAGTGATCTCAAACAACAGGTTTGCATTTCTAAACAATCACTTACTAATTACTAAAGCCAAAATACACATTTGACCATTGGACTCGATTATAAGGACAGATTTTGCCAATACCTTTATAGATATAATCTTTTCACAGTCATTCCAAATACTGTAAAGATGACGGTATATTTCAACTCTATAATTTATCTTCATGTTTGGCAAATTCTGATCAAAATCTGCTCATTATACTGCAAACAACACTCGTAGATTTCCCACAGCTGGTTAGGAAATTGTCCAAACTGGGAAAATTTATGCTTTTGTACATATAACTTTAGATTGTAGATATAAACCAGACAGACTTGATCTTATAGCCAATCAAGGGACAGCACAATTAAATTCACAGCCTTTTATTTCTATTACAAGGAAGGTTTAATGAATTGTTCAGTGTCAAAATAAAAACTGGGTAAATATATAGGCTGTGCAATAAAATATATGTTTCTAATATACTGTAGTTAGCTAGCCAAAAATTATGTATAAAGGCTGGAGTGACTGGATGTCTAACACAATAACCAAACCAATCCTTCCTGCTTTACAGCTCTATTGGTTTCCACTGATTGGTTACCAGGCAGTAACCAATCAGAGATTTGAGGGGAGGCCACATAGGTCATTACTGTTGCATTTGAATCTGAGCTGCATGCTGAGGATCAATTGCAAACTCACTGAACACTTTGCTGGCTAACTCAGAGTGTTATGCTATGTTATGTTAAGTGATGTTAAGTTATACATCCAGTCACTCCATTCTTTGTACATTACATTTTTGACTAACTAACTATATTAGAAACATTTTTTTATTTTGCACAGATTATCCATTTACCCAGTTTTAATTTTTATACTGAACTGTTCCTTTAAGTATAGAGAGGAATTCCTGGAGCTAGAAGATAGAGAATCCAATCTATTTAATGTATTTTAAGTTATCATTTGTTCTCTATATTCTAGCTCCAGGAAGTTCTCTCTTTACAAGCCAAGTATTTAGTACTGGAGTTGATATAGCATAACCACCATTATCACTGAATTAGTGACATGGTTAAAAGAAATAAAATGTGTGGTAAGTTGACTAAACTGTTTGCATTCATACAGTTCTGGTTATTCCCCAATTTTAATTTGATAAAAGGTTCTTAAAATAAAAATCAAATAGGAAAAATTATATGTTTGTATATATAGTGTGTATTTATATTTGATATACATCCCCAACTTGGTAATATTATTGTTTTGAAAGGACTGGAAACAGAAGATTGGATAAATTGAAGGAAGCAACAGCTTGACAGAACCATGCAAATCCATTTTATTTCAAGGTCATTTTCTCAGTGCTAGCTGTAATCAAATATGCAGTGCTTACAGTGTTCATCCATGCATCACAAATAGTTTACAAAACAGGTGCTCCCTCATAAGACTTCATTTCAATCCTGCATTTATTTACAAAGTGATAAAAAGACTACTACTATGGTGGTTGCAGTTTATGCTGCTGAGTAAAGGAAAAATTATAGTTTTCAATTAAATACTTTTCTAAACCAAGAGCTCATTATATACAATATAAATGTTTTCATTATACTTCTATCACACAGCAGTTTCCAATTGAGAGTGAATTCTTTATACTTAAATATACAAAAAAAAATATTTCTACAAGCACACACAATCAATGTCTGAAGCATAACATTTGTGTGTTTGTAATTAGTAAATACTGAAATTATTTACTAAAGAAATCCTGTTTCATTCCTCTCCCCAGGAGTACATTTATTTAATTCCTTTACCCTTCAAACCATGACTAATTTGCTTTAACATATGGAGATAATGATGATAAATCCTTGTTATCAAGAGAGTGCAATAAATTAGACAGTCCTATAACAACATATAATTCATTATCATGTCACCTACCAGTGAAAAGTAACACAATGTAAATATCCAGAGCAAATGGTAAGAGGATGCAGGTTGGGCTAAAACGTGCAATCAGTATAGAGGAGAGGAAAAGGGAAATTCCCCCGATGAGATGGATTGATGCTTTAATCTCCTGCTGAGATACAAGTTCCACATTGATTGGCTATTTGCAGAATCCAACAAAATTGAATTGAGCATAGGTGATGAGGGGGGGGCAATGATTTCCCAGAGAAGAAGATGAAGCCTGTGCTCATGAATGTTCTTCGTATATTTGCTGCAATTAGGATGTTTAGGCCCCTCTAACACCTTTCCTTAAACACAAACAACCCATATTAAGCCTGATATTTCAAAAATAACTTTCAAATGAAAATCACTTTGCGAAAACACGATCGGATTGCAGTAGGCAACTCTTTAATGTTAAATAGATTCTACTGATGTATATATAACTAGTTGTATTAATTTACATATAAATTTAGAAACCAACATTTTTTCCTCAAGAATTTCCCAGCTGCATGTAAAGCAGACTAATAGCAGCATTAACAACTTTTGATAATTGTGTAGCAAATTAAGTATACTACATGCATTACATGAATTACATGAATCAAGAGCTAATCATTAAAATCAGGTTACATAAATGAATATGCTGTCCCTTTAATATCTGTTAAGGTTGCGTTGTCCTGGGCCACAATTATGATTTTTTGTAAATAAATTACGTCAGTAAAAATTTTTATTTCAGAACTTTACAGTTAAAACGTAATTATAGCACACTGACAGAGATACAATCTTCAAACAAAAAACATACAGAGCAAAATTGATCTGTTCAGAATACCACTGAATAAATATGCACAGGGTGAACGAGCTGAAAATAATTGAACTACTTTATGGCTAAATAAGATAAAGGAATAAGAAGCTCTGTAGGGATTTCATTTTCTGTGTCAGCAGAGACAGAGGTATCCATTAACAAGTGGGACATATTTAAAAAAAGAAAATCAAACTAACTAAAGATAAAATAAAAAGAATGCAGGACATGAAAGGAATGTGGTTCAAGGGAACCTTTAGCCAAAGACAAAAGGGAGAGGTAAATTGATTAAAAACAAAGGCCCAACGTATTTAAAAATAAGGTCAATGCCATTATATGCTTTTTTTTTTTTTTTAATACACTGTATCTCTCTTAATTAATTCAAGCTGTAGGTGTTTTGTTTTACACAGAGCAATGAGAATGAGAGACTTGTCTTCTTATTGAAACTAAAAATTCAATCTGTTGAAACCCATTTGGTGTCCAGGCATCCATTTTCTCGTATCTCAGGGTAGAAAAGGGTTTACAGTGGGCATTTGTCTCACAAAAAAAAAATATGTTGGAAACCACTCCCAGTAACAATTATAATTAAACAACTTAGTGACTTATAATAGGGGCGTTATGTTGGCAACTCAAAAATCCTGGGTATTGTGTTCCTAATACACTGGCTAATACTTCACATGTAATCCTTTACCATAGGTGAAATGTTCTAGGACCTAACACTACCCCAAACTATGAAAACACATACAAACTTTATCCATGCAGATATATTCCTTTTCTTATTTGTTCTACCATTACTGGGAATGCAAAGTCCTTTTGTAATTTTTGTACTATCACAGCGAATTATTAGCAGGCCTGGATTTGTATCAAGGCCATTAAGTCATGGGCCTAGGGTGGCAAGACTGTTGGGGGCATGCCGCCCAGCCACATTCTAATAAGTATTAATCACCAGCGATCCAGAGCATGCACTCAAAAGCTCCTGTGGGGGGGACAGGGGGTTGCGCACGCAGGAAGGACCCTGCGGCATGACTTTAGCAGGCGCTAGGGCCCTGCGGCACAAAGAGGCCTTGTGGTGCAGAAGACAGGAATCTGGACCTGATTATTCTAAAATGAATTATCCTTCATTTTTCTCCCAAATCAGAAATTCTGCAATGCATTATGGCTGTGAATAAAGCTGTCTGTATAACCATTTAAACCACTGTGGTTAGAACAGGCAAGGAGCAAAGGGCAAACTTCAGCATAGCATTGCATCATTCCGGTATGATTGCAACTGCATAAAGTTGCTGAAAAATGCTTTGCAAGCGATGTGATCCCTGCCACACAATTTGCTTCAATGCCATTCTGGTCTGTACATGAATGTTACATGGACATTCTCTTAAAGGAGACATAATATGGGTTGATTTACTGAAAATGTCTCCCAAAACCCTACTATCACCTATCTATTCCACTTTCTGCTGCCTCCTTTCTCAGGGACTACTTAAATATTCACTTTGCCTTGCACCTAAGTCCCAAATGAAGAAGTTTTTGTGACAGGGTCAGTGAGGACATAAGCATAGGGTAGAAATTACCATTCTTTTAGGGAATGAGGCTCTTTATTGCAGCATGGAAACTTCAACTTTTAAATTTTTATGTAAAATGTCAATGGTAGTCAGCCTGCACTTAGCAGTACTTCCTGTGAATGGTGTCATTGTTGGGTACCGCAACTGCTGGTCATTGAAACATGTTGGCACAGCTGTGGTGGTTACAGCTGGTCTGTCTCTATGATCTTCCATGTGTATAAAAAGATTAATGATTCTGGAATTCTTGGCAGCCACCTTTGTAAGCCCGAAAGGGATCAGCCACTGAAGTAAATGTAGAATAGTGTTTGATTCTTTCTGCCAACCACAAAGGCAGCTTCCAGAGGGGACCAATCACATGATTTTCTAAGTGGGCCATTCCAGTCCTGAATTGTGATAAGGCCAATCACAGCTAATACTGCTGGACCAATGGGTGCCACTTGGTGAACATACCCAGTTTAGTCTGAATGTAGGTTATAGACAGTGCACAGCTCTTCCAGATGGATCTGGGGCCAACAATGTGTATTGTGCAATAGAGGGCCCTGGCTTTGTTTGCCCTCACAGTGGAGCTCAATTACCTTGGAAGAACTAAAGAATACAGTCTGGCTACACAACATTACACACATAGAGCAAAGGTTATCATATTTCAGTGTACCCCAACCAGTGGCTTGCAAGCAACATGTTTCTCACCAACACCTTAGATATTGCTCTCAGAGACCTAATGCTGGTGGCAGGCATGGATAATGGGGGTGATTAGTCACCCAGTGACTAACAAATTGCTTCTTCTTCAGGCAACTAATCTCCTCTAAATGCTTTCTGGCAAGAATGTAAATCGGCGGCGGGTTGGCACTCGGAACGCTTCAGCTTTCTGAAGTTGCTTGAAGTTTCCTTGTGAGGCAACCTCAGGCCACTTCAGAACACAAATCATTCCGAGTGCATTTAGGGGGGATTAGTCACCCAAAGAAGAGGTGATTTGTCGCTGGGCGACTAATCACCCCCAGTAGCCATGTCTGCAGCCTCCTAAAAGCTGGTGCTTGCTTCTGAATTATTGGCTTGAAGGCACTTTCATTTCATAAAAACTGCTTTATGTGTACTCTCAAAGCTTCCTGTAGGCTGCCAATTAGGGATGGCGCGAACGGAAAAAAAGTTTGCGAACATATTCGCGAACTTGCGTCAAAAATGCGAACGGTTCGCGAACGTCGCGAACCCCATAGACTTCAATGGGAAGGCGAACTTTAAAAGCTAAAAAAGACATTTCTGGCCAGAAAAATGATTTTAAAGTTGTTTAAAGGGTGCAACGACCTGGACAGTGGCATGCCAGAGGGGGATCAAGGGCAAAAATGTTTCTAAAAAATACATTGTTGACACAGCGCTGCGTTTTGTGCTGTAAAGGGCAGAAATCACACTACGTCACTCAGGTGATGTTTCTGGACACGGACTGTGAAAAAGCTCACACAGCTACGTGGCACTTGGTTAAAGACTGGGCAAACAATGCCTACAAGGTCAACGTATACACTACTACAGCGGTGGATACGGATTACGTAAAATATATTATTGCTGCTTGAAAAACGTCACTCAGGTGGTTGTGGAGACTGTAATATTATTGATATTTAGACAGAATGTGAACAAGCTCACACAGCTAGATGGCAGTTGTTTGAAGAACACACTGGGCAAAAAATGCCTACAGGGCAAATAATGGCTACAAGGTCAACGTATACACTACTACAGCGGTGGATACGGATTACGTAAAATATATTATGGCTGCTTGAAAAAAGTCACTCAGGTGCTTTTTCTGGAGACGGTAATATTATGGATATTTAGACAGAATGTGAACAAGCTCACACAGCTAGATGGCAGTTGTTTGAAGAACAGTAGATTACTAGCCAGCAAACTTACTATCCACTGTCCTTCAAATCACTAACAGCTCTCTCCCTACACTAGCTCTTCCAAGCACACACAGCACAGGCAGAATGAAAAAACGCTGCAGGGCTTCGGTTTTTATAGGGAAGGGGAGTGGTCCAGGGGGTGTGGGGGTGGTCCAGGAGGGAGAGCTTCCTGATTGGCTGCCATGTATCTGCTGGTCTGGGGTGAGAGGGCAAAAAAAAAGCGCCAACTAACGCAAACCCAAAATGGCGAACGTCGCGCGACGTTCGTGAACATCCGACGAGAGCGAACAGCCGATGTTCGCCGGCGAACAGTTCGCACCCTACTGCCAAACCACATAGGAGTTACTAATAGCCAAAAAGCGCATCCCATGTATGTTTTGCATGCTTTTGCTGCTCTCCAGTTTTCTCTACACTTGAATGTGGCTACAAAAGGATTGATATTTGTTGTAGCGGTGCAGGAGGGGGTATTCAGATACATTTAAGCATTTAATTAATATTTTTGATTGTTCCCCCAGCCAGATTAAAAAGTTATTTTATCACATTATTAATGCATGGACATGATTAGTTTATGCTGACTACTAGCAAACCATTTTTGGGAAACAATATATACGGTACCTACTATACTACTATATATATGCCTAATTAGCACTATATTTCTTTCCAAAGATATGCAATTTCCTTTAACTTCCATCTCATAAATTTACACTACAGCTTCCAGATTCTAACAAGCTTTGCAACATAACAACCTCTACAAGAACCATTTTTTAAAATGTATTATCTTAAGAGCACTTAAGCTAAGAACTTAAGAACACTCCATGCACATATTCATAAAAACACTATATGGTTCAGGGTATTTGGGACCATAGCCTCAACACAGATTTAACACATAAAACTGAGTATATGCCACCTTAAATAGTTCAATGCAGAAACAAAAAATGGAAAACATAGTAAACATAGTAAACATGAAAAAGTATTCCTGAGTATTTGTTGGCAGTAACAGGTTATAGGCACACCCATACTTTATGTGGATACAGTATGTATGTATGGATAAAAACATGAAATAAAGCCAGTATATGCCCAGCTGTAGCATGAAATACAATCTTCAGGTAGTTGCAGTTATACTGTATCACTTTTAAGAGGTTAATGGGGCAGTCAGGAAACTTGGACTCAAATTATTTTCTTATAAAGACCTCCTTTATGGTGCCCTCAAGGTCAAGGGTTGTAATCAAACATACATTATACAGCTGGAAGAAGCATAAGGTCAGAATAAAAAAGAGAGAAAAGTACCGATAAATCATAGAGAAGAGCTCACAATACTGGACAATGTTTGATATGAGTAGAGATCAACAAGACTGGCAAGGCCCAGAGTCCATAAATAGAAGTCTGACCTAGAAGACAGACACACATATATACTGTAGGAATGACAGGTACGGGAAAAGCAAAGGGACTATAGCAGAACCAAGCGGGGAACATAATCTTAAGCACCCCAGACAAGGAATAGGATCACAAAAAGTAGCCCAAACATCAGAAACATCTCAAGGTATTCAGGAACAAATATTTATAGTATTTAAGACAAGTCTAATAATAGTCTAAGTCTAATAATAGACCCAACTATATTTTCTTGTGTGGTCCTATGTTATGTTTAAATGTTTTTAATCTTGTATGTCTACTTAATGGCTACAGTTATGTCAAAAGAAATAAGGTATGTTTTCCAGTATACTTAACTGTGGTGTGACCCGGAATTATGGAAGTTGTATTTGTGGCTTTTGATTTGACAAAGCTTCAAATGATCATGCCACTACACTGAAGAGATACTGTAGCTATAATGAAGCAAAAAGTGTGTTTTATTTGTAATGGACAACTTACACGCAGAACATAAGTGTGAATATTATAGTTTATAGTTTTCCATACTGTGCATTTGTGTGTTATTCAAAATAACATTTACAATATATGTATGTCCTGTTGTATACTGCACTATATACATTGCAAAATTATCCAGGTGTGTATTTTTCAGTACAAGAAATAAAGCACTGATAAATATAAGTCTGGATTTGGGGCATACTTTGTATTCTTTGGTTAAATGACTTAGGAGCTTCCATAACTGTAAGCTATTGTATGCTGTGAATCCTGTGTGTTTCATGTTGTCAAAAGGAGACAAGAGCTTGGCCTAAGGGCATTGTGTATCATTAGCTATAGAAGTATGTATAGAAAACATTTACACTATATAACAGAGTTCCTGGCAGTGTATAAATTTTTCTCAAATATTAAAATACATTCAGTGTCTTTTATATGTCCTTGCTATTTCTTCTACCTTGTATAAGTCAGACTGTATTCAATATTAAAAAATATACTTTACTACGAACATGTTAACAATTCTTTAGATGTACGCTGATAATTATTACAATTACTCCTTTTTATGTATCGGTCAGAAAAACATTGGACCTTTAACAAGAATATAAATTAAAGCCAGTAGAGGTCAGCATTGCATTCTAGCACAATGCATGCAATTAATAGCAGCAAGATATTAAAATGTTCTAATATTTTCTGTTATAAAGTGTTTTATTTCAGTAAGAAAATATTTTTTTCTAACAAAATGAACATATATACCTTAATAGTAATAACAACAATAATAATATAATAACAATAATCATGTAATGGGTAGAAGAGGGGGTCTGAATGATCTCCCTTTTCCTCACTGTTTCCTCTAACATCTTGAATAAGACAATACCGAAGTACAACAGTTGTAAAGTGCTTATGGAATAACGGCAACAGTATTAAAGATTACACAGTTTACAAAGGATCATAAAACTTTAGGAGAGTCTGCTCAATGACTTCTCCAAGCCCGAATATATCCACTCATGATAATAGGCGGAGACCAAAGAGGATGTGCCATGTGCCCCCTCTCCTTAAATAAACTAGGAACTGAATTAATAATTAAACCACTGGGCCAAGTGGGATGAACCCCTTGGTATGCCTGCAATAACTTGAGCCACTTTCAATATGCTGTTTATTATAATCACATTTTTATAATTTTTTTGGATTGTTCTGTCTGTTTAAATTATTAAACTATGTAAAAAAATTAACATGCAGGATTACCATATGATGCTATTGTTATCAAAGGGGAATTTGGTACTGGTTTGCCGAATTGAAAAATGAGATGGTAGTGCAGATCGCAAAGGTAATAAAAAACCTATGAAGCCTTACACTGCACCATCAATCTAAACACTTTAGGTGCCACCCATCCCCCTACACTATGTCACCTAGCATATTTACTTTAGTTTAAATGTATACAGCTGCTTTTTTCTTTTCTTCTCTTGTTTTAATTTAAGGCTATAGTCACAGTGGAACAATTATTGCTGATGATGGTGGTGCCATTATGTTTACAAGTATTAGTGCATCACCCAGTTGCTGCATCTTGGCCATCTTCCAATGTGAACTTACTAAGTAGAAAGTTAAGTCTATTTAAAGGGGATGCAAACCTAGCTGTAATGCCATCCTGCATCATGTACCTGCAAGCTAGCAAGAGAAATTGCCAAAAAACATAATTATAGATGCAAGAAAATTCACCAATGAGAATTCTGCTGATCAAAAACTGACAAATAAAGGTGTTGACTTGTGTTATTTTGCATATATATGTGATTTTGTTTTTTCTCATTTTTTCCCATTGGAATCAAAGATGGGGATACATGTCAGACTTGTTCAGTGCTGGGAACTGTGCTTAATGCTAGCAAGACTAATATACAGTAGGTCAGCTGGGATTCTCATTGGATGATTTTTTGCATTCTAAAGCAGTCCCTGACAGTGGAGATTTGGGGGAGTTTTGAAAAAAAAATTTCTGCAATATTTCTTTAAGAATACAATCCTGATTTGGATAAACTATGCTCTCAGCATGCCTTAACCTTCATAATATGTAAAATTATTCTGGGATTTGTAGTCCAGCAACAACTAAGTAAAGTTTGGTTGAGCAATGCAACAGCAGCAGGGTGTACTACCCCTTTAAAGTTCAGTATCTTGAAAGAAGCTAAGGATCACTCTTAGTTAGTGATGGGTGAATTTATTCACCAGAGGCGAATTCGCGGCGAATTCCCGCGATTCGCCGCTGGCGAATAAATTAGCGAAACGGCAGCAAAAATTCGCCCAAAAAATTCGCCGAAAAAAACGAGTCGCGCATTGTTTTTCTTTTTACGAAAACGACGAGACGCAATTCGAAAACGACGCGACACTCTTCGAAAACGACGCTTCGAAAATGACGCCACGAAAACGATGCGACGCGCGGCAAAAACACGACTTGTTTAGTTTCGCAAATATTTTCGCCAATTCGCGAATTTTGCTGGAAATTCGCAAATTTTTTTGGCGAAGCGAAACGGGGGAGATTTGCCCATCACTACTCTTAGCCAGTGACAGAGCTTTAATGAATCACAACATTACATTCTACCTGCTAATTGGTTGTGTTTTGTCAAGTGTATTGACATGCAGTTCTGAATAAAACTGTATTGCTTGGGGAGACATAGTTTTTCCCAATAGTTGGTTTAATAGGTTCCTGACATGGTCAGGAATGGACATGTAAACTCTCTCTAGAAAACATACCATGTCTAAGACATGCACTACTTATCACACACAACAAAGGAAAATAATCCATATTTTAAAGTAGATTTACAATTTGCATAACTGACAAGAGAGTTTAGCATAAACAGAAGAAACAGAAGAAGAAACTGAAACTGTTGTTCAGCACTCATGTTCAAAATCAGACTGAACCAAATAATTAAAACTCTGCATTCACATGTCAAGGCAATGCAGAATGCTCCAAAGTCTTTAACAAGCCACTGCCAGTTATAGTGGTCAAAGGTCAAGTGGATGATTTATTCCAAATTAAAAACCATGTAGTTTATATAAATGATCATGTAACCAGTACCATATTGGTATTCAGTTAGCTGGTCATGCTAAATATATTTTTCCACAAATATTTGACAACCCTCACATTTATAAACAACAGTACTGTATGTTAAAAGAAGAAAGGTGTAGTACTAATAAGAAAAACTGCCATAGGCTGAAAAGTTTCTACCATGCACTCTATGGGGCATATTTCTCAGTATTTGAATGCCAGTTTTTAATGCTAATCAAGTTTTTGGCGCTTAAATTCAAAAGCCTAAATTAGTGACTGAAATTTGAATGTTTACTAAGTACAGAGATTTACTAATGCAAAAATCTTGAATGTAAAAATTCTGCAAATAGATGCTGGTGACTTCATGTAGAATCAATGGAAGTTGTCCTAAGAAAAATGTAAATGTATTTTCAATTTGAACTTTTCAAAACATTGTAGACTAATTCAAAAAGGGTAGATTTTAATTTTGTATTTTAAGGCTTCTAATTGCAATTCTATAATTTTTAATACACACATTTAAGTTTGTTTTTAATTTTTTTCTAATTGAAAGATTAAAATTCACAAATTCAAAGTTTGAATTTCTTTGTCTACTGCACACAAAATATTTTGTGTTTTTTAATACATCAGTTATCATATTGAAAAAATATGCAAAACACTTTTATTCTGATGGAAAAATGGTATTGTTCTTGTGCAAGGGTGATGCATTTATCTAGGCATTAGTCTAGACATTGGTAAACATTTACACATACTGCCTTAGATTAGGTCATTTCAGGTTATATTTTGGGAGCCAAAAGATGTAATGTAAAAAAGTGTGATGTAAAAAAAAAGTGTAAAGGGGGGACAATGGAGGTTTTTTTTAATAATTTACTTAAAACTTACAGTTAGGGGCAGATTTACTAAGCTCGGGTGAAGGATACAAATGCAAAAAATATGATTTTTGAAATTTTTTTGGGATAATTCAACCATTGAATTTGCAAAATATAGAATTGAATAATTTGAATAAATCGTACAATTCGAATAAGAAAATCGTTCGACCATTCGATGGTTGAAGTACTTTTTTTTGATTGTCTAGTTTGCCAGATTAAACCTACCGAGTTGAATAGAAATCATTCGATTTCCCGATAAAAAACAGATGATTTAGTACGAAAAAAATCGAATAGCGGTAAAATTCTCTGTATTTGATATTCAATTTCATCTGATATTTCCTCGACCTAAATTCGAGGGTCGAATTCAAGGGTTTTTAACCCTCAAAATTCGACCCTTGATAAATCTGTCCCTAAATGCACTGAAATCAGTAAGTCATTGTTAAACATGTTTTGAAAAAAAGAACGTTTGAACTTTAACATTTATAAAAATCAGCTGGTTTAATTGGTACACAGCTGCCAATTCTAAATCCATGACTATATTAGTAAAGTACAGTATGTTCCTGGATGTTGAATGTTATGTTCTAGTTGCTTAGTTTATTATCACAAAAATGACTTTGTTATCCAGTGTGCCTCAGCACTTGCTACATACTGTTAGCAGCAGTACCAGGCCCGGACTGGCCATTTGTGGGTTAGGGCAAATGCCTGAGGGGCTGCTATAAGGTCCCATAGAAAGTCAGTGTTTAGTGGGCTGGTGGGGGCTGTTTGGGCCTCTATGTGGGCTGATGGGCCTCTTGTGTACCTAAAATGTCAGGGCCTATTTTAATTCTCAGTCCAGTCCTGAGCAGTACTATGGGTCAACCAAGTGAGGTGAGTTTGGTAAGGATGCCTTTACCTTTTTGTAGAAATAATTAAACTAGGTTGACACCCCAAAATGCTCAGATAGATGAGTATCTAATTACTTATAAAATTGAGGAACTGTATTTTGGTTTACTTGCTTATCTCAGATGACACCCATTTGTGTTTCTTGCTCCACAGATTACAAGCTGCCATGTTATATATAATGTGTTAATTGCTAGCACGAAGGCAATGGTGAGACATTGGATTGTCATTTTAAGACTCTAATGCATTTAATAAATCATATTGTTTAATAGCTTTATGGGTAGATTATAAAAATACAGTTTTTCTTAATAAGGCTTAATAAACTCAGGGACAGCATAGAAAACAAAATAAAAATGAAACATTACCTTTGTAGAAGTAATGACAACTAGCATCATATATATTTGTGTTTATGGTTGCCTATTTCCACTAGACTGGTTTGACATCCTGGGTTTTAAAATCATAGTATAATATTAACACAATATAAATTACACAACTTGTTTGCCTATTGAGTTAAGATTGCAAATACTACAAATATATCATCTGCTAAGAACTGTACAATGCCATAAAAATATTTTCTTTTAGACAAACAAGGGATGAATGAAGGTTAAGTGTTGGTATAACATAAAGGTGGGCACTCTCATTCAGGCTGTCAGCAAGGTCAACAGCCAAGGTTCGATCAATAAACAGGGAATGGTAAATAACCTTCAGCACACATTGGTTAATCAAAATCAAAAATAGATAGGACATTGGATATCAGTGTACAGCATCCTAGCTGCCAAAGCTAACAAATATCTGGTGTGTTCAAAGACTTTTAAAGCCATAAATTTCATGATGAGATCGGTATTAATCAATGTCGCAGAGTGTTTTACTCTTTACAGGATATCACAACCTGCATTCTTCTTTATAAAGGTACTCATCCCCTACATTAGGCTTCTTTGAATGTGTGAACAGCTTGCTATTGGTATCAGACTTCATATTATTTGTGCTTCTACCTGCCTTTTATTTTTTTTTAATTTATAATGTTATAGCTAATGTCTGATTTAGAGAAATTATGCTGGAATACCTAAATGTATTTGTTACTGCACAAGGCAGCACATAATACTCATACCACAAGCTGAGGATATACAAGTTAAATGCAAAGAATGTAAAGTGTTAAACAAGAAGATAAAATACAATTACTAAATACTGATTTTAATTAATCCCTCAAGGATACTGAATTAATAGAGATAGTGATTAAAGGATACTATAAAAATGTCACTCAATGGAAATGTGCCCCAGTTTGGGAGTAGTTGTAGTATCTTGTATGAAGTGTATTTTAAATAGCTTTTAATAAGATATTTTCTATGTACACAGAACATGCATTCTTTAGTTTTAATAAATGCACATCAGGTAGTGTTATGCTTTGGTTGGAGATTGTTTACATTGGTACTGCTGTATATCACAGCTTCCCAATGCCCTCTTGGTAACAACCATGTAAGAGTGTAAGTATTGAAGGTAAAAAAAACACTGAGCTGTGTTGTCATATTAATGTCCTATATTATAAAGCAATGCCTTATTTCTCTTGAAATTAAACCCAACAAAAGTGGTAAGTGTACAACTACATGGACGATTTCCATGCGGTAAGAAATGCAAATGTCGGATTTGGTTGCAGTGCTCATCCAACATAACAGTTGTGTTTTGTTGGATAAAAGATCCGACCAGAGCCATTATTTTTATTTCTTACCTTATTTTCCATCGCTTCTGACTTGATGGAAATTGTCCGTGTAGTTGTACCATAAGTCTTAAATTCTAGCTCAGGTGATTATTCTTTGTAGATATAGCACACCCTTAACTGAATTTCACTGGTGAAAACTGCACAGCTGTTTAACTGTGATCCCTTCAATTTAAAAATTTTGCACAATGCATTGAAGTCAATAGGCATCAAAAATATTTTGTCTAAATGCATTAAAATCAATGAGTGTTTTTTCTTATGGTGACTTTTTTGTCTCTGTAACATTTTTGTCTTGGCACAGTTTCACAAATGAATTTCTAGATTCTAGGAATCCATGGCTGGCAAAAAAATTCATGCATAGCTAATGTTGAACATAATCAAGAGTTTTGATTTGGTTTTCATAAAAACTGCTAAATGAATTAGAGCCCTTTGTTTGTTCTTTGGCTATAGTGACGAATATATTTTGATTAATAGTGTGGACTAACTAGAACCAAGTTTTAATATCTACAGAATTATCTAAATGCATTATTTGGCATTTTTAAGTTATAAGTGTTGTCTAATGGTTTCCAGTAGTTTTGGGGTGCCCAATTTGACCTACAGGTACGAAACCTATAGAATCCAGAAATCTTTTTCTGGATGACAATGATACAGGTAAGCTGTCAGCTTTTACTACACAGATTCCCTCATAGAAAACAAAATAAAATAATTTCCTAAACTTACCTGTATATCAAATAACTTACAGTAATCTTTTTGTTTTGGTAGTTGTGTTAAGACCCTTTGTATAAAGCACTAATGTTCCTGCCGGCAAAGATTAATCTAACCTTCCCAAATCTGCCCATGAGCCTGAAGCCTTAGAGCCAGACAACGGCTTGACTGTAGGGCAGGCAAATGCTGGGAAACTGACGGCCATTGAACCTTGTGATGATTGCTGTGGGTACTTCATCTGAATCCAAATCTTTCCACTCTTCCTCATCTTCATAAAATTCTTTATTATAGGCATTCTGCAAAACATCCTTGTTGTGTTTTGGTAGCCGAGGATGAGGAGAGTATAACAGTGCTTTATTAGCAGGTTCATGCAGCCATTACATAACAGCAGTAACTCTTACTTTCACTTTCAAACTGTTCAGAAACTCCTGTGTATTCACAGTGACATCTGCAGGCCATTTGTCTAAACACCACATTTCCCCTATAGTAGGAAAGCATTTGGACAAATATAATAAACAGTAACAATTTAACTATATGTATCGTAAAGCAATATTATACATTATTCACATGATATAGTCCGTGGTCCATGCAGGTAGTTTCCTAATTATCTCAGTATGCCTTATAGATTCACTTTCTTCAGGCCTATTGCGGTTGGCATTAGGAGTAAGAAAATGTCCTTCATCAAATGGAACGTCTCCAAAGTCATATCTATCAGTAGCAAGACAACTTGCATTCCATATGTGCCCATGAGACAGTTCATAGGTGTATGGTCCTCGCTGGCATCTCACTTCAAGTGGTGTAGTAAATTTATATTGTCCTTGTTTCAGTATTCCTGGTTTCTCAATTCTAACTAAAGATCCAGCCTGAATTTGGTGCATTTTTCTTGCGCTACGTTTTCTATCAGTATAAGCCTAGCATTTGGCTATTTGTTGTATTTTGGTAGCCGAGGATGAGGAGAGTATAACAGTGCTTTATTAGCAGGTTCATGCAGCCATTATATAACAGCAGTAACTCTTACTTTCACCTGTACAGAAAGTCCTGTGTATTCACAGTGACACCTGCAGGCCATTTGTATAAACACCACAATCCTCATCTGTTAAATCATCCTAATCCTCTTCCTCAGAGAGATCTTCAACCTCAGAATACTCACAATTAGAAGTTGTAGGAGGTGTGCAGGTTCCCAAAAATAATAAATATGGAAATCACAGGCTAACAGCAGAATAACTGCTACTTGTGTGGACGCACAATAAAGCACTAAGTAGCAGTTATTCTGCTGTTAGCCTGTGATTTCCATATTTATTATTTTTGGGAACAGTATCAAGGGTGTCTGGACGGAACACCATTGGAAATCGAGGCCTGGACCCAGAGCATAGAGCTACATATGTGTGTAACCTAATGAATGGAGGTGTGCAGGTACTTACATTTTTAGACCTGGGGCAGATTTACTATTGGTCAAATTTTAAAATAGAAAAAAATTCGAAATTCAACCATTGTATTTTTTGGGGGGGTGTATTTTTGATCAAAAATTACAGTTTTCGATCAAATTCGAATCGTTCAAATCGAACGATTTTAACAAAAAAAAATCGATTTTCCAGGATTTTTCAGTTCCCCCATAGGCTACAATGGTAATTCGCCAGCTTTAAAGTGGCGAATAGATGAATTCCAATTTTTTTTAAAGAGACAGTACTTCAAAATTCGAATTTTCAATTTTTTTCTCTTTGAATAGAATTTTGGGTTAGTATCCTAAAATTACTTATAAATTTGAATTTTTAAAATTTTAATTTTATTCAAAAATTCACTTCAACCCTTAGTAAATGTGCCCCCTGGTGTCAAAATCCAAATACCTCGGAAATGGAGGATTGAGTAGGAAAATTTCGGCAGTTGAGCTTTGAAGTAGAAGAAAATACTGGCTTAAAATCCCCAGTAAATGTTGCTTTTAGGCTTCAGTCTACTCTGGGGCCTTACCTCCCAAAAAGAAAATAACTTTTAATACATTTTAATGGAGGAAAATTATTCTGTAGATTGTTGTAACCAGTGAATGTTTATTTTTAAGAAGGACATTAATGAACAGGGATACTCTAAAAATTAGCTTTTTCATCTATACAGGCTTCAGCCTACTCTGAGGCCTTACCTCCCAAAAACAACAGAATAATCAACTCATTCTTTATATTATTTTCTTTGAAATATGGAACTGTAGAAATCTTTTGCACAAATTGAGTAAATAATCAAATGAGTCTTTTTCACCTTCATAATTTTTAATGGAGGACAAGCATTCTGTAGTAGTTCAGCATTGGTTTTAACCACATAGGTGTTACCAGCAGGCTCCTTAATTATTGGGTTGAAATATGTTGTTATGGAGAAGAATGGTTATTAATGAGGATTAAGGCAATATAACAGTTGAAAGCAAGATATAAAAATGCATAAGAGTTTACACCGGACCATTGGTCAAAGGTAAGCAAAAAGTCCTGAGGTCCAGGACAGGCTGAAGACAATGACAAGTTTGTGTAACAGGCAAGGTCAAATACCAGGGGATCCATAGAAATTCAAGCTTGGGGAACTGGAGCAGAGGGACAAGGAATGGAACCGAAAACCAGGCAGGAATAAACAAGGACATAGACAGGGAAATTGCAGTACAATAAATATGTAGACTAAATGAGCTGTAAAGCTTCAATGACCAAGCAACCATAGGCTTATCAGGGTTATCATTGCCAGATTAAAATCACCTGGGTTAACGAAGGAAGTAGGGGCTGAGCATGAACATAGAGTAACAAGTAGATATTTATGCATGGCCATTTTTGGCTTGGCTCCCCTGCCCAATGCTTTCTTCTGTTCAGCTGCAGAGGAACGTAGGCGTGGACGCACTGTAATATTGTCAATGGGACTGTACTCACACAGAAGCATGTAAGTAAAATGCAACATGCAGCGTCCCAACCTGCTTTCGGTGCTTACATGAATCTGTGTGAGTACAACCCCATTGACAATAATACAATGTGTCCACTCCTGCACTCCCCTGTGGCTGAACGGAAGAAATCCCAATGCATGGGAAGCGCAGCCAAAAGCACCCATGTGTAAGGGCCCTTAAAAAGACTGGATCCCAAAGGTCTCACATAGCTCAACATGGTAATGAAGTCCTGACATTCTATTATGGCACATGCTCTAGTCATCTAAGAATAAGTGCAAAATATACAAATCGGATGTGTGATCTTTCAAGCTTCTAAACTCTGAAAACATACACTATATTCTAGAACTATTGTAAATTATGATAGAATTTAAATAGACTGTAAACTTGCATAATTAAATGTATAACTTCAAGGACAAATTCTTTCTAATAAATTGATATGACAATGATTCTTACAAGGTCAGCTTCTTGCATCTTGGCAGAGATCCTTATGAAGTTGTCACCAATAACTTTTAAAACAAAGGGCATTGATACATGAAGGTCAAAATAAATCATAAAATATTTCATCAACTTTAATATTACCAAAACAAGAAAGATACATAATGCTCACTTACTGGAATATGCAAAAGGAGCTTTGTTTTGGTGAAGGAGAGTCAGCACTAAATTTTACAACCGATGAATGCTTAATTAAAGATTATATTTGCTGCTAACTGACATGAAGATAATTAAGCTTTAGTGTAACCACTGTAGGGAGAATAAAATTTATGACAGAAAAGTGACTGCAGCTAAGCAATCGCTGTAAAACTAGAGAAAATCCGAATGTCTATTTAAAATTATCCTGAGAATGTATATATTTTAATACTAACACTTTACAAGCATATCTCGTGAGAATTATACTTTCATTTGCAAATTATTTTTGAACCTTCTTTCCTTAAGTTTTATTATTTATTTAAAATAAATAATGATGAGCAAAACTGCCCTTTTAGCAAAAAAATAACAGTTTTTGAAAGCTCACTTTTTCTAATTGTTTTCAAATGCAAAAAATTTTAATCCAGAAATTTGGCATCTAAAAGCTAGCAGGTTCATGTAGAAGCAATTTATTTTACATTCCTCTTGAAAGTGATGTGTAGAATATGGATTTGCAGTATTATGCTTTTTCCTCATTTTTAATCAATTTATAGTTTTCCAGATTTTAGCGTTTAATAAACACACAATTTTCAATTCAAATTTACAATTAGACCCTTCATAAATCTGCTCCTTAATGCTATGATTTTGAAAAGTTTATTTTTCAGAGATCAAAAGTTTAATTAAAAAACTGAAATGTGTGTTTATTAAATCTGCATCTGCATTAAGGAGCAGATTTATGAAGGGTCTAATTGTAAATTCGAATTTTCAATTTCTTTGGTCAAAACTCTCAAATTTAAATTGGGAATAATCCAAAATTGATTTGAATTTGATTCAAATATTCAGATTTGTCAAACCGTGACCCTTGGTACAATTCAAATTCTATTTGCCACCTAACACCTGCCAAGTTCAAGTATTAGTCATTAGAAGAGGTCCAGAGAAGAAAACTCGATTCAAGTTTTTTTCAGAGAAAAACTCTATTTGAGTTTTGGCTAATTTGATTGGAATTAGATTCAAGTTTTCTGGCCTGTAATATTCATTCAAGTTTAAGATATTCCATTTTTTTAAATAACCGCCCAATTGAATTTGGAGTATATTTGAATTTATTAGTTCATATGAATTAGAGATTTGAACTTTGATAAATGGGCCGACCTTTGTATATTGGCTAACGAACTGGAAGTTTGTTCCTACATTCTACAATAAGCAGTGCTTTTTGACTTCTCATTGTTATATAACTCTTGAGTTTGAATGCGAGCATCAGCTACCCTAGAAAGAGTAGCAGCATGCGGATATGATTATTTTTAAACTTTGTATAAAGAAAAAAATGTACTTGTGGTGCAGTATTAGGTGAATCATATTGGTGTTAGATTTCTCATTACTGTAAGTATTTACACTGAACTCAACCAGAGAGCTTTTGAGTTTACACAAATGGCCTGTAGGCCTCACTGTGCACAAGAGTTATACTGTGCATACACAGTACTTTACAGCTTAAAGTGTTAGTTGATGTTCCTGTTGAAGTGTAATTGCTGCACGAAACTGCTAATAAAGCACTGCTATGCTCTACTCCATCTCGGCTACCAAAACATAACAAATTAGCGACAAGATGTCTTTTCTACAGTACCTCTGCAGTAGCCAGCAGCTTTTCTCCCAAACCCTGGTGAGCCTACCATACCTTTTACTGTTTGGAACTGTATGTTTAAAAAGTTACTTTTGCTGCTGACCAAGGGGAGATTTCTGCTGCTAGAAAGCATGCATTACTCATTCACTGCCTGGGAACAGAGGGACAGTGTATATTCTATACATTACCATTACCTGATGATTCTTATAAAACTGCTCTTTCTGCTATAAAGAACGTTTCCATGCCAAGAGTAAATGTGGTTGCTGACAGATATAAATTCCACCCATTTGGACAACGTTATGGCGAATCAACAGAACAATTTGTAGCAGCTTTGAGAGAGCTGGTTGGTACCTGTGAGTTTGTGAATCTAACAGATGAAATGCAAAGAGACCATATAGTGGAAAAACAAACTTAACTTGCATTAGAGAGAGACTGCTCCCAAAGCAGGATTTAACCCTTGCAAAGGCTAGTTACTAGCCAAATTGAAACAGCAGTGGCAGAGGCTAAAACTCTCAGTCAGGGAACTGCTGGGAATGTACAGACTGTGAATCCAGCACCGTGGCCTAATAATGCACAGTCACAGGCAAAATACAGTGCTAAGGAAAGAGATTAAAATACACTGCAGAACCGTGCACCAATTACAAAGAAAAAATACTGCTTCCGTTGTGGCTCAACAGAACACACTGCAAATTATGATACATGTCCTGCAAAAGCTGTACAGTGCAGCAAATGCAAAAAGTAGGACATTTTGCTAAAACAGGTTGTTCACCTTCAAACAACTAGTTGTTTTCAGATAGATCACCAGAAATAACAACTTTT
>CM044433.1:130493126-130517231 GCA_024363595.1 Xenopus borealis | reverse complement strand
ACCGTTATACTCTACTCATCCTCGGCTACCAAAACAAGTGTTTTATATATTCACCGCACACCAATCTTTCATTTTCATTGAAGATTAAGAATAGTGAATTTGGAGATACACTTTAAACAGTAATTGATTTAACCTTACCCTTTCCTTTTCATTCTATTTAACCTGCTGCTGGAGTGAAAGATTATGGAGCTTCATATACATTTCGTAGGGTTTGTTGACTGTTCTGTACTAATAATCTGAAGATGTGGGAGGGGAGTTTGAAGAGTAACTGGACTAACATAAATTTAAGTTATTCTTAAGCAGATAAATTAAGTCAGATAAAAGGGCATTACAGCTTAGGGTTCATTCATGAGCACTAGTGATGGGCGAAACGGGCGAGTTTCGCTTCGCCGAAAAATTCGCGAATTTCCAGAGAAATTAGCGAATTGGCGAAAAATTTGCGAAACGAGTCGCGCGTCGCGTCGTTTCCGGCGCACGTCGCGTCGTTTTCGGCGTGTCGCGTCAAAAACAACGCGCGACTCGTTTTTGTCGGCGAATTTTTGTTGGCGAATTTTTCCTGCAGTTTCGCAAATTTATTCGCCAGCGGCGAATTCGCCCCTGGCGAATAAATTCACCCATCACTAATGAGCACATGAACAAAGCAAGTGCATGTGCACTTTAACTTTAAACACCACCATAACCGTATGATTGGCAGGCGTCACCATGTACAGATAGAGTCACTTGGATTTGTAAGTTAAATGCGTGGTGACTCAGGGCTAATTGACAACACTGTGTTATCTAAAGTTATCTTAACTCATTTAATGCATTTAACCTTTTCAATAGCATACCAAAGCTCCATTGTTTTCAATGGTGAACTCTTTAATTGGATGGGATTCTGTGACACAATATTCTGTGCTAAGTGGGATAAATGAGATAAATGAGTTAAGTCACGACGCATTTAACTCACCATCCAAAGTGACTGCATCTGTATACAAGAGCAAATGTTTCAATCTGTGTCTAAATTTTCAAAATAAAGACTATCCACATCAATCACTAAAATAAAAAGCAGCTGCTCCTTGAACATTCTGTGTAAAATAAAGTGA
This sequence comes from Xenopus borealis, assembly GCA_024363595.1. Taxonomy (NCBI): domain Eukaryota; kingdom Metazoa; phylum Chordata; class Amphibia; order Anura; family Pipidae; genus Xenopus; species Xenopus borealis. The sequence goes on along the minus strand of CM044433.1, from coordinate 130,516,149 downwards.
TCCTCCAGTGAAAAATGTTCCCTTTTACCTGGGAATTCTCTTTTTTTCCAAATGTTTCCTGTTGACTTGGAGGGGTTATGCCATAAATATAAAGCTGCAATTAATTTCCAGAAATACAATGATTGGACAGTATAAAATAAAATATACCGCTTTATAAATGTTTCACCATTTTACATGTCATGATAACTAGGACAGGCATAATCATTTTGGAAATAAAACAAATGTTCTGATGAATTCAGAGTGCAAATATACTGTAGTTCAAGTATAGGATGTGTTTTCCAGAATGCTCATCGACTAGGATCTTTCCATAATTTGGAAAAATAATCTTCATACCTCTCTACTAAAAAATAATGTAAACATTAAGGGGGTTATTTATCAAAGTTGTGTTTTCCAAGAAAAAATCGAGTTTTCAGGGTTATTTCTTGGTCATAAATTTTTCATGTAAAAAAATGGTTTTATTTGAGGTTTATTATACCCTGATCCTGGAAATAACTTGAATCCGAAAATTCACAATCGAAAACCTGTTGAGGTCATTTAGTCAATGGCAAAGGTCCTTAGAAACATTTGAAGATATGATGTTCATGTTTTTTTTTTTTTTTCCAGTGGGTTTTGCTCGAAAACTCAAGCAATTCAAGGTTTTTTTTTGGGAAAAAACTCGATCAATTTGTGTTTTCTGGTTGTTAACATCAATCTCACAGGTTCAAGTTTTTTTCCTTTTCCTTTCAAGTTCTTTCTTAAGTTAGAAACCATTTGAGTTATATGTTTATTTGAGGTTTAATAAAGCTCACATAGTACTGTAGCTAGATAATTTGACCTTTGATAAATAACCCTCTAAATAAACCTAATAGGATTATTTTGACACCAATATGAACTAGTTAGGATGAAGTATATAGTACTGTTTTATACATAGTACATAGTAAGTTAGGCTGAAAAAAGACTCGCGTCTGTCAGCGGGGGCCTCCGGCTCCCACGAGGGGGTGTAGTAAGGATCAAGGAGGAAGTCCTTTCCAGCGAGTCCAGGCAAAGTACAATACAGGGGAAATCCAAAAGAGAGGTCAAAGTCCAGGCAAACAGGTTCAGAAGGCAGGCAGCAAGGATTCAAGGTCAGGAACAGGCTCAAGATCAATATCAGGAAGTCAGGCAATACAGGAGACCCAGGAACACAATAGCTACAATGAGCTATACTCGGGCATTGAACCTGGGTCTCCGGCGTTCTTTTATATTTGAATTTGGCGCCGGAACGTGCCCGGTGCGGCGCGATGACGTCACAGCCGGCGCCGAAACCACGTGGTGGCTATGGGCGCCGCCATCTTGGATGCGCCGCCGCGCAGGGAGGACACGCAGCCCGGAGCTCCTGGAAATGCTCCGGGCGGCGTCCGTGACAGCGTCCATCAAGTTCAACCTTTTTTTTTTTTTTTTTTTAACTGCCTAACTGCTAGTTGATCCAGAGGAAGGCAAAAAAACCCCATCCTAAGCCTCTCCAATTTGCCTCAGAGGGGGAAAAAATTCCTTCCTGACTCCAAAAAGTCCCTGGATATACTTGTATAATGAGCTTTCTTCCATAATCCTGTATTCCCTCACTTGTTAAAAAGCCATCCAACCCCTTCTTAAAGCTATCTAATGTATCAGCCTGCACAACTGATTCATGGAGAGAATTCCACATCTTCACAGCTCTCACTGTAAAAAACCCCTTCCGAATATTTAGGTGGAACCTCTTTTCTTCCAAACGGAATGGGTGACCTTGTGTCATCTGGAAAGACCTACTGGTGAATAAAGCATTAGAGAGATTATTTTATGACCCCCTTATATATTTATACATAGTTATCATATCACCCCTTAAGCGCCTCTTCTCCAGCATGAACATCCCCAATTTGGCCAGTCTTTCCTCATAGCTAAGGTTTTCCATACCTTTTACCAGCTTAGTTGCCCTTCTCTGTACCCTCTCTAATACAATAATGTCCTGTTTGAGTGAGGGAGACCAAAACTGTACGGCATATTCTAGATGTGGCCTTACAAGTGCTCTATAAAGTGGAAGAATGACCCCCTCCTCCCGTGACTCTATGCCCCTTTTAATACAGCTCAAGACCTTATTGGCCCTTGATGCTGCTGCCTGGCACTGCTTGCTACAGCCAAGTTTATCATCTACAAGGAGACTCCAAGGTCCTTTTCCATAATGGATTTGCCTAGTGCAGTCCCATTAAGGGTATAAGTGTTGAATAATTTGATTAAAATTGAATCTATGGAAGATAGTCTTCCTATAATACAGAGCTATAAGGATAATGGGTTGCCATGTAATGGATTCCATAGCTATATAGTGTTTCTTTTATATTCAGCTAATAGATGTTATTTTCCATTTCAATGCATGTTCCCATTTCACAAAATACAATAGTGTTGGATGCATGTCACACTCCTTTCATTAGTAGTATCCTTAATATGGAGTTAGGTAGAGAATGATTTTATAGAGTTCACATTCTACAAAACCAGAAAATGCTAATCTTTGTTTTGTGAGTTTGTGACTAGTATATTCAGAAACTATAGATATAACCAATCCATCGGTGTTCTATTTACATTATTTCAGAACATGTATTTTTTTCACATATGTTGCAATAGCAGTTTTTTTTTTAATATACATTATATATTTATATTAAAACTAATATATATTAGTTGTTTTTATAATTAAGGTTTCAAATCATCTGTGCTTAGTTGTGCATTAATGTTATGGAAGTGATTTTTTTTCTGAATGGTCAGCCTTACAGAAAATTTTTCTGTTACAGTACTAACATTTTATTTTTGCAGAGAAATATATTTTTTTTACCTTGTTGCTTCATTTTATACATTTACTGTACATGCTTTATCAGACAGTTTTTTAACAAAGTGTACATTTTATAGTTCATTCTTATTATAGAAGTATGAACAGTGAATAAACTGCAGAGTCAACAGTCATAAAAAACAGGGTCACAAAAATGGGTCAGCTCTTCTATAGCATTAGAACCTAATGAGCCTGTGTTTTACAATTGCAGACACTTGTATTGTGGCAAAACATAGGGTTACACATTTATATAAAGGCATGTGTCCTTAAGTTGACCCAAGTCTTCCACTTAATTCTGTCTTTTAATAGAATAATAGAGATTTACTACCAAAATAAGAATTAATGAAAACTTTGCACTTTTGCAATTTATATTTATATTCTATTTTAGTGGTTTCTGACATTCACTATTTTAGACTGCTAATACAGGGGCTTCAGAGTGTTAACAACTTTGACTATGTTCTCTTGACATTGTCACAGTTAATCCCAAAGTCACTGACATGCTGATTTTTGATTATGAAGTTTGCACCGATTGTATGGTATAAACTCCAACTATCAAAGAAAAATAGAAAAACAATTTAAAGTAAAAGTTCTTTTTTTCATTTATTAGCAGGAGAAACAGGAAGAACAAACACCAATGCTAGATAGACATATGATATGCAGCTCCCCACTAAAAGTATTTGTTACAGCCCACTATATTCATATATATTAAATTCATATTCATTACAGAGGTGTACAGCATATCTCTATAGGATGTTTTAGTCACCATTTCTTGATCATATATTATATAGTTAGACTAATCACACCATTTTCTAATTTGTGCTTTTCATATTGCATGCATTTTTGGGATAGACATCCTTATCAAGCTTGGATAAAAGTGTTTTATAGCTTGACCTCAATGGTGCTGGTGCTTTATTAGATGATTAATGTATAAGCAACTGAGTAATATTACCTGAGTCAAATTTTCCAACTGACCATTTACAAAATACACCTAATACAGGGCTTTGTTAGTTTCAATTCAACTCCAAATGGCAGTTTTATTAATGTTCATCAAGTAGTGAAGATAAATACTCTGTATATTTTATACCTTTCAATTTATGTTTACAATAGCTCATTTTTAATAGTTTTTATTTTGATAACTTACATTGTATTTTCTATAAATGACAGACAGTATACTATGAATACTTTAATTTTAGTTCTTCAGAGTATTAGAGTTTTCCTTAACTTGATATGCATGACTAAACATAGGCTAATAAAATGCTCTTTTATAGCCTATTCATGCAATCTTTTGCCTCATGTTTATAGAATTCATATTATTAATGCTTTGCTAGCAGTTGCTCTTCCCTGACCTTAACTGCTACTTTGGCATGCAGCTTGCAATTTAATAACTCTTTAAGGTTAGGAACATTCCAGATGACCTGATATCAAAGTAAGATATGGTTTTACTTTTTTCCTTGCTTTCAGGTTCATTGCATCAAAAGTAGAGAGGAAGAAAGGCAATTGAAGTCTACTATGCAGTAATGTGTAAGGTTGATTATCTAGTCCTTGGATTGAGGTTTTCTTGTCTCAGTGTATGTATAGCTTGAAGGGCAAATTGATGGTTTACAACAAGGAACACTATTATAAGATGCTTCACTACCAAATAATACCACATATTAGTTCCGAGTATTCATAAATTTGAAACCACATTTAACTGTACTAATTATTTAAACTAAAGCATTAAATAGGGAACCTCTATCTCATGTAAGTAGGCACATTCAAAAATTTTTAATATATTCTCATGTTATATGAAACACAGAACACTGCTATCTATGCCCAGTTGTATATTGTTACCTACATATCCAACAACAGGACATACTCAAGTCCATTATCTGGTAAAAACTTACAGGTAGATTTTTTTTTTTACTGTGAAGTAATGATAGTTACAGGTTAGTAAAAAATATATTTCCTAGCCACTATATGACAACATAAATGCTGGGTGATATCTCCGCCCCCACTTTTCTGGACCAGAAAAGTCCCTCCCCTAAAACCTATAAAAATACCCCCCCCCCTCCTGGGGCCAGTAGTCTTTTTTTTCTGTCCTTTTCTGGATCAGTGTTTTTGTTCTACCTGGCTCTTAGAAAAATATTGTTTTTATAAGAACATACTTCTGTTTTGAACAGTCAGTTTCCCCATTAAACACTCCTAGAGGACTGTTGGGTTATCTAGAAGGTTCAGGTTTTTTAAACATTGGTACCTTCTTGTGGTTCTTCAGAACCAGAGGCACACTATGGTAATCTCCATTGAAGGAGGTTAATGGTGTAGCGAGATCCGTTTCCCAGTTTTTCAATTTCTTCTCCATTGCTGCTCCAATGACGGCAATTGGGTATCCGAGTGTCCGAAAGTGCTATGCACAACTTCCGGGCATGCGCATGATTAACATCTCGGGCCCTTTTTCATGATCGCAGCGCCTCCGACAGTGTTGTGCATCATTGGTGGGAATTATCAGAGGCCTGTGCTATTGGTTTAAATTGCCGGTAGGCTTGTGGCGCACTTCCTCTCCTCTCTTCCTGTTTGCAGGTCACAATTGTTTCATTGAGTTTGAGTTTACAGGTATTTCTATTATGGCTGATTCTTCAGATGAGAAATTGGCTGGAATGTTTATTTTTTCTGTCTGTTAGCATATACTGTTATTGTTTTTCCAGACATCACACTGGGATAATGGATGCTGCTGCCTCAAGTAAAACTGTCCCTAGAGCTAGGTAGGTCCCTCCTTTTTTTTTTTGTTTGTTTTGTTTTTTTATAGTTTTTTCTTTTTTATACAGCTTGCCTAAGAGGAAGGTAGACAAGAGGAATGATATCGCAAAGTTCCAGGGATGTGTTAACCCTAGTCTGCCAAATAAAAAATTCTGTGCAGACTGTTTTTTCTCTGATATCAAGAAACCCTTCCACGCTGTCTCCTTCTACAGATTCAGCTTCTGCTGTCACTTCCAATTTACTGGACTGGATTTCTGAAGCAGTGGCACGTGGGATTTCTAGGGCTTCAACCTCTGCATCCATATTTGACTCCTTCCTGGATTTAGCCTCTTCAGATGAAGAAATGGCCCAAGATTTAACCTTGAATAGAGCAGATCTTTCTTTTCTATCAAATGTTTTCTCAGAAGATGAAGAAGAGGAAATAGATTCTTCCTTTTTTGATCTGAATCTAGTGGGTCCATTGGTCAAGGCTGTAAGATTGGTATTAGGGGTGGAGTCCCCAGCTGAGAATGCTCAAAGATCCAAGATACATTTCCCTTTGTTCCCAGAAGTTTCAGAACTGATAAAGTCTGAATGGTGAAAGGGATCCAAGAAAGTTTTGATTACCTCTCTTTCATCCATTCATCCAGATTTTCTAGACTGTATCCTTTTTTGGTTGAAGATCCAAAACCTGGTACTCTCTTCCAACAGTTGATTCAGCAGTCATTCATCTGGTCAAAAAGAGTACTCTATCTATTGATGATTCATCAGTCCTTAAGGACACAATGGATAGGAAAGCAGAGTCAGAATTGAGAAAGGTTTTTCAGGTAGCTGGAGCTGCTTGTCAGCATGCAGTGGCCTTGATTTCTGTGGCTAAAGCCATCTCTTTATGGATTGATAGCCTGGATCAGCCTTAAAAGAAGGGGCAGAATTGCAAGATGTCTCTACAGGTTTGTCAGAGCTTAAGCAAGCTGCTGCTTTTGTTTCAAAGGCTGCAACAGATGTTACTTGACTTACTGCTTGGAACATGTCACTGTCAGTTTCAGCCAGGAGCGCCCTTTGGTTGTGTCAGTGGTCAGCAGACACTCCTTCCAAGTTGAGTCTCTGTTCCTTACCATTTGAAGGAGAAAGACTCTTTGGGACTAAATTAGATGATATCATCTCAAAATCCTCAGGAGAAAACAGAAGACTCAGTCTTTTAAATCCTTTTCGGGGATCTGGAAGAGAATCATCCAGTTTGGCCTGTTCAAGCCAGAGGGACACATCGAGATCTTTTCCTTGGTTATTTGCCAACACCTTGTCCAGTTGAGGTCGAAGTAAGCCTGCCCAGGCATACAAAAAATCCTCCTGACTATTTTTTGGTGAAAGACAACAAGGTAGGGCCAAATTTTCGAGTTTTTCAGACGAGTGGGAAAAGACGGTTTCAGACCTCTGGGTCCTTTCAGTTGTCAACTGGGGATATCGCATAGAGTTTTTTGTCATGTCTACGGTTCCAAAGTCTTGTGAAAAAAGAGAGGTCTTAGACAAATACCTGCAACTGTTGCTGCTCAACTAAGCCATCATTCCGGTTCCGGAAGGGCAAAGAGGTCGGGGTTTTTACTCCATCCTATTTCTGTTGAAGAAATCCTCAGGGGGTTGGAGGCTAATTTTAGATCTAAAAAACTGAATGTCTTCATAGTGCAAAAGAAGTTCAAGATGGAATCCATCCATACCATCATTCCGGTGGTTCAGGAAGGAGACTGGTTAATCTCTATAGATTTGAGAGATGCATAGCTACATGTCCCGGTGGCAGCCTGTCACCAACGCTTCTTTCGGTTTGCAATAGGCAAAAAACATTTTCAGTTTTTGAGCAGGAGTGTGCTAAGCAAACTCGAGTGTCAATTGAACCCAGTAGTATTTCATCAACTGGTGAAGAAATGGGGCAAGCAAAGTATCGACCTGATGGCTTCATCAAACATTTTTTTAATTTCCCCTATTTTTTCAAGGGGGTTCTACCCTCAAGCAGTTCTCCAGAAATGGGGATTTTCCCCTTGTGTACATCTTTCCACCAGTCCCACTTTTGCTGACAGTGCTGTTGAAGATTTAGAACGAGGAAGTAGAAGCTGTTCTAATTGCTCCGTTTTGGCCTTGGAGGCCATGGTTTCCTTTACTTACTGCAGTTGCCAATAAGGAAAGACCTTCTTATTCAGCTCCCCCTGTTTCATCTGGACCCAGCTGCCCTTTCACTAATGGCATGGAGTCTGAGCGGAAGAGATTGCAAGACATAGGCCTTTTGTAAGAAGTGATAATTACTCTTCTTCAAGCCAGAAAATCTTCAACTTCTAGAACATATTACAGAGTGTGGGAGAAATTTTTACTCAGTCAGAATCAGGGTCAGAACAGTTTAGGAGTATCAGTTCCCAATCTGCCACAAATCTTAGATTTCCTACAGTAAGGGTTTGAATAAGGGTCTACAATACAGAACCTAAAAGTTTCATGTCGCTTGGCGGAAGATCCAGTCATTAAGAGATTTTTTAGAGCAGCGCTGAAGCTGCAACCTCCAAAGAGGTCGTTTTCTGCTCCCTGGGATTTCCCTCTTGTACTTAAATCATTGGTGTCTTCTCCTTTTGAACCATTGGACCAAGCTTCTGTCTAGAATTTAACTCTAGACTTTGTTTCCAGTGGCTATTTCCTCAGCGGCTAGAGTCAGTTTTTTGCAAGCCCTGTCTATAGGCCTGGGAAATATTTCTATACTGCCAGATATATTTATTTTGAAGCCAGATGTTTCCTTTTTGTCAAAAGTGGTCTCTACCTTTCACTTCAATTCAGAGGTTGTTCTTCCTGATCTTTCATCCAACGGATCTACCTTGGAGGATCCCCTGTTTAAAAATTTAGATCCAGTCAGTATAATAGAGATTGTTTGTTATCCCAGCAGGAGCAAGAAGGGGTTTGGCTGCATCCTCTTTCACTATTTCCAGGTGGTTGGCTATCCTAAGTTCTAAATCCTACCAGTTGCAGGGCAAGCTATCTCCCAAGGGGATAAAAGCTCACTCCACTAGGGCAGTGACCACATCCTGGGCAGCAGTGGGAGAAGTTTCAGTGGATCAAATCTGTCAAACGGCATCTTGGAAGTCAGTGAGAACTTTCATGAATCATTATCGTGTCGATGTGGGGCGTACTGACATTGAGTTTGCCTCTGGAGTTTTTCAGTCCTATAACACTAATTAAACCTTTCCTTTAGCATTGGTTGAGTTGTCTTTTCCAACCCTATATATTTTTTGGTATTGCTGGGTACATCCCAGTGTTTATGTTGACATATAGTGGCTAGCAAAAGGGAAATTTTTTTTCATACTAACCATAATTTTCCCTTCCAAGCCACTATATATGTCAACATACCATCCCTTCTTGGACTAAATTACAAAACTACTGGCCCCAAGAGGGGGGCTATTTTAATAGGTTTTAGGGAAGGGACTTTTCTGGTCTGGAATGTGGGGTGGGGCTATCCCCCAGTGTTTATGTTGACATATATTGTGGCTAGTAAAGGAAAATTATGGTAAGCATTAAAAAAATGTTCTATTTTATAATTTACTTTTTGTGCTGGAAAACAAAAAAATCCTGCAGTGCTGCTGAGCTCTAACATCCCACAGAGCAATTGAGGAATTAACACAAGTATTCTCTTAGATAAATGTCTCACTTATTCAAACCCTTTGCGGACTATCATGAAAGTGCTGTTAACAGCATCTGTCCCCTGAATCTTTTACAGGAAGTACTGGTTAAGAGTAATAAGACTTAATATTTTAAGAAAAAGCAGGAGCTATTTGTGCATTTAGCTTAATTTTGTTGTCCTTTCATACACAGGGAAGTCTGGAATTTGGCAATTATATTGTTAAAAGGTCAATTTAAAAAAAGATGTATAAACATATTTGTACATCTCTGTTATTGCCTTGCATTTTATTTTTTCAGATTTTCTGAATGCCAACAGTTTCTAACAGCAGCAGTGCATGCATGCCAAATTGGCAGTGAATCTGAGTATCCAGAGTGGAAAGATATCTATGACAATTCCTTTTATTTTGTCAACACTTCTATACTATAATAATTTACCTACCTATGAATTAAAATGTGCACTGCTGTCTATACGTCTGGCTAAACATTGGCTGTGTAACAGGACAAGCATTATAAATATATTGTAAATTTATATATATATATATATATATATATATATATATATATATATATATATATATATATATATATATATATATATACAGTATGTTAATCCCAAGGCCACTGCACACGCTTGCCAAGAGGATATATACCCCGGTGCTACCAATGTTTCAAAATATAGATAAGCAGATGCCGGTGCACACAGGGAATTTTTAGCTGAATTCTCCTTTATTGAATCAATAAAGGAATCAATTGATTCAATAAAGGAGAATTCAGCTAAAAAAAAAATATATATATATATATATAAATTTACAATATATTTATAATGCTTGTCCTGTTACACAGCCAATGTTTAGCCAGACGTATAGACAGCAGTGCACATTTTAATTCATAGGTAGGTAAATTATTATAGTATAGGTGTTTTCCCTGAAGAAAGTTCCTGTGTGGAACTGAAACGTCGGATATCAATAAACCCATTTTTGCTTTGACTTTTTGCTGTTTCGTGTAAATCCTTGGATGTGCTACCATCTCCTGCATCTATCTACAATTTATTTTGGATTAGCACCCAGGTTTCATTTTTCTTTTGGTGTGCGGAATGCTCCTGCAATTTGAGTATATATATATATATATATATATATATATTCTACATCAAGAATTATTTAGTCAGGATCTTCTTCACTAATAAGTAAGTGCCATCTGTATAATGAATGCCCAGTTAGGTACCTTATTTATTAAGCCAGACAACCTAGACAGCTTGAGGTAGGGTTCATTTTCCAGTGCTCATTATCTCTCCTAGAACTTATGTAACAGTTATTTTTGTATCTCTTAATTATTTTTTTTTTAGAAAGTCTTGGTTTTGAAGTACATTTGATAAACCAGCCTCTAAATGACAAAATAATATCTATTGCATAAATAAATTCTTACTTTTAAACATGCCTTCTATTTGCCCTCTTTCCTAGTAAACTGCACATACTATACATGCACACAAATATACATTCAGACATACACACCAAATTCAAATCACATGCAGAGTAAAGAGAATTCTAGTAATGTAATGAACAGGCCTTTTGGAAAACAGACAAAAAGGACTAGGGTTGAAGGGTGAGACAGACCATGCCAGCAGTGTGTTTACCAGAGGAAGGCAAAAGGGGTATATTTAATATAATCCCAGAGGGATTGCAAGATCAGCCCAAATTGATACTGTATGTTATTTCACTTTCATATGTTCACACCGCTTTGTTACCAGTATTGTATCATTTACAACTAGGTCTTCAGGATCTTGGAATAAATGCATGTTTTATTAAGTAGTAGACAGCATAATAGTACAATAAGTGCCCAGTAAAGTAAAGTGAATCATATTGAAGGCCCTATTACATGAGCTGCTTTATACCCAGCTTTATTTTCATATTTGATGAAGACACAAGCAATGGCAAAAACAGACTTGATTCAGTCCAACAGACAAGATTCTATTGGGTGAATTAGATTAAACAAAAAACCTTTAAATTTTACTCCTAATAATTATATATTTATGTTTATTTAATAAATGAAGGATGTCACCCACCCATTTAAACCAGACACATATTGCTTTATACATTATTCGGTCCATTATTAATTATTTTAGGGCATAATAAAATAATGTGGCATTTGCCATGCATGATATGTACAAAATATTTTTCCTGAGATGTGCAGTAATTCTAGTGTTTCATAACATACTGACCATGATTAAGAATTTTGGTACAAGTATATTACATATGGAGATGAAGATTTGTATCCACTCCCTGTTTCCATCTAGGCGGGTATGCATGTAAATTGCTCAGAATTACATTTTTTTGTGCTATAAGCATTGAAGTCAGTTACTCCTTTCCCTAACAAGAACTTCCATGACTAGCCCACAGGCCAAACAATCAGTAATTTAGAAAATTTCTCTAAATACAAAATTGAAGAATTCCATAACATGAACTAAACTCCTAGAGAGTAAGAGAGTAAAAGTAGAATAGTCACTGACAACTTCTCTCCCTGCAGAATATAATACTGGCTGTGATGTTTGCCTTAGACCATTACTTTATTGTACTAATTGGCCAGCTAAATTATCAAATGACATAACCTTGTTTAAGGCTAAAAAGTATTACATTGGTTGCTGATAATCCACACAATAGTAGGTTTATTTTTAAAAGCTTTGCTTGTATAATAGCAAGTTGCAAGCATTGTAATTCATCTTCCATATTACATATAAAACGCTGGTGAAGCTGTTATACCTAAAGTGTATTCCTATAGATACTATCTAACTAGCACATTGTTAAATAAGGGTTGATATGGTGCAGCAGGAGTGAGTAATGGCTGAGACACTCAGTGGGGAGAACTGTAGACTAGTCTCTCTAATAATGAGAACTTTAGGTGTCTGTTCATAGCAAATGAATAGCAACTGGCATCAAACACACCAACCTTGACAGCAAAGTCATAACTAGTTGTACAGCCAATTGACATAACACTATTATTGATGTCACAGGGCATTATCCTCCCTCAAGTCACAACTAATTTATCTATCACGTAATCATATTTAGATTTATGTGCATAAAACTGTTTGATAGCTCTAACTATATTTTCATATCAATACTTTAATATGAAAGATAACATTTATATTTTATATAGATATATTTGTTGATAAAAACAAAACTGTAAAACAAGCTCTGTGTATCCATTGCAAAACCAATTTTTTTTTCTGTCACACTTAGTGGCAAATAGCAGCAAGTGTAAAGTAATAGATCTTGCCAGACTAACTTAATTTCTTTTTATGAGAAGGTAAGCAGAGACCTCGATTCTGGGATGTCAGTGGATATGATTTACTTAGACTTCGCTAAATCATTCGAAACAGTGTCACATTGAAAGTACAGTTTTAAATTTTTGCAGATGATTCTAAATTATGCAGAACTATAGGTTCTATGCAAGATGCTGCCACTCTGCAGAGTGACTTGTCTACGTTGGGAAACTGGGCAGCAAACTGGAGGTTCAATGTTGATAAATGCAAGGTTATGTACTTTGGCAAAAATAATATATGCAAGTTATACACTAAATGGAAGTGTGTTGGGAGTTTCCTTAAATGAGAAGGATCTTGGGTTTTTTATAGATTACATACAAGTTGTCTAATTCTGGGCAGTGTCATTCTGTAGCTACTAAAGCAAATAAAGTTCTGTCTTGCATAAAAAATGGCATAAACTCAAGGGATGAAAACATAATTATGCATCTTTATAGATCCCTAGTAAGACCTCATCTGGAGTATGCACTGCAGTTTTGGACTCCAGTCCTTAGGAGGGATGTAAATGAGCTGGAGAGAGTGCAGAGACGTGCAACTAAACTGGTTAGGGGGATGGATAGACTGTCCAGGTTGGGGTTGTTTTTTCTGGGAAAAAGGTGCTTGCGAGGGGACATGATTACAGGTTACAAATACATTAGAGGACATTATACACAAATATCAGAGGACCTTTGTACCTATAAAGAGGATCACCACACCAGAGGCTACCAATTCAGACTAGAAGAAAAAAGACTTTCATTTGAAGCAGCTTAGGTGGTTTTTCACAGTATAGACAGTGAGGTTGTGAAATGCACTGCCGGGTAATGTTGTGATGGCTAATTCAGGGACCTGAATGATTTTTTTGGAAACACATAATATCAAAGGCTATTTTGATACTAAACTCTACAGTTACGATAGCCATGGGCATATACGGTTTGTGTGAAAGAGTGGACGTGTGTGTGTGTGTGTGTGTATGCTGGGTTTTAATTTGGAGGACTTTTTTCAACCCAATTTAACTATGTAACTGTGTAGGTAAGGCAGCATAAAGTTTAATAAATGCCTTTTTCATTTGAAATGCTATATTATAATCTATGTAAGTTAGTCAGAAAAAATGAAATAGTAATGGCAAGGAGACAAACTAAACAAAGAGTGGGAGCGGGGACCAAGAGGCTTCACCAACCTTGTGGCCTCTCCTTTACTGGAAGTAAGTCCCAGGCTCCCAGCAACATCCACCCTGTTCCTCAGGTGGAAAGAAAAAGAGGTAGAGCCACCCTCTGCAAAACACTATATTAAAGTGAGAGGAAGTGGTTATCAGCCTATGGGCCTATGGAACACATTACATGTTATGCAAATAAGCCAAACTAGATACATCGGCTTTTGGCCAGCAAATAGGTATATAAGGAAATGTGTGTAGGGATTTAATGCAATATGGGACCATTAATCCTATGGGTCCACACATCAACATAATATTTTATAAGATTATAATCTGAATACTGGAAGCACTTGCTTTATACAGCTCAGAAATGTTTGTATCTGGATTTTGAAAAGGTGCCTTCCCACCCCAGCAACTGCCACAGGCATTTTATTTCCTATCTTTTATATGGGAAAGCAGTAAGAGACTGTTATGGGTATTTTTCCCTGAAAGCACGGAAGCCAAAGACCTTTTATCTACTCAAGATACTGCTAAATTATTTTCAATTTTTACTTTAAAGATGCCTAAAGAGATTTAAAAGTGAATACTCTGGCAATGCTTGTATCCTTTGAACTTTTTGAACTATGTTATATTTTTCTGCAACCACCTTAAAACAATGCATACTTTGCCGTTTACTTTTCTAGCATCACTAAATTATTGAAACATTTCTATGGTAATGCTAATAGACTACAAAGGCACAATTCTCCTGAATTTCTACTAATGAGACTATCGACTGGTCAGATGAATGTAAGCCCTCAAAGCACCAAATTAACAAACCTCTGGTTATCTAAATAAGGATGAGATTGATTTTGTTAAAATAAATCATCTTGGTCAATATGATAACATCTCTATCCGAACTGAACTTGTTTTTATAACTCTCTTTGAATTTAAATGGGCCACCTAAGGCAAATGAGGATGGCATTTAAGCAGAATTAATTTGAGGTCAGATTTCATCATAATGAGCAGTGAGACTAATTATTTTAGTTATATATTTATGTATACATAGGACATGCCAAGTATTTCATTACTATTTTATTAGCCTCTAGTTTCATTTCAATAGTTTCTCTACCTGGCTGGCAAATATACATAATCTGTCTTTTTTTGGAGGGGGGGGGACTTGTATGTTGTTTTAATTAATAATCAAGACTTTCGTAAGGGTTTTTGACTGTTATGAGACCTCATCCCAGACTGCAGTAGAAATGAGGCATAGGCATAATTAAAACTTAATTTACATTGGTAACCTTCACATTTTGTGGGTCAGCTACGTACAATGTCAACAACAAGGGCTCAGATCTTAAGTAGCTTAACAACTGTTTTCTTCATTTTTTAATCCTAGGGTTCCTTTTTTGTAAACAGTGAAGAAATGTCCTTGCACCTTAGGGGAAAGGCAAAGCGCAAAACTTCTAGGTATTTTGCCCAGATAATGCCACCCTTTAGCCTAGAATTGTAAGCTTTGTGGAACGTTACATGTTCACTACAGGCATATACCAATGGAATCAGGGATTATTGTATACCACAGCAATGAAATATCACTTGTGATATAAATGCCTTGCAATAATTCTTATACATCATTTTATGCAGTCTTTCACTGTCACTAAACTTAAATATCCTGTGCATATCCTGTATATACAAAGACAATCTTGATAGTGTACAGACAGAGAGATGGGAAATGTTAATAAAGTCCTCAACAACTGTTTTCATTGTAGTGTATGTAAATGAATAAGGCTGCTGTACAATTTCCTACATTTCAGGGGAAATTTCATAGGAAAGTCAAAAAGACAAAACCTTGTAAAACCGAGATGTATCATTCAAAGAGCAATGATACATGGAGATACTTGTAGCCAGCTAATGTACTTTTCATACATACAAAATGCCAGAAAATACACACATAGGGGGTTATTTATTAAGGTTTGAGTTGATTTTTTTTGGCAGGTTAACAAAAATTTTTTTTAGAGATTTGTTACACCCTGACTATGGAAATTGCCTGAATCTGAAATACATCATCTAAAATCTGTCAAGGTCATCACAGATCACAAATAACATAATAATAATAATGTAATTTCTTTAGTTGCAAGTTGAATTTAATAAACCCAATAAGCATACCTAAACAGAAGACATATCAAGAAGAGTTTTTTCTGCTAGATACTGGAAAATCAGGATTTTGTGTTTTCTTCATAAATACAGATATAAGAAAAAGACAAAGGGGTCCGTTTACTAAAGTGCGGTAAAAATTTACGCACAAAATATAGACAAATTTAATGCAGAATATGTTTTCGCAAGTTTATTAAACTGCGGTAAATATAAATTTGCTAATTTTCTTGCGCAAGAATATGTGTCCACCAGTTATCGCATCCGCTGAAAATAATGCTACGTACACATTAACGCCTGGTTTATTCGCAACATTTTACCGCCATCTATATAGTGGTGTTAACTTATTTTTTGGCCAGAAAAGTCTCAATGGGAGTTTAATTCTCATAATTAACGCCAGTATTAACACATAAAACAAGACTATTTTCTAGAATAAATATATGCAAACGTAGTTTGAAATTCTCAACTCGCTAAAATTACCGCTAACGTAAGCTGGTTCGCTAACGTAGTTACTGCAATTGATCGCAATGACTTCTGAGCACATCGCTGTTTAGTAAACTTAGTTGCTGCAAATATTCTGGCAGAAAAATATTCTCAGCAATAACATGCGGAAACTTATGGTCAAATTTACCGTACTTTAGTAAACGGGTCCCCAAGATTGGTACCGCAGAAGATCTGTCCTGCAGAATTGCTCTCCTTTTTCTTCTCATGCAATTTTTATTAGATAATGTGCAATTCATCTGCATTTTGACTGCCTTAGGTATTCTGGAAAAAAATCCTTATTCTAAAACCATTAAAAAAACTACCTAAAGCTTTATATTGACTATTCTTTTCCAGTGATAATTACACACAAGTACCATTTGTTGCATTTTTTTCTTAATTCTCTCCTCTAACTGGAATCAATCCTGACATCCTGCAGTTTAAAAATATACCTACTGTGTTAACATCCTATCCTTGTGTAGTGGCATTATTATATGTTGCCATATATACAGATGCAGCCAGTTGGATTTGTGTGTTAAATGCATCGAGACTCAGGGTTAATTGAAGAAACTGTGTTATCTAAAGTCATCTTAAAGGGATCCTGTCATGGGAAAATTTTCAAAATGCATCAGTTAATAGTGCTGTTCCAGAAGAATTCTGCATTGAAATCCATTTCTCAAAAGAGCAAACAGATTTTTTTATATTTCATTTTGAAATCTGAAATGGGGCTAGACATTTTGTCAATTTCCCAGCTGCCCCAAGTCATGTGACTTGTGCTCTGATAAACTTCAATCACTCTTTACTGCTGTACAGCAAGTTGGAGTGATATAACCCCCTTTCTTTCCCCCACCCAGCAGCCTAACAAAAGAACAATGGGAAGGTAACCAGATAACAGCTCCCTAACACAAGATAACAGCTGACTGGTAGATCTAATAACAGCACTCAATAGTAAAACCTATGTCCCACTGCGTACTATTCAGTTACATTGAGAAGGAAAAACAACAGCCTGCCAGAAAGCAGTTCCCTCCTAATGTGCTGGCACAAGTCACATGACCGGGGCAGCTGGGAAACTGACAAAATGGCTAGCCCCATGTCAGATTTCAAAACTGAATATAAAAAAATCTGTTTGCTCTTTTGAGAAGTCTACTGGAGCAGCACTATTAACTAATGCGATTAAAAAAAAAACATGTTTTCCCATGACAGTTTCCCTTTAACTTATTTAATGCATTTAACCTTTTCATTAGCATACCAGAGCACCATTGTTTTCAATGGTGAAATCTTTAATTGGATGGGATCCTGTGACACAATATTCTGTGTTAAGTGGGGAAAATGGGATATCTGAGTTAAGTTATTCTGTGTCAAACACACAATCCAAAGTGGCTTCATCTGTATATAACTAATAACAGTCGGTTTATGTTAGGAATGCCCATAATCCATGAATGTGGACTTGGAAAACTGAAGCAACATAAGGAGGATAATAAATGTAAATAAAATGGTCATTCCAAAAATATCACTAATACATGTAAAAAATGAGGCTCATTAGATTAAAAATAATTGCATCCTTAAAAATTGGCTACATTTTATTCTAATACTTATTGCCTTGTAACTGTGAATCTTTTAAAAATAAATGTAGTAGATTGATAGTTTGGAAGCTTTCCTTATTACAAGAGTGAATTTTTATGTAGATGTTAATTATTCGAAAATCTACCAAACTGTGTGTCCATTTTGAGCCAGCTAGCTAAATAAACTGGCATAGTTCCAATGTTAATTTTGCTAGCATGGCATAAAAATGCAGGACAATACAAATACAGAGATAAAATATGAATCCCATTTACCCAGGAACTAAAGGTCATCACAAGCTGAAGAACAACTTTTTATTCATCAAATTAAACTAAGTGCTGTCATATAAAAAGACTGCTGTCTAAAGACAGAGCATAGATTTTATGTTTTCAATCATTTAATTAAGATTGTTCTGATTTGGAAAGATATACAGTGTTACAACTGAACAGAATGTTTCAAACCCTAACCATACATTAAGGCTCACAAATGCAACTGAAAGTGTGAAATACAAACAATCCTTACAAATTGTTACTAAAACAAATCATTGGTCCATCTTTTATGAATTGCAGGTGTAATGTACAGATGCAGTCACTTGGATTTGTAAGTTAAATGCGTCATGACTCAGGGCTAATTGAAGAAACTGTGTTATCTAAAGTTATCTTAACTCATTTAATGCATTTAACCTTTTCATTAGCATACCAAAGCACCATTGTTTTCAATGGTGAACACTTTAATTGGATGGGATGCTGTGACACAATATTCTGTGCTAAGTGGGATAAATGAGATTAGTTAAGTCACAACGCATTTAACACACAAATCCAAGTGACTGCATCTGTACAGGACAGATGGATACAGAGTTACCCCAGAGTTAATGCCATTTGCGTGTAAATGACACATTCATCCAGCCTGTATCTAATGAAAATGTGAGTTAACAAGTTGCCGCAGCTTATGTGTGATTTAACAATGTGGATGCTAAATAGCATTGGCATGGGAGGATCACACTGAAGGCACTGACAATTATACTGGCATTTTGGGAAATTGCTACATTAGTTTGAGTATGAGTAAGCATTTAGCACTTGAAAAAGTAAGTATTCCTACTGGGTATAAGTAATTTTAATTTGAGGACATTTTTTTACACACAACAATTTTTCATGCCCAAATGCATTTAAGTCAATGGGCATTTTACTTTGTGATTTGTTTTGTTGTGGCAAATTTGTCTGTGGTGAATTTTTGCCGCAGTTACACAAAAAAATTAGCAGATTGCAAAATACAGAATTTTGCCACAGATCCATGGTAGGTGAAAAAATGTGCCCATCACTAGTTACCATATTTAAAAATAAATTTGAGATTAAACCAACAAATTTAAGTTAAAACTAAAATCAGTCAGTAAAGTTTTATTGCTGGAGAGGGTTCATACAACTGACCTTTTTTTTTTTAATGCCACTGTACTTTTATCTAAGGGTTACAGTTGAGTATAATTCAGTTACACTGGAAAACAGCAGAAAAAGTAGCTTAGGTCCATAGTCATTCTGGTGCATCTAAACTGTGCAAAGTAGATGGACCAATAATAACTGACAGTAATCCCTTAGATAAAACTATGGGGGTTTTAAGGTAGGGGTACAATAAAACATTTACATAGATTTATTATTACCAGGCTGAGTATCTTAAATTAAATATGCCAGTTGTGATTTTTCTCCCTCTATGCTATTAAATTCAAGACTTTAGGTTCCTATGTGCCTAAATTTCTGTGAATTCAAAGTTTCAACCCTCAGGTACTCTGAAAGCCAACAAGTAATTAACAGTTTAACACAAATCCTTCCCCTGTTTTTCTGTGTGACATCAACCAGCCCATTTGCAGGATGGATAGAAATCAGATTGGCTGGGTGCCACAGTGCATCCTTGGGAGAGAGGGTGTGCCTGAGTTTGGATCCAAATGTACAGGGTCTCAACAGAGCTTAACAGGGGTTATATGCTGCATCATCCAGCTAGAACCAGTTTTTGGGAGACTGTCGAAGAGTGCAGAGAAACTGTTGCATCTCTAGAAGTACAGAGAGAGCCCATCCTGTTCACTGCCAAGCTGCTAGAGACTCAGGAGGTGAAAGGTGCCACTGGTGAGATTGACCCTGCTGCAGCTCTGACTGTAATCTCCAGTGTGACTCACCCTGGCAAGTGAGCCACCCAAGGGAGGATACTTGCAAGGATGCAAACGTGGGGTCCCAGTTTGAGGACAGGTCTTGTGCATTTTCCTGGTATATGGGAGCGGCTGCTAAGTTCCAATGGGAGAGGTATTTTTGGGAAAGTAGCTCTACCTGGGAAGAGACTTTTCAAATAAACTGAACTGTGTGGTCATTAACCACTTCCAGAGGATTGGGACTTGATAATAAAAAGGACTGTGTTGGAGAAACAGTCAGGTACCAATAGTGCGATACTGTAGGTAGGTCCCACATGTATTCACTCAGTATTACTCCACTATGCCACTTATTCAATTAAACTTAATCACATTGATAGACAACTGTGATTTAAATAAAATGAAATATGTCACCCCTGTTAGCAAGCATTTCAAAGAGTTTGGGCATAATAGCAAACAGTTGCGATGGCAAGTTCTACAGGTAGTCAAATTTCCCATACGAGGTGGTAATAATGATAGATTATTATTACAACAGGAGGTAATGTGGATAGAGAAATTAAATACATTAGCACCCATGGGATTGAATGAGGAAATTAACTACTCCTGTTATTACTAAAAAGGCCGTAACATATTTATTGTCTATGGGAATAGTGATGTTAGATTAAGTGCAGAGTTTTTTAATTTTTATATATTTATTCCACAGCATTAATATGGACACACATGAACACTGAAAAGGTTTAGCACAAGAATTAAGAAATGGCAAATAAGGATACACATTGTCTATGGATATTTTTTATTAAGGTATTTTTAAAGTATTTTTGTAACACATTTTAATATATATTCTGATGGAATGTAATTAATTAACAGGTGTTTGATGATGTCACTTAATCACATAGGGTTGGGCTAAGGATGGCCCTCCCTATAAATGTTTTCTCTATCACATGTTGTAAGTAGCACTTGATGAAGGGGGTGGTCCCCGAAACGTTTGCTGAGATCTCACCATGAATAAAGAGATGTATCTTTGAACCGGTTCCGGTGAATTTATGAAGTGAAGGTCCCACATGTCCCCAGTGCAGGAGTGCACTGTATTAAATTGCTGAAATTATTTCACTACTGTTTTATAAATTGTTTATATCTGTTTAATTTGCAAACTGTGTGTTTTATTTTTCCTAGTGGAAATCCCCTAGATGTGGTCTTCAGTGTTTCTTACATGGAGGCAGTGTGCATTAAATCCCAGTCACCTGGATTTCCAAGGGTTACTTGCTATTTAAAGAGGCAGTAACCAAAATAGGGTTATGACATATTGCTCTGAAATATATTAGAGGTACAGATGTAAAGAGGCCAAAGTGTAGTTCAAAGCATTCAAATGTACTTTTATAAACCAAATTGTTGCTTTTGCCCTTTAGATATACATTTTAATAGGGCAAGAGAAGTTGAAAGGCCCTGTCTCACAACAATCCTTTATTATCAACATCAGTATATAAGTTCTTTTGAATTGTGACTGTGTGTGTCTTTCAAAATTCGTCCCCCCCCCCCCAGGTAGACTGTAACAAGTTTTTGTAGGGCTTAACATGGTTAGTTTGGGTAATTTGGTACATCTATAAGTAAAGTGTCATGGTCGGCACCCAACACCAGAACGAATGCCAAGCATTAAGGTCTCGGCTCGTGTTTCACCAGTAGTGTGACCGCCTTTGGCTTCGGGAGGATCCCTTAGCTACTCAGATGCCACATGGACTTTTACGAGAGGTGCAAGGCAAAAGTTCTGGCCAGACAAAGGGGCACGACTGCTATCAAAGTCTTTGGGCAGAAGTCATGGTACAAGGTGTAGACAAAATTTATAGTCAGATCAGGCCGGATCGGTGCAGGCGGAGTACAAACGAAGTCAGGCAGGCAGGGGTCAAACCAGGAGATCATTTAGAGGGTTTAAGCAGAATTGGGTGTCAATCAGGCAAGGGGTCAGGATACAGAATATAGAGTAGTCAAAAGACAGGCAAGGGTCACAACAGGAATCAAACAGGCTCAGACATGTTAACTTAAAGCTCAGAAGCACCAGGAACAAACTCCAATGAATAAAACACAAAAGTCCCTTTAAATAGTTTGAATCTGGCACCATTGCGCTCTGACGCCATCAAACCAGCCCCATAGTCTATAAATACAGAATACCTGCACCACGCGCGCACTAAGGAAACCGGCACAAGGAGAAGAACATCAGCGTGGCGGGCATCCCCACCAAGAGTGTGGCGGGCGTCCCCGGGCCGCTAGACCATCAGGGTGAGTCGTTACATAATGAATTTTAGCTATTAAAAAAATACAGTCAACTTAACTTTAAGACAGTATGTAATGTGCAAAAATTTTAGAAACATTTAATCCTTTTTTTACCAACAATGCACTATTTCCCCCCATCACTACAGTGTAATTGTGACCAAGGGGGGAGATGTTGGTGACCCAATTATAAAAAAAAAGTGGGATTTGTGTTATTTTCAAAAATCAACTGAATGATGTCTGTGTGGGATTTTTTTAGGTTTTCTTCATGGTTCACAATGGATGGAATGGAAACATCAGTGCTAGCACAACTACAGTGTATGGATATACTACAAGTGGATTGTAGTACCATTAATGGATGCCATGCATTTAGCACTAGTGATGGGCGAATTTATTCGCCAGGGGCGAATTCGCGGCAAATTCCCGCGATTCGCCGCTGGCGAATAAATTCACGAAACAGCAGGAAAAATTCGCCGCCCAAAAATTCGTCGACAAAAACGAGTTGCGAGTCGTTTTTGACGCGACGCGGCAAAAACGACGCGACGTGCGCTGAAAACGACGCGATGCGTCGGAAACGACGCGACACGCGTCGAAAACGACGCGACGCGTCAAAAACGTCAAAAAACTACGCGCGACTCGTTTCGCGAATGGGCGAAAGATTTGCGAATTTCTCTGGAAATTCGCGAATTTTTCGGCAAAGCAAAACGCGCCCGTTTCGCCCATCACTATTTAGCACAACAGCAATTGCAGTTTTGTTTGTAAATTAGCTAATTTATTTTGGATATTAGTGGGAGAGCTACAAAGAACTGGAGGAAGAGAATGGATGATTTGCATTTCAGCTGAAGGAGACTTTGCATTGTC
>CM044433.1:130457223-130486304 GCA_024363595.1 Xenopus borealis | reverse complement strand
AAACCTTTCACATTTTCTGACGATGTTTACTATGAACAGGATTGTAAAATGGTAATAAATATGCACCATTGTGTATATGAGGCTGAACAGATGAGCTCTATATATGCATGCTATTGCAAGTTTGAAGTAAATGAGGTGCGGTTTAATTAAACTTAACTCTTAGGAGCAGATTTATCAAGGGTCAAAGTGAAAATTCGAATAAAAAAATTGAATTAAAAAAATTCGAATTTTTAGCTATTTTTGTGTACTTCAAATAGGGAATAGTCCAAATTTGATTCAAATTTGCAAAATATTTGAAGATTTGCATTTCAAAATATATCATGTCTCTTTGAAAATTCGACTTCGGCCATTTGCCATCTAAAACCTGCTGCTGTTTTAGCCCATGGGGGGACCCCCTAGAACTTATTTAGAGTCAACTGGTGGACTCAAATGCGATATTACTTTGATTTGTATGATTAGAATTTGATTGAAGACTAACCTATTCGATAAAAAAAACCTTTAATTTGAATTAATTCAGGTACGTCTTTTTGAATTTGAATTTCTAAGAATTTCAAAACTCGACCCTTGACAAATCTGCCCCTTTGTACAACATTTTTATACTGTGATATGCATACAGAAGAGCCAATGCACACACAAAAGATTACAGTAGTTTCACAAATCACTAAGGGGCTCATTCCGTGTTTCGTTGACAGTGAATAAATGTGCGAAACTGAAGCAAAAAAATCTGCTGCAAAATGGTTGAGCATCAGAATAGTCATGCGCATAAAATTATTCAGATGCTTAAATGCATTTGGAAAAATAGTTGCACGTATAAAAATTGTTGCTTGAATCATAATTATTTGGAATTTTTAGGCCCAGATTCACCCATCAATACGTATTTCTTTTTTTTACCCCTCTGACAAAAACATTTTTTGTCAGGTTTTAGGTGCCAAGCTTTATATTTTTTTACTAAAAAAAACATCTTCAAGCTGAGGTATTCAGGAGCAGAAGCCAAGGGGCATATTTACTATATCAAATTTTTTTAGCCTTTTTTTTTTTTGAAAATCGTTTGGATCGTTGGATTCGAACGATGCAACAGAATGATTCAAATGATTCTGATTCGATAATAATTTGACCTATTTGATCGAAACATTGATCGAATAGGTCCATTTTTGATCAAATTAGAATTGTTCAAATCACTCTATTGCATCGTTCGAATGCAAACGATTAAAAAAAAAATATATATGATTTTCCAAAACTTTGCAAAAGTTTATGGGAGGTCCCACATAGGCTAAAATAGCAATTCGGCAGGTTTAAGATGGTTGAATTTGACATTTATTAAAAAGGCAGTACTTCGAAATTCAAATTTTTGAATTTTTTCAATTAAAAAAATTCAAAATTTCAATCTTTTAATTTGAATTTAATTCAAATTTTCACTTCAACTCCAAAGTTTTAATAGATTTTTAAGGTTGAGCATTAGTAAATCAGACCCCAACATAACAGACTTTTGTATATTTTTACATACCAAGTCAGAAAAAAAGGTAAAATAGTACCTGTACATTAGCTGTATTTCTCATAATCAATCTGCATAGTTTTAGATGCACAGTTTAAAAAACCGTCATATAAAATGCAGCTTGTAAAGCACATATCTTTCCCACTGCAGAGTGGATCCTGAAGAACCCTAATAGGAAAGCAATACTTCAGGTCCATGCATTCAATTAAAAGTTTGATTTTTCCTATGTTCATGACTTTTAAGACTATAGGACATTTATTTGATTTCCAGGACAGATGAAATAACACTCACCTCAGTGGTCAGAGAGCTGACTAATAAGGGATTACTTTACAGCATTTTAAATGCGAGTTAAATAGACATGTCTGTTTACAACCTCATTACAAATTATGCCATAGTAGGATTTCAATATTTCTTGACATACAGTAGGCAGAATTGTACAGGCATCACAAAAGGTGACTACGTGGTTCATCCACGAAAGGGCACTAAGCATTCCATAAAGGGCTTCCATACTTGTGACTCAAAGGGAGTAATTTACTGTCTAAAATGCCCATGTGGTTTAGCTTATGTAGGCCAAACAATTAGGGCCGTAAAAATACGTTTAAATGAACATAAAGCTGCTATTAGAAATTACAAACCTCCTTCAAACGAAACAAGTAAGGAAAGTGACAAGGGCAAGACTAAACAGGAAACTTTTCTGTACAAGCATTTCTTTGAGAAAGGGCATAGTACTTCGCAATTAAGATGGCAAATATTGGAAAAAATAACAGCTACTGAATATGACTTAAAATTAAAATTAAACCAACGTGAGAGTTATTGGATCTGGTTGTTACAAACCCAGGTACCAAGGGGTTTAAATGAAGAATTTAGTTTATCAAGCTACCTGTAATCTTAAAATGTTTCCTTTTCTAATTGTTTCTTGTTCCTTTCCAGATTCTCCTAATTGTATCGAATAGAATCTAATAGCACTGGGAAGGTAGGATTAAATACTGCTTATTTGATTAAACAGCCCTTATCTGATCAAAAATTGTTACAATGGCAAATATATTACTTTAAGTGCTACATTGTATAATATGTTTCTGTGTAACCAAATCATATTTTTTCTTAACCATTTGAAAGACTCTATATGGACAATTAAGACTATACTGATCATTGAGTTATTTGCAAAAACTTTTTTTGAACTTTTTTTGAACTGTTACTTTGCATGATTTTGTTAATTGAATTTAAATAATTGGAGGGGAGTGACCCAGCACTCAACTCATTTAAGGAGGGTTGTGGGAGTTTTTTGAGCACCTGACGAAGGGGTACACCCCCGAAACGTTGTCTTGTTGGACAGACATTAAACACGGGAGCAATCCCTGAAGCATTATACGTGTGCTGGATTTTCTTGCTGGTTGACATACAGTAGCCCTTACATTGCAATTTACCCTTATATATAGATTTTCAATAAGCAAAAAAAGAAATTAAGAAATAAAACACATGACATTTTGTAGTTAACAAAACCTTTTATTGGTCACGTTATAAAATAATAATTATAACTTTTCATAAAACACAAACTACTAATCTTTCCCTATAACTTTATTTAAGCTATAGTTTTACCACTACAAATGGAAGATTCCATTATACTTGGAAAAAATATTGCACTTTTTTCATTAAAGTAAAGGTTATTCTTTTACTACAATAACATCTGTCCTGGTTTTGTTCAATCATAGTTATTAATACTTTCCTGACAAATTGTTGTTACTATGATTGAAATTACGATTTGTCCTGGACACTTTTATCAAATAAATGTAATTGTTTAGTTCAAAGAATGTGTTGACTACTTAGCAATAGTGCTTTTTGCACTAGGTATGCAGCCCCCGGACCCCCTCTGGCACTAGAAAGTTGGGGGGGTGGGGGGTGAGTAAGTGGCACAATGTGTGGAATTGCCATTGCATGACATACAGTATAATCACTGTAATTGTGTATATTTATTTATTGAAAAGTTTTAACCTTTGTCTGTATTAATATATTATAGAAATGTACACTTATGTAGATATACACACACATAAAAATATGAGCACTAAAATTACTCGACTGTTTGAACCATTCTCAACTTCATGGAATATATGTCTTGGATTGAAATTAAGGTGGATCAAAAAAAGGCGAATTGGAAGCTCATATACAGATGCAGTCACTTGGATTTGTAAGTTAAATGCGTCGTGACTCAGGGCTAATTGAAGAAACTGTGTTATCTAAAGTTATCTTAACTCATTTAATGCATTTAACCTTTTCATTAGCATACCAAAGCCCCATTGTTTTCAATGGTGAACTCTTTAATTGGATGGGATGCTGTGACACAATATTCTGTGCTAAGTGGGATAAATGAGATAGATGAGTTAAGTCACAACGCATTTAACTTACAAATCCAAGTGACTGCATCTGTAAGAAGGATCAGAGTACAAGCACAGTGGCCAATGTATTTTTTTTTAATTTAATTATGATTCATGAAATACAGTTTAATGATCAGTAGGCTCTTCATTACACTATCAAGACTAGAATTATCACAATGATAGCTACTCATTAAATGTGTGCTGTGGCAGTACTGAGATGCCAATACAATTAAGGCATTTGCTAATCAATATACAGTTATTATACTGATTACAACACATAGGGGCAGATTTATCAATGGTCAAAGTGAAAATTCTAATAAAAAAATTGAATTTCGAGTTATTTTGTGTAGCTAGGGAATAGTACAAATTCTATTAGAATTTGCAAAACATTCAATAACTACAATTTCGAAATTCATGATGTACTGCATCTTTAAAAATTCAAATGCTACCATTTGTCATCTAAAACCTGTTGCATTGCTGTTTTAGCCTATGGGAGACCTCCTAGAACCTATTCCGAGTCTGTCAGGATTGGCACCCTAATCCAGAACTCAAGCTAAGTACCCTGTTCTAGGCTCTTACTTCTGCCTATAACAGCTGCCTTTCACCTCGGGAGGCGCCCTCAGCTATTTGAATGCCGCCAGGTCTAAATAAGAGAGGTGCAAAACAAACGGTTCTGGACAAGCACAGGTGCACGAACGTATAGGATAGCAAAGTCTTTGGGCAGAAGGTCACAGGACAGGGCGGTGGCAGAATCAGTAGTCAAATAATAGGCCGGGTCGAGACAGGTGCAACACAGACTGAGTCAGACAGGCCAAGGTCAAAACCAGCAGAGGGATCAGGCAGGATCAGAATCAGATAGCAGGCAAGGGTCAAAACAGAAGATCAGATCAGAATGGTCAGGATGGCAGAAGTCAAAACTGGGGAAACAATCAGTAGGGCTACAACAGAAACGAGATCAGATATCAGGCAGGATCAGGTTACAGAAGGTAGAGTAGTCTAAGCCAGACAGGGGTCACAACAGGAATCAGCAGGTCTCAGAGACAAATAACAAGGCTAACAGGCACCAGGAACTAAACCTATCACGGGCCAAGTTCAGCACAGAAATGCCCCTTTAAATAGCACGCCTGCGCCACGTGCGCCTAGGGAGAAGCCGGTCCCGGAAGGAAAAGGATGCGGTGGGCGTCCCTGCCGAGGGGGTGGCAGGCTTCCCTGCCGTCCCCCCACTAGACACCAGGGTGAGTTCCTTACAGAGTCAATTGCTGCACTGAAAATGGACCTATTCAATTCGAAAAAATTGATTTTGGTTGGTCTTTTTGACTTTGAAGTTTTTTCACTTCAAAATTGGAACCTTGATAAATATGCCCCATAGTAAAACTCAGAATATTTAGATCAAATGGGTAATGCTGTAGGTTTCTGCAGGATTCCTAGCCTTTCAGTACTGATTTTGTTTTGGTCATTGTAGAGGAACCAAACAAATCTTTCTGGGTGGATAAAAAATGTTTTTCTGTAAAAACCAATAGTACAATAGTATATCAGCTCCAATGGCACATTCATCTGCAACAATTGCAACTATTAGGGCACCTCTACTAAGGGGCAAATTGACTAAGGGTCAAAATGAATATTCAAATTTTGAAATTCAAAAATTTCAAAAATTCAAATTTAAAGTAATTTTGGGCTACTTCGACTATGAAATAGCCCAAAATTTTATTCAAATTGAAAAATTTTTTAAATTATAATTTTCGAATTTTGAAGTACTGGCCCTTTAAAAATACTTCAAATTCGACTATTCACCACCTTAAAGTTACCTAGGAATTCTAAGGATTTTGCATAAAATCATTCAATTCGAGCAATGTGATTGAACGACTTTTATTCAATTGAATATGGCTGTTTCAATGTCGAATGACCCCCCCCCAAAAAAATTTGAAAAAGCTTCGAAATTCATCCATTAGTAAATCTGCCCCTTAGAGTAAATTTTAAACTTTACATATTGTCATTTTTAAATGCAGTGGGCTATTTAAAAACAAAACTTTAAACAAAACTTTTAAATTTTTAAAATGTAGTTGAAAAATGCATGAACTTTTTTTATAATTCATTGCATGGAGTATTGCTTATTTATGATATTTTTTTTACATGCAGATGGCTGGCTAAACTGAAAAAGTCTTTTGTAACAAACTCTAGATTCTGTATCGTTTGTTAAAAAAAATCAGAAACCTATGCATTCTATTTAATTACATTTCTAAATTATAAGGCTTGGGAAACAAGTTTTTTTCATATAGATATCTAACCTAACCATTTTGTAATAAGCATGTAAAAGAAAGCTTATTTTAAGCACTACAATAAAAAATCTACCACAGCTGTAGCAGTAATCACAAGTCTAATATCCCACTAATTATTAATTACAGACTATTCTAGAAGGGCTGAGGAGACACTGTACAATGTACAGCTAGTGGAATAATTTCCAAAAAATATTTGAATTTGCATTGTTTTGTTATCATAGCAGTTTATGGGACCAGATGTTGTTGTTCAATATGGATGAGTACCAATGTTTCAAGATTATGGTAATCCAGTGACATGGGGGGGAAATGTCAGTTGAGTTAACATCAAGTCAGTCCTGAGTGGTTCCTGATAACAATAATATTTCAGTAAAATGTAGCTCAACAAAACCATAAATAATGTATAGTTTATCAAGTTGTCTACTTGTAGAGGTCATTAGCAGTGTGAAATTGTTTTGATTTCTAAACATTTGCCTCTAAATTTGAGAATTAAAAAAATAATTAAACATAATTTTTGTGATATTTGCATTTGTTTGTTTTATAATTCAGATTAATGATTAATGGAAATGTATCAACAGTCTTCTTTATTTAGCTGAACGATATGGTTTACTGAAAAGAGGAAAGAGCAAATAAACTTGATTTATGGCAGTTGTCATAACTATAGAATTCTAAAATACTTGCTACATTCTCACCCATGAAACTCCATCAGATTAGAAGACTACCCACTGACTCCTGTCCTAGATGCGGTTCTGCCTCCGTTGAATTATTTCATATGATCTGTTCGTGCCCACCACAATCCTACCAATTCTGGACCAAGTTGGTATATTACTTGGCAAATAACCTGGCCTTTCCCAGAGTGGTTGCACCAGCAACTTGTCTTCTGGGGGTCATAGATGACATAATACCACTAATACCACTGTTTTTGTTAACAAAATAGTTTTGTTTGTTTTGAAAATCTACCTTTTTTAAAAAAAAAAGAAGAGCAATTTTCATTTGTTTCTGTTGTCATGCTAGTGTGTTTCTTTGCTGCAATTGGGTTGTAGGATTGCTTATAAGACCAACTGAATTTCACATTTACCACAAGATTGTGTTCCCTCAGGCTCTGTGTGTTAGATTTTTAGGTATTTCTGTAAAATCCATTGCAAACAAAAGCAAATTGTACTCAGTGCATGTAGTTTTATTTAAATAATACCCCTAGTCATCATTATGACTTTTCTCCAGAATTATAGGACTAATATAGTTAGCCAGCAAAACTTAATTCTTAGAAATGGATGTTGAATGATAAAACATTAGAACACAAGAACACTTGAAAACACAAGTGTTTGCCTAAGGTATAGGATAAACCTCAACATTTTGTCTAAATGTAAGTTCAAAGTGGAAATGCAGTGGCCTGTAAACAGTAATATGATGCCAATGTTTGTTACAGTAGCATTTCTTTTTTTTTTTCATCCCAATACTGAGCAGTGGAACAATGTTCTACATCTGTAGGCAATAGTATCTGCCAAAACACAACTGCAGTTTTAAAGAACATGCTTTGTGTTTGCAAATTCATTACAAATACTGGAAAAAAAAAGCAATTGGCATGCTATGATATAATAATTAGATGTAATCCTAAGTGGGACAAACCACTATACACACTATTAGAGGAAAACAATATTATAACAAAGAATAATACAGCTGCATTCATTGTAGTCATGTTGTGTTAGTATTAAGGAGAAGCTTATTTACAGGCAATGTCTCTAGAGAGACTGATTCTGGCACCAGCAGATACTAACAATACAATATTGCAATTTAGCAGGCCTTACTATGATAATACCAAAGAATGCTTGCAGCTTGCTTCTGGGACTTTCTGAAAACATGATGGATGAGTCTAAAAGTGTTTCTTCTAAGCAGAGCACTACTCATTTTAAGCAATATTTTAAATATATATAATTTGTTTAGTAGTCTAGATCTTGGCCAACAAGAGGAATTGGCAGCAATATCGTTTAAGCATATATTGCTGAAAAATCTATGTTTTAGAGTTTAGTAAGGCATTAACTATTTAACACATCAATGCTATATTTCCTTCAACAGTTTGGTACCAGAGATGCCCCAAAGCTACCAGTTGTGCAGTGAATGATATAACCTTACACTAAAAAGAAACACATTACAGTATGCTTCAGTTTGGCCTCATGTTTTTTTTTGTTCTCCAGAAAGGTGACATTTATACTCCATGCTTCAATTAACTTCCCCTTCCCTGTGTGACAAATGTATGCCATCTACTCCTGTCAAATTCAGCCACATGCCACTCTCTATCCATTATCCTCTATCTTCCAAAAGAAATACCCAATATATATTAACTCTGAAGTGGCACTGAGTGATTTTTTTCTAATGTTTTATCCTGTAATAAGCATGTCATGGTCATCAGATAAGTTTGTTAGTGAACCAGCATTGCATTTACATAGCTAGCAATATTAGATGTTTAAATACTCTTAAACCTTTAAACATCTTATAATACAGACAATATTTGATTTAGAACTGGATCAATAAGCTGTTTAATTTGTGCACATGCAACAAGTGGTGAAAGGAATTCAGCCTTGCGCTGCATGCATCTATCTATTTATTGCAGTATATGGACAGACAATCCCTGTTTTTGTTTAAAGGGCATTTTTTAGTAGCTGTATGCACAAAATGTCTCAATGTCTTAAATATATTGTTAATGGTTAGAGTGCAGAGGACCCCTTGTATATGTCTATATGTATTTTGTGGTCACAGCCTCATTGCACCCCGCCTAATGGTTTTAAAAATTAGTGGTGAGCACAACTTCCCCTTGTTATAGTTCATACTACAGTAGTGACCATCTCTCTTTTGTAGCTCCCACCCCTTCCAACTATAGTTGGGTGATCCCACTGGTGTCTAATAAGAGGGTGGCCACGTTTGAGAGTTTTGCTTTGAAGGCAGCAGGTAAGTTGCGGGTAAAACTTGGTCCCTTTGTAAAATGTATAATAAAGCAATAGAATTCTTAATGAATCAGATGCAATTTGAGAGTAGGACTGGCCAGATATGGGATGACTTTGACGTACAGATGCAGCCCCTTGGATTTGTGTGTTAAATGCGTCATGACTCAGGGTTAATTGAAGAAACTGTGTTATCTAAAGTAATCTTAACTCATTTAATGCATTTAACCTTTTCATTAGCATACCAAAGCACCATTGTTTTCAATGGTGAACTCTTTAATTGGATGGGATGCTGTGACACAATATTCTGTGATAAGTGAGTTAAATGGGATGTCTGAATTAAGTTATTCTGTGTCAAATGCACAATCCAAAGTGGCTTCATCTGTAGTCGGCCAGTTTAGATGTATTGCAATTGGACAGACAATTCCTTTTTTTGTTTAAAGGGCAAGGCATTTTGTACAAAATGGAGTGGAGTTTTCTACCAGTCTGTGACTTAGTCCAAAAGGACAAATTAAATAACTAACAAAAAAAGTCCAGACAACAAACAAAAAAGGTTTTTACCAAGCAACGTTTCAAAGCTCCCGCTTCTTTCTCAAGCATGAATAATCACAATAACATCACATCTTATTTAAAGTCATAGGTGTTAGTCACACCCATAAGTATATATATATATATATATATATATATATATATATATATATATATATATATATATATATATATATATATATATATATACTTTAAAGAAAGGAGGTGAGTAATTAAAAAAAACTATACATTTCTAAATCAAACTATTTAGCAGTTTGTACATACTATTCATTATTCTGATATTTTGAGATAAGACTGAAACAATTATATCTAGTCACACAGCAAGACACCAAACATTTCACAAATCATAGATTCATATTTAATATAATCTGTTATTGCAAATGTTTCTGCCCCATTTTTTCTCTTCTCCTTTCTATTATCTCTATTACTAACTCAGATCTATCATTTAGGAAAACATGTCTGAGCCTTAATTTTGTCAACATCAAATAGAGGTTTCTGTTTGAAAGAAAATCTAAAGTACCATTGACTCAGTGAGTTGATGCGTTGAAAGGGTTTACCATCTTTATTTGATCATGCTTATGGAAATACATTTTCCTAATAAATAAGAAAAGCAAACTTAATTTACATATTAAGGATACTATGAATGCGAATCTGTTGGGACAAATAAAAAATGCATACACACTTAAAAAGTGTTTCAAACATGTACCCCTTGGGGGGACTTGTCCCAGCAGTTGTACAACAATCCAGCAAATTTCTTAAACTTGATGTTTGAGCCTATTAATGAGCCAAAATATCTACTAGATATCTAAGCAAATTCATTTTGATTAAAATACATTATTAATTGAAATCCTGTAAACATTTATTTGGAAATACATAATTACATCTGGAGAAGAGGGAGGATGCAATAGAAATGTAGGGTTTTACTTCAGATACATTTTATTAAACTGACCTTGCATTACATTTTAGGGGCTGGTTAAACAAGTTCCATTATATGTGGCAACAGTAATTAAAGCTATTTAGCTAAGTATATGAGGCATTCGTCAATTTTTATTTAATCTTTCCAGTACATATCTATGTATAAACAGCATAGTAACGTATCAAAGGTAATATAGGACATGGACATGTGACGTGGAGGTTTACATACATTTATTATGGATCTATTAAATAACATTTGATAAATATACACTGAAGCATTTATTATGGATAACATGTATTCTGGCAAAAGAGTTGCCTGAAACACATGACCAAAAGTAGTAATATTAACATTAGAACTAGTATCACATATAAAAGCCTTTGCAGACCCCAGATACAAATAATTGACATAATATTTTCTCTGCTGCTGATTGCCCTTCTGTGAGGAAAGACCCCTACAGTGTATAATCTGCCACAAGACCATCCTAACAACACAAATAGCCCCCAAAACCATATATCTTTGGAAAGTAAACATTCTGATGAATCCAAAATAGGTAATTATGTTTTTCTACTCCAAACTACAATACTGCAAAGCAATGCTAAAGGCAGCATTTTTTATGACATTTATGAAAATCCCCCAAAAATATTGCAATCAGTCACATTTATCTGACCTAACTTACATACAATTCTAAAACACCCAAAATATTTATGACAAGGGTCCACAGAACAGTTTGATGCCCAATGTGTATATATTTACCAACGTATGTAGTATGTACAGACCCCAAATGAAAAACTTGACTATTAATCTTTATGCTGGCCAACTCAACTGATGAAAACAGAGCCCTGACTGTGCTTTATGTGCTGTAAGACCCCCAAACTGTAAAAAAGAACCATAGAATACCACATTTTTAGGAAAGCACATATTCTGATGGATCAAACAAAGTAAAATACATATTTCTATACCAAAGCACCAAACAGCAAATATTTACTAATGATACATAAACAATAATGCAGGGATAAAACTGAAAAAAAAACCACAAAAAATATGTAAACCAATGAAATAAAATAACCCATCTAACAGCATAATTAGTGGCCAATATAGATTACCCAATAGTCACTGCCAAAATAAACAGTTTTTAGGGGTAAAAAAACACAAAATCGTAAAACAAAAAAGTAAAAAAAACTCTTTGTGAGTTTTTTGTGTATGCATGTGTGTATACTTCTAAAAGTTGTGTCATAGTATGTATATAAGTGCATATAACTGTTTATTAGTGTATATAGTGTGAAAAAAAAACTTTACTAAAATGATCGAATGAGAGTGTATATATGTAATTGGGTATGTAAATAAAGGCCACTTACCATTCCTGAAGCAGGAGAGATGATCAAATGACTGGAGGAGTCCTGGAGCATCGTGTATGCAAGCCTCTGTAAGCAGGAAGTGTGTGGGTGGGCCCAGATGAAGGAGGACCGACATGACAGCCCCAGCTTCATTGCCCAGGGTGCTGTCACTGCTGCACACTCTCTGCAGAGGCAGCTAAAGCTGCCAACGCAGAAAGAATAGTGGGTTTCTGCAAGAACATTCATTGGCAGTTAAAGCCCCTGCAAGTTCCTAGAATTCTAAGGATTTTAGTGAAAATCATGTGAATTGTTCGGAAGAATTACGAAATTCACGTGAAATGAATTAGATCGAATAGCGATCGTACAAATTTTTCGTATATTCTATTTTGGCCTCTTCGAATATCGAATTATCGAATAGATCGAATGATCGGATATTCGATAATTCGATGATTGAAGGAATCCAAATTTTTTATTTGTACGAATTGTGCCTACTTCGCCAGATTGAACCTACCAAATTGCAATAGAAGCCTATGGCTTCTGAGACAAAGTCCTGCTCGAATACCATTAGTACGATCGAAGCGTTCGATCGTTCGAATCGTATGAATTTTTCACTTGAAGGAAATATCAGGATTTTTTCGTGAAATCGAACGATCGGTATCCGATCGTGTGAATTAATCGAGATATCGAATATAGATCAAAATGATAGCCTAAAACAGTTTGATAAACATTCGATGGTCGAATGCTTATTGAATTGCAAGTAGGATCGAGGGAATTTTGGGGAATAATAGTAAATTTGCCCCTTAAAGTTTGTCATGTATGTACCTGTACCTGTATGAACCAACATCCAGTAAGGATACTTGTCTTCAAAGAAAACAGGCCCAGTATGGCCCCCACCAAAGTGCTACTAAAGGGAGTCTCTATAAATGCAAGTCTCAATGAATGCCAGTAACTGCTGGTCTTGCCCAAATACCTTAAAAAACATTAACATTTTATTCTCCTTGGTACAATGCACTGCTCAGTAATTTTCTATAGCATGGAATAATTTGATCTGATTGTTCAGATGTAAGTTGTGTCATTTAGGGTTAAACAGATGGGAGATTGAAACTGAGCAACTTTGAAAACAACTTGGTGGTGGTTGGTCATATAGGAAAGAATGTAATTGGTCAGATGGTAATTATCTAAAATACATAGGTACGTATTTTGTTGCCTCCTGATGTCCTAAAGTTGTTGCCTATTTCCTAGTGGTAGCAAGTTGTTGCAATATGTTCAGTAAACAGTAGGCACTAAACAATGGTCTTAAATGATGAGATGATGATTAAGATTTAACCTACTAACACAATATGAAATATAGAAAAATAAGTGTATTTTACTGATTTTGTATGGGAAAATTGTTGTAATAGTTTTAAAAATCTAATATTCTGTTTGCCAGTCAAAAGCAGCTTTGAATGCATTAACACGGTATACAACAAAATGTCATCTTTAATTATAGGTTCTTATCTGCTAGTGAAACCAATGACCTGTAATTACTGAAATTCTCATGAGAAATCCAAATGAGCATTAAAGCAAAATCTTTCTTTATTTCTCTAAGATTAAAAATGGATTTTAATTACCCTTTATAAATGTTATCAATAATTAAATTTGAAAATAAATTTGACTTTCTCAATATCTACATTTTGATATAGTTGTTATAGCAAAAGGAAATAATAGCCAACTGCATTTTATCTGAATAAATATAGTATATGTGTATATATAATATTATATTATGCAACTACAAGGGTAAACAAGGTTTTTAGCTGTCTCAGAACCTAAATTTTGATATTGCTGTAGTGCCATAAGTCTATCTTTCATTTTTATTGCAAAAAGGAAATTATAGCCCACTACATATTGTCTAAATAAATATAGTATGTGTGTATATATAATATTATATTATGTAACTGCAAGGGTAAACAAGGTTTTGAGCTGTATTCAAAGATACATAGATTGGAGGAGGAGTTAATCGTTCTACTTTACAAAGCACTGGTAAGTCCCCACCTAGGATAAACAGTACTTTGCTGATTTGGTCTCCATTGATCATATGGGATATTATTGAATTAGAGAGTTTCCAAGGGAGGGTAATTAAGATGGTAATGGGTAATGGGATTGTTTCCATTAGAGAAGATATGATAGCTATTTATAAATATATAAGGGGATCATACTGTATAATAAACTGTTCAATGCTGTATCAGTAGGTCTATCCAGCAGACATGAGGGCATCCATTCCAATTATAAGAAAGGAGGTTCCAACTTAATATTCAGAAAGGTTTTTTACAGTGAGAGCTGTAAAGTTGAGAAATTCTCCAGTGGGCCAGCGGGGAATGCAGTGAGACGAGGAAGGACGCCGGCAAAACTTTCTCCACATCTATTACAGAAATGGGTTACCTGCATAAGAACTCTCCCATAAGTGACTTAATTTTGCACACAAAATGTGAGTTTAAAATTTTAAAAGTTTTTAAATTTATTTTTACTAAACCAATATTACACTATTTTGCAACCCCCCCTTTTTCCCTTGCATCCCTGCCTTGGAATTGAATAGGGGCCATTGGTGGAAAGGAGGGTACTGGATGCAAAGTAAATGCGGGAACCCTACTACAATCTTGTAAGTAGGCATTTTTACCAAATTAGGTGGAGGTCTTGAAGAGCACCTGATCATTTTTTCTTTTCCCTTACTTGGAGGGAAATTTACACCAGTTGCAACAACTTTATCTTTAACACAGGGTGTTGTAAACAATCATAGAAATACTACAATATATTTTGCATCTGTTTCTGTGTGTTTTTTCCGTAAGCCTTAGGCGCTGATCTAAGGAAAATATATGCCTGCATATATTTTCCATCTGAGACAATTATTTTGCAGCTGAGACAACGGCAGGAGAAAACTATTCTAAGTGACTAACCAATCCAAAAACTTGTTTTGTACTGTCCAGGTGGCTGCCTATGGGATGCAAATCCCCCTTGTGTGGCCCCCCACATGACAGTCTGTCTGCTTTGACTACTTTTGTAAGATTTAAAAGGTATCAGTACTGAGACTGTAATATCCAGCATCGATCACATCTGTAATCTCCCTGTATTGTTCACACCTGCAACACCTTGATTGTTAATAACCGAAAAGCCCTGTATTGTTCACACCTCAGATCCAGACAGAAAGCTGAAAACTCATACAAACTGCTGGAGGCACACCAGTATCTCACTATATGTAGCACAGAATGAACTGATAGTTTTTCCAGTGTCCTGTTGTATTGTGCCTGCCCTATGGTCCCTGTTTATGCCCTAATCTACCTGCCCTATGCCCTGTGTGTGCAACACACTCTGCCTGCTCTATGCTCCCTGAGTGTGCCCTAATCTGCCTGCCCTATGCCCCGTGTTTGCCATAATCTGTCTGCCTTATGCTCATTATGTGTGCCATACTCTACCTGCCCTGTGCTCCCTGTGTGTGCCACACTTTGCCTGACTTGTGCTCCCTGTGTGTGCCATATTCTACCTGCCCTATGCTCCTATAACAGCCCTACCCTGCCTGCCCTATGTTCCCCATGTGTGCCATACTCTGCCTGCCCTATGCTCCCTTTGCGTGTCCTACTCTGCCTGCCCTACACTACCATCAGGACCTGAGACTTGTAGGGTTTGTTCCTGGGGTGTGTTAGCATTTAGAAATTTTAGTTAGGAGTGTCTAAGGTGTTTTATCGAGTACTGGGGGGTTGCTACGAAATCCACAA
Organism: Xenopus borealis; assembly: GCA_024363595.1. Lineage (NCBI taxonomy): Eukaryota > Metazoa > Chordata > Amphibia > Anura > Pipidae > Xenopus > Xenopus borealis. The sequence goes on along the minus strand of CM044433.1, from coordinate 130,470,689 downwards.
GATAGGATGACACATATGGATTTAAGGGTATGTTTTAATATGACAAATTTTTCAGATGATGGGAATATCCCAATTAGTACCAACCATTTGTTTTTTTGGTGTGCTACCACCATTAATGTGGATATGGTCTTAAAAGTTCTTGTGGTAAAATGGGAATGGTTTACAGTGAGTATAGTTTAGAAGGGGGGGAGTGGTCAACACTGACTTCCATTATCGGCCCTCCACCACATAGGACAGAAAAAGTCTGTCCCTCTGCATAGAAGTTTGACAGCACTGACTTTTATCAAAGGATGAGTTGTGTTTTCTCAAAAAGTTTGAGTTTTTCAGTGTTAGTGTCACTAAAAAAACTCCTCAAATTTATTTGGGGAAAAAAACAGGAATTTTTTAAAATTTATTATGCCCTGAAGCTTCTAAAAGTCAGAATCTCTAAAAGTGTAGAATATCAAGCTGATTGATAGTAGCAGTATTTTTAATCCTCACAGGTGGCATATGGATTAGTGATGAGAAATTTTGTTTGGCAGGTTTTGCAGTGAAAATTACTCCCATAGATTCCAGTGGGTGAAAAAAATTGTTGAGAGTCAAACAGACTTCAATGCATTTTGGTGGATTTTGGCTGTTACTATTTTATGCTGTTTTCGGGATTTATAGTGAAACTTGAGACTACTTCTTGTTGCCCAGGCATTTTGTTGCTAAATTGTACTTCTCTATGAATCTCAGAAATTCATAAAGGTTGCAGAAGCAAGTAAGAATAAAACTAACCAAACAAAATGCAATGTGATAATGTCTGTCAAAACAACTAATTGTAAAAAATTCAATACAATATACAAAATAGTACACAATGAATAAACACTCTCTAGGTTGACTAGGGTTAATGGACCAGTGTAACCATTGCGTATGGTACTTATATTACTTTCAAGACCCTATTAATAAAATTAAACATGCCAACAATAAAAAAAAAACCCAATAAAGCATCTCCAACAAGAGTTGAATGCAAAGCATGTTCCTAAACTCCAGAAAAGATAGTAAAATGAAAATACTAAACACATTCAATTGTTCATGGAAGAATTCTCAACATGTACAGTGAGAAGGCAAATAAATACATAGGGATACACATAACTGAGATATCATAGAACTGATACAAAGAACTGAAAACAATTCTCAATATTAAAAAAAAACTTGAAATGTTACAAATGACAAACTGGATTATCATTTTAAAATGATTACTGAAGTCCAAAACAAATGGCTGTAAATCTCTCCATTATTATGGATAATCTGTCATGCATGAACAGATGGTGAAAGCCTCCAGTGACTTGAAAGTTTACAGTATGCAATACCATTAGTATAAAAGCAAAATTATTGTATATTGAATAGGCAAATAAATAATGGTTAGTCTAACAACTAACGGGTAGTCTAACAAATAATGGGTAGTCACTGATGTCTTGATGCTTAGTAGTTTAGTTTTAGTTTTAGCTTACTATTTCTTCTTCCAAAACCTTCACCTAAAAAGAATCTCTTTTTCCCTTTCAGGAAGTTCAGTGTTTACACTTCAGATACAGTTCAATATCATGTCTTTAATTCTATTTTTCATTTCTCAAGAAAAGTCTCCAAAAATGTTCTCCTTGGAGAACTAGACTGTATCTCCCTGCATTTGGTTTGCTTCAATTGGAAATTATAAGAGTCTGACATACCCCTTTTATGAAAATGTGCCAAAATAAATAAGAACCTTTCTAGAGCTTAAATTTATCTGTCAAAATGTTTGGTATTGATGGCTTGATGTGGTTTTTTTATATATGTATATCATTATATATATATCATTATATAATAAATATCAATAAATAAATGCAAGGTTATATCTTTGGCAGAAATGATATATATGTCATTGGGTTGTTGGTTTCCTTAATTGAGAAGGATTTAGGGGTTTTCTAGATAACAAGTTGTATAATTCCAAGCAGTGTCATTCTGTGGCTCATAAAGCAAATAAAGTACTGTCTTGCATAACAAGGGCATTAACTTAAGGAATGAAAACATAATGTTGCCTCTTTAGAGTTCCCTGGTAAGGCCTTACCAGGAGTATGCAGTGCAGTTTTGGGCTCCAGTCCTTAAAAAGAATATTAATGAGCTGGAGAGAGTGTTGAGACATGTAACTAAACTGGTTAAGGGGATGGAATATTTTAAGGGTAGACTGTCAAACTTGTTTTCTCTCAAGGAGAGGGGCCATGATTACTCTTTATAAGTACATTGGAGGGAATTATATTTTAAGTGTAGACTGTCAAACTTGCTTTCTCTCAAGGAGAGGAGCCATGATTACTCTTTATAAGTACATTGGAGGGCATTATAGACCACTAGCAGGAGATCTATCTTTCCATAAAACGGATCATTGGACCAGAGGTCAAAATGGAGGAAAATAACTTTCATTTGAAGAAGTGTGGTTTTTCATAGTGAGGAAAGTGATGTTGTGGAATGTACTGCCGGATGATGTTGTGAGGCCTGAATCTGTTAACACCTTTAAGTGGTGGATGATTTCTAGGACAAGCATACTATTGTAAACCCTTTTTGGTCACCCCCCTGTGCCCAAAGGTTATACATCATATAATTTCTTACCACTTACAGGTCCTGAGTCCCCTTTGCTATGTGAAAGGGTACAGGGAAAACTCTTCTCCGGCAGTGCCTCCACCTAATGGGATCCGGGAATATATCTGCGGAAATCAAAATCCTGGCCTTCCGTGTCAGGCAAAGTCCTGTAACGCCTTGGCAGACAAGAGTCTTAATTCCCTTTCCCCAAAGAGTACAATGTCACAGATTGTGTTACCTGCCCTAGTACTTCTCCCAATTGGATATTGCTGATCCCACGTGGCAGCCACACAAAAAACCTGCAACACTATAGGAACATTGCAGATCCTCTTCCTCTACCCTCCCAGGCACACTCACCCAGGGCTCACATGGAGCAGCAGGCTCACTCAGAGCTGAAGCAGGCATCCAATGTAAAGAAATCTTCATGGCTCCAGACTCTTCAAGTCACTTGCTTACATCTATAGCTGAACTGTAGCTACTAGTGCTGTATATAGCACGAGCATGCCAAATCCAGACTTTGCATCCAGGAATCCTGGGCAACATCACTTACAAATATAAGGGGCCCGTTATCTCTGAGCCCACACAGGGCACATCAGCCATGTAGTGTGTCTCCATGTCCCAGGGCCTGGTGCACAGCACCCTGGTAAGGAGCCCAATCACCTCTCCATGCTGTGAAAGTGAAAGCAAAAATCCTTCAGCAGTAACTGTAATAATGTAAGACTGAACATTACTGAACATACAGTACATTACTTAAAAAATGGAAAACCTACTTTGATGATATACATTATATTTGTTTTAGAAAGAAATATCACCTTTCATACAGTTTTCTTCTAAAATAAGCATTACATACTGTGGACTGGGTTTCGTTTGTTTTTAGTTCTTCAAAACTATCTGAAGTCTTTTTAAACTCTATCACAATTTTGTGAGGTTGTAATGTTAACTAATGTTTGATACAAAGTGTTCGTGCCTTTGGGACACTCCCTATAATGGAAATTACAATACAGAAGCAATTCAAACCTGCTCTCTATTTTTTTGGTTATTATATAATATATTCGTGTGATTCAGTTTATTATTTATTTCAAATATTTATGACTTGCAAGACAAATATTGGGTCAGACCCATTTGATCCTAACGTCCATCTCTAAATTTCCATTATTGATGTGTTGAGTCTGATACAAGTGCCATCCATTCAATACAAAAACATATACCTATAGTATGTTGTCCTTTATTAAGCTCATTATTTAACAGGTAATTCCAAACCCCACTTAAACAGATAAAGGTGTAGTTCTTAATAAATAGTAGACAAACACTGACATAGGTGGTAGTTTAAAACTTAAGCTACTCATATTGTTTGTAAGACAGCAATTCCTTAACAGAAAGAAGCTGGCTTGATCACCAACTACTGTGGCACTGCAGTTCCTCTACAAAATGAGGAAGCATGGTTTATGGGACATTCAGTGAAAGACGAAGTGGACTTTGTGAATGAGAGTAAACACATACAGATGAAGCCACTTTGGATTGTGCATTTGACACAGAAAAACGTAACTCATCTATCCCATTTATCTCACTTAGCACAGAATATTGTGTCACAGCATCCCATACAATTAAAGAGTTCACCTTTGAAAACAATGGTGCTTTGGTATGCTAATGAAAAGGTTAAATGCATTAAATGAGTTAAGATTACTTTAGATAACACAGTTTCTTCAATTAACCCTGAGTCATGACGCATTTAACACACAAATCCAAGGGGCTGCATCTGTATGAGGTAGCTAAGAGGATAGTGAGATATCTGAGCTTGGGTTAGTCAGTAAGTCTCCTGGACTTACTGTTATGAGTTAAGTTGGGAGTCTATTTTTGATTGCCATGAAAAGAAGCAGCTACGTTTGTAACAAACAAACAAAATAACATAAAATATATTCCTTGGGTTCTAAGGTTTACAAGCAAGTTACATTAAAACATGTTTTGCTTTTGTTTGCTCTTTTTACACTAACAGCTTGAAACCCCCTTACACAATGAAATGTTGATCCTGTGTGTCTTAGTCATTTGTGTAAAGCAGATGATTTTGTTTTAGCAGCAGCTGCAAATCCACAGGGTCTAAGATCGCTGACATAAAACTGATAAGTTCAAAATCCAAAACACAAGTGATATGTAGTTTATGATGCACTGTGACAATGCCTCGGCAATGATATTACAATGCTTGCCTGCGGTGTTCTCATTCCATTTTCAGCAGGATGCTACATTGATGTTCCAGCTTGTTATAACTCAAAATACACACAGATTTATCCCTTGCTGGTGGTTTATGTAGACAACCCAGAATTTGAATGGTAGGAGATAAAATATACATTTGTCTCCACACCTAATAAAAAAAGTATTTAACAAAATCTATACACTGGTCTATTTGGAACACAAGCTTCTATAAATGTTTATTTTTCTGTTATATCTTATAGATACTTTTGTTTTTGGCATTCAGCCTCCATATAGTGGTGTAACTATTCCTCTACCTAAAGATACAGGTAGATGATGAGTTTGCACATTTAGATATATTGAAATGTTATACAGTATGTTGGGACCATTACTTTTACTTTTAAATAAACTGTTCTGTCTCACCACTTGCAACTTCATTGCTTTCAACATATTCTGAATCACAACTATCAGTTAACTGCATTGTAGCAATTTGGTTTAAAGGAATTGTTCAGTATAAAAGTAAAAACTGGGTAAATAGACAGGCTGTGCAAAATAAAACATGTTTTCAATATAGTTAGTTAGGAAAACATGTAATGTATAAAGGCTGGCATGAGTGTAAGTCTAACCTAAAAGAACAGGACAATACTTCTTGCTTTTCAGCTCTCTTGGCTTATGCTGAGTGGTTACCCTGGTTACCAGGCAGTAACCAATCAGTGACTTGAGGGAGGGCCACATGGGCCATAACTGTTGCTTTTGAATCTGAGCTGAATGCTGAGGATCAATTGCAAACTCACTGAACAGTTATGACCCATGTGGCCCCCCTTCAAGTCGCTGACTAATTCAGATTTAGGGAGCTGAAAAGCAGGAAGTTGGATTCTGGCTATTATATTAGACATCCAGTCACTCCAACTTCTATAGTTTGCATTTTTCCCTGACTAACTATATTAGAAACATTTTTTATTTTGCACAGCCTATCTATTTACCCAGTTTTTAATTTTACCCTGAACTGTTCCTTTAAGGATCTGTAGTTAAAAAAATGGACTAGAGTTCGGCAGGGGTCTGATCAGGTAGACCCATGCCTGACCCAGACCTGCATTAACACAGACCCACCTTACTGACTTTGCCCTTCCCTAAACCAGCCACCTGACAAAATTATTTTTAATCCCAACCCAAAACCACGTAAAACAGAAATAAAATCATTGTAGAGCATAAGAAATGTCAGTCCAGGAGGTGGAACAGGTAGGCTACTACAACATTTATTTCCTCAGTAGGCAATATGAGGGATGAATTCCACTATATTAGAGCAGGCACTTTACCCAGGTACCTAGGCTGGGTAACCAAGGACAGCCATGATGTTCAGGCAATCTGCGATTAGACAAATACTTTGCTGACATTCTGGAGGTACGCAACTCAATGAAGGACATGGTTCCTGCGTCATATTATTGTATCTAATGCAACACATGTTAACCACTTTTCCATTTTAAAACACTGGCAAACCCATTTAGCTTTTTTCAATACAGTCAGCACCAGGGAAGATATGTTTTCCATACACTATAACATCAGTTCACAAATGACTAATTTTGCGACTATGTTGTTTAATGACACTTGGAGAGGGACATCTTTCCCTGTATATTAATCCTTTTCTTTCATTCTTCTATTGCTAGTGTTTTCTCAGCAGGTATGCAGTCTTTCATGTATGTTTGTTTGGATTGTGCAGTGGAGAGAAAATATTTGTTTCAGGCCATCGATCAGTGGAATGGTAATTTCTTGCTTCAGAGCTACTTGAGTACTTTCAAGTTATCCCAATAAAACATTTTCACTTCTGAGTTCAATGTTTGTGTGGAGCATCATAAAATTATAGTAAAGAGACTAAAGAAATTCACATGGATGGGTGGGTCAGGTTTGCGTTTGAGGTTATTTTTTTCAAAATATGTAAATATTTTGATTTATTGAGCATAGAGGTGACTTCAATCATGGTCAGACAAGAAGGCAAAATATAATGAATAGAAAATATAGTAAAATGCATTCTCACAAAAATGCATATTAAGTACTATTAAACATTTTGTGAAATAAGATTTAAAAACAAAACTCTTGTATTTCATGTATTCATTCGTGCACAAAGAAGCTATATTAATGAAAACAGCAGATTTTCCAAAACAAAGGGCATGCATTTTTCAGTTGTGAGTCACTTCTCACTCACTGTAGAGAAAACTGAAAACAGAGAAATGAAGCAGAAAATAGAAATGGATCATTATTAATCTGAATTCTTCATGTGTATATGAAAGTACATTTAGGGGGTTATTTGTCAAAGGCTGAGTTTTGGAGGTTTGTGAGGTTTTTTATACCTCGAATGAACTCACAACTCAAATGTTCTCCGATTTAAGAAAAAACATTGGAAAAAACTTGAATCAGTGAATTCAGATGAATAACCCAACAAAATGTTATTAATTGATTTTTTTCAATTAATACTTGAATTGCTCAAATCATGAAGGCTATTAATCTTCAAATATTTCCAGGTACCTCTGCCATTGGATTTAGCTGGAGATTTTTCAAATTCAAGCTTTTTCCAGCTTCGGGGTAAAATAAATCTTGACAAATTTGAGTTTTTTACAAACCCCCCCGCCAACTTATTTTTTACCATAAATTTATTTTTTGACTGAAAACTACCAATTTTCAGGAAAACTCAACTCGGCCTTTTATAAATCTGCCCCTTAGTAATCAGCTCTTTACAAAACAGTAATATTGTCCTGACTTGCAACACCATTCCTTAGAAAGTACTTTAAAGCTAGAGATGTTTTCATAAGCAGAATTGTTTCACATGACCAACCGTTTTAGATCAGGTGTTCTCCAGATTATATCCTACAGGTTAAGCTCAATTACCCAAAGGATTTTTAGAAGAGACATTGTGATTTTTATGGTCTCAAACATACCTTGCTTATTTTACAGGATCATCTTGATCTTGCTTCCAGTGCTTTATTGACTTTGACTGTGTAAAAAAACTATTTTACATGAAATGTTTTATGGACCACTGCATACTTTACTTTAACCATATGCTTTAGGTTTGTCAGGCTATGGTGTCTGAAATTAACACCCCATTTTCATTCTCAAAAACTGTTATTTCTTTTCATATTTACTAGTCTTCTAAATGTGTGCCTCACAATGGAACAATTTTGATACTTGATCAGTAAAGAGATTCTCTCAGCATGAATGTAGAACACATGGTGTGCACAATGTATAGGCATTTCCTCTGACCTACAAAGCAATTAATGGAATTATTGAACAGGAACATGCACTTTTCTGAGTTAGCACACCATGGTGTTTCTTAATTCCATTGAAAGACCAACCATTTCTTCAATGTTTGTAATTTAATAGTGTAAAATATAGAAAATTGTAAGCCTCCAACCAAAATATACTGTATGCGTTTAAAAGATAGCACACGTGTTAAATAAAAAGCTTAGCAAAGATCACCTATGAACTTTTCACATGTATGTATAAAAATATTTGCAGCTAATGATTGCACATTGTTATCAAGGATTTAGTGTTTTGGGCATTTCTGTAACAAATGTTTTTGCCATGCTTGGTTTACCTTTGTCTTACTGTGAGTTACTGTGTTGCTGAGGTTTTCATATCAGGTTTTCTTGGGGTGAGGACTTCTTTGTTGTACTAGATGTTCCTCATACTATAGTAGAGTGACTGTAAATCAATGTTTCTCTATAATATCTTTATAATATTATGAGTTAGATGTAACATCCTGTAAGCTGCGGGTTACTACAGATGCAGTCACTTTGGATTGTAAGTTTAATGCATCGTGACTTAACTCATCTATCTCATTTATCCCACTTAGCACAGAATATTGTGTCACAGCATCCCATCCAATTAAAGAGTTCACCATTGAAAACAATGGAGCTTTGATATGCTAATGAAAAGGTTAAATGCATTAAATGAGTTAAGATAACTTTAGATAACACAGTTTCTTCAATTAGCCCTGAGTCACGACGCATTTAACTTACAAATCCAAGTGACTGTATCTGTATGTAGTCTGTTGTAATTCTGCTTTGTGTGAGCAGACCACTAAGATCCTGGTTCAGTACTCCTTGATCCTGGTTCAGTACTCCTTGAGTTTTCAGGGAAGCATGTATTATGTCAAATTTTAACCTGGACACAGGTGCTCAGATTTAAGTATCAACAGAAATAAACGAAAATAATTTTCTTTAAATTTCATTTATTTCTGTTGATGCATCGCGTTGAGTCACGTGATTTGAAGGGAGCAGAGCTGTAAGCTGTTTGAGAAGTTTCTACGTACCGTGAGTGTATCTGAATCTATTTCAATTTGCCAGATTTAAGTATCAGCCTGCTTATGTAATATCCAGGCCTAAGCTCACATTTGACTTTTGTAAGTCAAATTCATTTGTTTCTGTGTGCTCTGATTCCTGCTGTTGTTTCCTGGTGTGTTAAGTTCTGGCTTTGACTCCCGCTTGTGGCTGTTTGAAATTTTGCCTCACAATGCTAATTTTTTATCTGGTTCGACTACATTTAGGTCTGTTCCTACTGGTTACTTCTCTGCAATTTACATTTGGCTCCCTTGTTTGCCCCTGTAGGGCTTGTGTAGTAAGACCTGGGGACACCTGAAAATCTAAGTGCCAGGCCCAAAGCCAAATTTTGCAGGGGAGCACCCCCTTACAATTATCTAGATACTTCCCTGGGGCTTATTTCCCTTAAATGACATTAAGTGAATCCAGCCTAAAGGCTTAGGTTGAGATATTTGAAGATAATTTGTTGTTGTCCTGGATAACACATGGCAGTACATACATAGAACCTGTTAAGCTTGGGACCTGGGGTTTTTTGGATAATAGGTCTTCACATAATTTGGATCTTCATACCTTAAGTCTGCTAGAAAATTATGTAAACATTAAAGAAACACAATAGGCTATTTTTGCTTCCAATAAGGATTGATTATATACTGTATTAATTTAGATGAAGTACAAGGCACTATTTTATTATTACTGAGAAAAATGAAACATTTTTAAAATGTTGGATAATTTAGATAAAATGGAGTCTATGGGAGATGGCCTTCCCATAGTTGGAGCTTTCTGGATAACGGGTTTTCAGATAAGAGATTCCATATGATTGTTACACTAATTTTCCTTTAAATATTAAACCTTATTTTGAAATAAAAGGGTGCAGCCTAAAGATCTGTTCAGATTTTGGGTGTGAATATTGCTGCCCTGGATACCCCTTCTGTATTTTTAAGAAAAATAGCAGTGTGTGACATACTGTAGGCTATTCATTTTAACAAGGAAAGTCTTGAAGTCTATCTTGAAGTAATCAGAAACACAGCTAAATGTCTGTAATATTGGCATCTGGGTCAAACACTTTCCTTTGTAAAGTCACACAATTACCATGCTGGTTTATTTAGGGATTAGAAAGGCCTATACCTATTTGTTATTTTACACTTTGATTTTGTTATTAGTACAATTTGCTTACTGATCATCTTCAATTTGATGTTATTTGTGATAATGATTGTATCTGCATTAGGTTCCTTCTATTTCCATGAAGCATCTTCAGATTTAATGGCCTTGATCATTCACTATTGCAATTAACTGTACAAATCCCCTGCATGTTTAAAAATGTCAAAGATGTCATTAAGTTAGGTGTTGATTATATTAGCATGATTGAAGCTTTGAGGTGTTATTAAACCTAGAACCTAGAATCTGGACTTGGAAGTCTTCAAATGTGTGTCCTTTTTCTTTTAGGTGTAGGTCCTGGCCAGAGGAGCTGGTTCTTCTGTGCTGTGCCTTTGGTGTAACTGTTGATTGGTTTCTCCCACATACCAATGAGAGCACTCCTCACTGCACTGCATTGCAAACACAATGTTATGTTACTCTTATTGTGCTTTGGGGTTGGGTCTTTAGGGTGAGTTAGTTGCTACCTCAGTTTGTTGCTGGGTTTAAAGCAGATAGGGATGTGCTTTTTATTAAAATTCCAATACCCCAGCTACATATGGGAGGACCAAGTTCTTTCTTCTGTTTTCCACCTTCACTTGTAGTTTTGGTGTTTTAGTTTTCTACTAGTTTTCACAAAGGCCCAGTTTAGACCCACACATCTTCAGGGATGTTACAAGAGTATGTCCAGGAAAGTCATGAAGTCTATCTTGAAGTACAAACACAGCTGAATGTCTGGGATATTTGCATCTGGATCAAACATTATCCTTTGTAAGTTCACACAATTACCATTCTGTTTTATTTAGGGATGATAAAGGCCTATACCTATTTGTTATTTTATAATTAGATTTTGTTAGAAGCACAATTTGCTTATGGTTCACTTTGTTCTACCTTTTTGAATGAGATGTTATTTGTGATAATAATTGTATATGCATTAGGTCCCTTCTATTTTCTTGAAGCATCTTCAGATTGATTGACCTTGATTATTCACTACTGCAATCAACTGTACGAATCCCCCCACCTTGAAAAACCTTACATACTTTTACACTGAAGGAAGGCAACTAACATGTCCAAATTGATCCCTGAACCTTTCCCATTAACTTGAACTTTTCAGGTTTTAGATGGCAAAAAGTCAAATTTGAGTTCTTAAAGGGCCAGAGTGTGAGAAATCTTGATAATCAAATTCAGGTTAAAACTCACATTGAGTTTGGTTAATACACAATTCAAATTTGAGACTTTTGACCATAAAACATTTTCAAAAATTTGAATTGAATTTTCAGTTTGACCCTTAATAAATCGACGCCTTACTATGTGCACTCATCACCCCTTTTCTGAAAATACTCTCTCTTAATCCCTTCAATATTTCTCAGTCCTATCTATTTGATTTTGTTGCATATAACTACTGTACTAATCAAATTACAATAAACAGATCGGTTTTCTCTTGGATTGTATATCTAATATATGACATGCCTTAGAGAGAACCTTATGACTAATGGTGTATTGAATAAAACTGATCACACTTTAATCCAGAACACTAGAGACCCCCAATGAAATAAAAGACAAAAATCATACTGAAAAAATCAGGCATTAAATCCAACAGACAATACTACCTCTCCATCCAAAGAGGCCATACAAGAAATTCAGGCTCCTATAGCCTTGTTTGAACAAACTTCTTTTAGCTATAAAAAATTCACCAAAATGGGAAAAGTCCACACCCTGATAGCTAAATATTATGGTTTTATAAATTCTTCAAAGAGGAGTTACAAAAGCCTTATGTTCACAGCATTCTATATTTAGACTCTGGAATCTGTGTTCAACATTTTTGGTTGCGTATACTGTATATCTTGGTTTAACTGGAACTGAACAAAGACTCACTATAGGCCAATCTCTTTGAGTGATGATTTAAAATAGTACACTCATTTCAAATGTACACTAGAATATTCATTTATATAGTTTAATCATGCAGAGTTCCCATGCTTGCCAAAAGGTATTTGAAAAGGCAAACAGGGCTTCCCTTACCCACTTATATTCCATGCAAATTAAAGCCTTCTTTCAGAAGGTATTTACTTGTCTCATGCTATACACATAGCATTGCCTACATACCAAAATTGAGAGTTTAAATACTCCCATAAAGCATCATGGGTCTGAGATATGCAAATCACACCTTTATATCCCTTTGGCTAACTATGCATCCAGAAACACTGGTTTATAGCACAGATACAAGCAAATGGTTCAGAGCCATATAGCCAAACTTGCAGACAGTCTGTTTGCATTTGTGTTTTTCATCAGTGCAAGATATTGGAACATGGATTCTATTCCATCACAGAATAAAAACAGTACACAGTACAATTTGTTTATAGGACCAAACCTTTGCACTCCCTGCATTGAACAAGCCTCACAAACTCGACCCCCATAGTGTGCAGTTTGACACATTGTACAGGGGTTTACATGTCTTCGTTCAGTACTTCTGTGTGCCAGTTGTGTAATGTTAAGGGGCCTATTTATTAAATCTTCATTTTTTTCTGGTCGAGTTTTTAAGGGAAAAATCATAATAATTTGAGGGGAAAAAACTTGAATCTTTTATTATGTTCCAAAGCTGCTAAAATGTCATGAAGGATGAGTAATATGCAATATAGGTGGAGAATATTTCAGTAATGGAATACTTTCTATTAAGCCAAATCTCGTTGAATCACTGACACTTTTTTCATTAGATTACAGCTCAAAACTGCACATAGTAATTAAAGACTTCTCCAGAGGTTCTCCAGCGGTGATATTAAGTAGCATGAAATCTGTTCATTGTCACAGATTTTTATAAACATTATAAAAATGTACATCTGAGAAATGTAATTGTTTCTTGCATAGATCCTATATTGATTTATTAATATGCTCTATTTAATTTGCATAACTAATACAAAATATTCTATGATATGAGTTAATCAAAAGAAAAGCACTGACAGTTCAAAGTGAACAAACCTCATAAATAAGTTTTAAACATACCAATGAAAGAATCCTCTATGTCAACCTTAAAATGTCATTGGTTTTTTCCATATTACTGGTACTGTATAATCATTTCTTTTGATTGCATGCTTCAAAAGAAACATAAAACTGCCACCTTACTGTAGCAAAAGTTATTTGACTTCTCTTTTAAAGTAAATTAGTTTAAATATTTATTCAAAGGCCCCTTATCAAGTTGCAATTGTAAAAGACTCCTTAAGGCAAATGTGTTTAAGTAGTGACATAGTTATTTCATCTTACAGTCTAAAAATAAAG
>CM044433.1:130395977-130430656 GCA_024363595.1 Xenopus borealis | reverse complement strand
TTTTTTTTTTTTGTGACCCATACTTGATTCTGGGAAATCCAACAAGTCCTGTTTTGCAGTTCCCCTATTTTTCTTATTTCTGTTATACATCTTTATTGTAGGCTGTATGCAATGTGCAATGTGCTTCCAGAATTTTTTTCACAAATTGATAGATTTTTGGGCTTTTTTTTACCTAAAAGCCTGAATTTTTTTAAATTTTGGCCAAAATGTTGGGATTTTTGGGCTAATTCCAGCACAATCCATAGAAAACTCCAAATAGTATAGGGACCTCTGCCACTGACTTATACACAAACGGAGATGTCAGATTTTCAAATGCCATTTTTTCTGTATCAGTTTTGCCCCAAAAAGCCCAACCAGATTTTAGTAAATAACCTCCTTAATTAAATGTTTTCCATCACATACACTAATCTATCTCTTTCAGTGATGGGCTTTAATTATTTTCTTAAGAATTGTATTAATTGTAATTATTATTGCATGCAATTTTACCAAATAACTGACACCCTGTTTTTCTTTCTGATTTTCTCACAGTTTGACGTGTTTCTTAACATCCAGAGTCTTAACTGCAAACAAACTGCGTTAACAGCAAAATAATAAAAAAAATTACAGATCGAAACCTTGGTGTATTATTTCAGGTGTCACTGATATAGTAATGCATCTTAGGTGCACTTGAGGTCAAGTATTAAAATGGACCTGTCACCCAGACACAAAAATCTGTATAATAAAGGTCCTTTTCAAATCAAACATGAAATACAATTTAAATTTTTTACAATAGCATTCATAGCGGTTGTAAGCTCATTTAAAAATATCAGCTGTCAATCAAATATTGTCTTCCCCTCCTCTATGCCAGTGGCATAGAGGTGGGGTAGACAATTACTTTCTCTTTCCATTCAGCACTTCCTAGATGTCACTGCTCTTCACACATTCCCCCATTCTCTTCACTGTTTAATTGTGTAGCCAGGGCATGGGGATGGACATTGGGTCCCCCATTCTGGTGCACAAACAAGACTCGAACATGTACAAAGTGTACAAAAAATGGCTCCTGCCTAATTGCTATAATTTTGAATTCCCAGACTGAAGGAAACAAGATTCAAAAATTTATATAGTGTAAATAAAGTTCATTTTGCTTGACTAATGTGATATAATAGGATTTTGAATATTTCTTTTGGGTGATGGGTCTCCTTTAAGAATATAAAGCCATATGCTTTCCCAGCACCAGGGTATCCACAGTCCAGTCCCTAGGTCTACAAATCAGTATATGCAATTAATTTGGGGTGGTTCTAGCAAGGAAAGTGTTTTAGTCAAGACAACTTGAAAGAACAGGCTATAGTTAAGACCACCCTCGGCCAAATTTGCTTTCTTAGATAATAGTCTTCCAAGTATTTTGAAACAAAAACCTATATGGGGCTATAAGCATGGTAAGAATCTTAAGGATATTCAAATGCCAACAGATCCATTTGAATGTTACAATATTTCACCTTTTTATAGATATGATCACCGCAGGGGTGGAGACCATTAACATATGCTGTTGCAAAGGGAAAAATTTGGGATTCAAAAATTGAACACATTATCTCCAAAGGGTTTAAATGATTACTGTTCAAAGCTGCCTTTCTTAGATGCATGTTAATATTTTTCCTTAACTTACAAGAATATTTCTTTATGTTTTTAATTTATTTTTATCTATCTTTCCATTTTTGGTTATTTTTTATTGAGTGTGTTTTAACCGCAAGGGTGGAGACCGTTACCATATGCTTTTGCAAAGGGAAACCTTTTGGATACAAATATTTAAAACATTATCTCACAAGGGTTTAAATGAATATTGTTCATAATATATATATATATATATATATATATATATATATAAAATATGTAAGGCTGCTAAGCACACTCAAAGGAGATAATGCCCTGGTATATATATATATATATATATATATATATATATGTATAAGCCTATTTTGGCTACTGTCTCTTTAAATATAATCTTCCTTGGCAATTCAGGGGCCCTGAGTCCCTTTTGCGTACAAAAACCACTGGAGACTGGGAATTACAGCGCAGTGCCTCCACCTAGGGAGCATTGAGGAACATACCTCAGGGAAATTCTCTAGGAAAATAAAACACACACAGTTTACTCCTGCACGGGGGTATCTGGGACACTACCTAAATCACTATTAGGTTCCTAACTGTTGCTTCAACACAGTTCTTTTGATATCACAGTCCCAAATCTTCTGAAAGGGTTAATAAGCATGCAGTTCAAATCTGCAATGGCCCTTTCCCAGAGCTCTTATTCCCCAGGTTGCGCTACCTTCCCCAAAAGTGTCTCTCCTTTGGAAGTTAGCAGCTCTCCCATGTAGCAGTTAAACATGCACAAGACCTGTCTTCACAATTGTGTCCATGCCAGAATCCTCCCCTTGGGTGGCTCACTCACCGGGGTGCTCTCAGAGGCAGATCACACTGGAAATCATAAGCAACTCTGCTGCAGAATCACTTTCACCAATGGCACTTTTCTCCTTATGATTCTCTAGCAGCATGGCATAGTAGCCTCTTTCTGCACTTCCACAGCTCGAACAGCTTTACAGGTCTGGGTTCTGGCTGGATATTTTACTCCACAGGCTGCGCTCAACTCCGTCACAAGGCCTGCACACACAGATCCAGGGTCCACAGTCTGGCACACCCTCTCTTCCCAGGATGCACTGTGGTGCCCAGGCAATCAGGCAATCAGGCCATTCTCTGCCTGGGCTGGATGATGTCACAGGCAGAAAAACAGGGGAAGGATTTCTCTGCTCCCCTACACACACACAAACCTCGGGAAAAGGATTTGCATTCACATCACTTTCATAAGGTGCATCATTCCTGGAGGTAATGCTTATGTACATTTCACATAATTAGTTTTTTGAATGGTGTCAGTTAAAAAAAATAAATTTATTGTCATTTTTCATTGTTTTACTACAGAAAATTCATGCCATCTACTACATCATACTACAACTATGAGCACCGACTGCACTAACAGACAGATGTAAAAAAGAAAACAACGTTTAATCTGATCTTTTAATACAATTTGAACAGCTTTATTTTTTTTGCTACTGTTCTACTGTATATGCTTAAAATAGTGTTCCTATAACTCAGTTAGAGCTTAACCTTTACTGAAAGAAAATATTAAAGGTGTATAGAAAAAAGGTATGTGATCTATTATCTGGAATGCTTGGGGCCTGTGGTTTTCCAGATAAAGGATTTTTCTGTAATTTGGGTCTGGGTGACAGGTCCATTTTAATTTGGGCAGATTAACTAATGGTCGAATTTTGAAGTGAAAAAAATTTAAAATTCGACCATCAAATTTTTTGGGGGGTCATTTTTGATCGAATATTCAATCAAATTAAAATAGTTTGAATCGAACGATCGAATCATTCAAAACAATCGATTCAAACGATTTCCTCCAAATGCTTAGATTTCTCAGAACTTTAGGATAATTTCTAGGAGGTCCCCCATAGGCTAAAATGGCGATTTGCAGTCAACGGATTTTTAAAGGGCCAGTACTTCAAAAAAAATTTAATAGCCCAAAATTACTTAATTTTATTCGAATTTTCACTTTGACCTCTAGTAAATGTGCCCCGCAAAACTCATTTAAATATAAACCCAATAGGATTGTTTTACCACCAGTATTTAATCTTGCAGTTTAGTTACCCTCAAGTACAAGGGACTGTTTCATTGTCACAGAGAAAAAGGAAATCATTTTTAAAAATTGGAATTATTTGCTAAAAATTGACTGGGGCAAATTCACTAAAGCCCGAAGCGTCTAACTCGCCGATTCACTAAAAGTGCCCCTGGCGAAAATTCGCTAGCGAAGTAGATAGACTTGAACTGACAAAGGGACGTAACTACGCTAATTCAATGATATTAACATTTTTCTGAACGTTACCTCTTATGCTAGATGTTACTTCGCCAGGTCAGACCTGGTGAAGTTCAATACAATAGATATGAGTTTGAAAAAAAACCTGGCGTCTTTTACCTTTTGTAAGGTGATAGTCTGAAAAAAATGTTTTTGGGGTTACCGTCCTTCCCCCCTATATTTCCTAACATATGGCAACTATATAGGGGGCACATGTTTAGGGCAATAGGATAACTTTATTTTATTTATTAAAGGTTTCCGGTGCTTGTGTAGTGTAATGTAATGGTTGTAACATATACCTCTATTATACGTTTAAGTTTGCGCTGTATGCAAATTAGGCATTGCTAGCATAAATGCACATTGTTTGGTGAAGTACCATTAGCGCTACTTCTTTACCGTTCGCCGCCCTGTGTGAAAATTCGCATCTTAGTGAATTTGTGTAGCGTTTGCAAAAATTTGCCTGCCGTAATGTGGTGAATGCCATTGAAGCTGTTACTAGCACATTTCCGCAATTTAGTGAATTTTCCCCTATGGGAGATGGCCTGGAGCTTTCTGGAGAACGGGTTAAGGAATTATGGATCCCATACCTTTACACATAGACATTCAGAAATAATCAGATATGAAATACAAGACTAAATTAAACCAGTTAATAGAAACATTTCAGACTATACATTTTCCAAAAAAAATCTTTTATCCCTATGCAGTGTTTATGTGAATTAAATAGCAATTTCTATGCATTTTAATACACTAACTCATAGGAATTTCTGCACAAGGATATTCACTGAAATTTGTGAATGCATTCATTTGGTTTATATTGCAAAAAACATAGGATCATTAAGCAAGATGTGAGAATATAATCCTCAGAGATACGGAAATAAATATTTTTCAAGAACTGGTCCCACATAATGAAAATATGTATAATTGCATTCTGAACAAGAATATTATAATCTTTTTCTTTTACTACATAGCTTGATTCATATCTTTTTGTATTTTTTCATGCCCATTTCTTTTCTACATAAATTGAAAAGCAAATATTTATTTCTACTCTTTAAAATTAGTTGTGTTTCATAAACACTGACTTATTTATAAATAAATCAGAAACATAAGTACTACTTGACTAAAATACAGAACCTTCCATTATATCACATATACTGCTAACACTCATTAAGACTGTTATGGCTGTTCATGCCAATGTCCCGAAGACCAATATTATATAATGTTTTGTTTTGCTTAGTTGCTCAATTGAGAAGTTAATACTGCACATGAAGCAAAAGACATATTATCTTCTATATATATTGATATTTTCCAGAAAGCCCCAGATGCAATATTAGAGGGATATACTGTGCCACGTACTAATTATTATTACATTCACCTCCATTGCCTGAACATATCTTTTCTTCTGATCTCTTTTATTTCAGATCAGCACATCTATTGCAATGGGTATCTTGAGAATACAAAGCTTTCATATTATTAAGATTATCAATACTAAGATTGTGCACCAGTAGGTGAAGCTTATTTCAGTACAGGTATGGAATCCGTTATCTGGAAACCTGTTACCCAGAAAGCTCAGAATTATGGAAAGACCATCTCCCATAGACTCCATTTTATCCAAATAACCCAACCTTTTAAAAAATATTTTCTTTTTCTCTGTAATAAAGAAACATTACCTTGAACTTGCTCCCAACTTAGCTATAAGAAATAGGGATGTTGCGGACTGTTCGCCGGCATACTTGTTCGCGCGAACATCGGCTGTTCGCGCTCGCCGAATGTTCGCGAACGTCGCGCGACGTTCGCCAATTTGGGTTCGCCTTAGCTGGCGCTTTTTTTTTTGCCATTTCTCCCCCAGACCAGCAGATACATGGCAGCCAATCAGGAAGCTCTCCCTCCTGGACCACCCCCACACCCCCTGGACCACTCCCCTTCCATATATAAACTGAAGCCCTGCAGCGTTTTTTCATTCTGCCTGTGTGTGCTTGGAAGAGCTAGTGTAGGGAGAGAGCTGTTAGTGATTTGAGGGACAGTTGATAGTAAGTTTGCTGGCTAGTAATCTACTGTTCTTCAAACAACGCCATCTAGCTGTGTGAGCTTGTTCACATTCTGTCTAAATATCAATAATAATACCGTCTCCAGAAACACCATCCTGAGTGACGTTTTTCAAGCAGCAATAATATTTTCCGTAATCCGTATCCACTGCTGTAGTAGTGTATACGTTGACCTTGTAGGCATTGTTTGCCCAGTCTTTAACCAAGTGCCACGTAGCTGTGTGAGCTTTTTCACATTCCGTGTCCAGAAACATCACCTGAGTGACGTAGTGTGATTTCTGCCCTTTACAGCACAAAACGCAGCGCTGTGTCAACAATGTATTTTTTAGAAACATTTTTGCCCTTGATCCCCCTCTGGCATGCCACTGTCAAGGTCGTTGCACCCTTTAAACAACTTTAAAATCATTTTTCTGGCCAGAAATGTCTTTTCTAGCTTTTAAAATTCGCCTTCCCATTGAAGTCTATGGGGTTCGCGAAGTGTTCGCATTTTTGTCCGGAAGTTCGCGAACATTTTTTCCGACGTTCGCTACATCCCTAATAAGCAATCCTTTTTGGAAGCAAAACCAGCCTATTGGGTTTATTTAATGTTTACATGATTTTCTACTAGACTCAAGGCAAGATCTAAATTATGTAAAGATCCATTATCTGGAAAACCCCAGGTCCCAAGCATTCTGGATAATAGGTCCCATACCTGTGTCACCACACCCCATTCAGCAAAGGTCAGAGCTCATAACGTAAATACAAAACTTTTTAAAACTAATTCTTATAAGTAATTCAGCATTGTCCAATGACAAGTAACATATGCATTAACAAATAACATTTGGTTAATTGGTTAATTCATCATTATTTTAAACAGGTTTTACAGGTATTTAGTCATATGACATATGAAACCTCTTATCCAGAAAGCTCTGAATTACAGGAAGGCCATCTCCCATAGGCTTCAAATAATTGAAATATTTAAAAATGATTTCCTTTTTCTCTGTAATAGTATAAATATTAAAATAGTATGTTGTACTTGGTTCCAACTAAGATAGAAATAATCGTTATTTGAGGCAAAACAATCCTTTTGGGTTTATTTAATGGTTTAATTATTTTTTAGTAGACTGAGGGGGTTACTTTTCAAGGTCCGAATTTACCTCAGTATTTCTAATATCCAACTCCAAGCAAGTCCTGAATTCCCGAATGGACATTATTTATGAAAAAAAAGCCTAAACAAATAGTGTCGGGCTAAACTCAGAAAATATTTTTTTGCGCCGAATCCCCAAAATCATTCGATATCAGTACGGACATCAGCACAGACACGGGGACCTTCCTCATTGACTTATACAAGGCCTCTAGAGCTTTTAGATACCGGGGATTTGGATTCTAAATATGAATGAATAAATTGTTGTTTTATTTTTTTATTTGAGGTTCACATATTGGAGCTTGATAAATAACCCCCTTAATGTATGAAATTATGAAAAAGCCATTATCCAGAAAACCCCAAGTCACAACCATTCTGGATAACAGGTCCGATACTTATATGCAAACACATATGCAAAGGATAAATATACATTCCATTCATGACAGGTTATGTGGTCTGAAACACCATTTCCCCCTTTTTCAAAATGACTTTGAATCATGTTCTAGATAATTACCCATAAACCTTATGTTATCTGTGTGAAGGTATGGCCATGCTACGCACTGACTCTCAAGTCAATCAATTGTGCGCATGTTAGTGCACAAGCCACACACAGAGGTCACTGGAAGTGCAGAGGAAGACAATCAAGCAGTGTTTTCGAATGAATAAGGAAAGGGAAGTGTCCAGGCTTTTATAAAAACATAGATCTTGGAGTAGTTCAAAGAAACTTGTATGTGGATGATCGATATGTCAGGTGTCAGCCAGAAGGAAACTGCATTATTTGCAAACTATTTACTTACAAAGAGAAATATAATACAATTTATCATGTCATATTTCATAGTCCTGTGTATTAGAAATATCCTATAATCACACACTCAGTAAAACTGAAATTATTACCAAATGACATGTTGTGAATTTAGAGACTTTTAACACTTAAGTAACTGACAGATACACAATTGACACTGCATTACAGTAGATAAAACATTTGTTGTTTAGTTATGCATGACTACAGCAATCATAATGGGATGTTTTTATTTATTCTAGTGGATAGAATAAGTCAGTATGTAAGCTTTTAAATGTGCAGCAGTCAATAACAGGACACTCTGTTGGATTTTTAAATAAGAAATTTAACTGCAAAAGAACAATTAGCCAGTGAACGATAACATAATAATAATCCATTTATTATTGGGGTGTTCCTTAGATTGAAAGGGATGGACAATAAAAAGACATCAATACAAATAGATTTGCCCAGTACAATGTCTGGACAAACAACTAACACATTTACACATTCTGCTGTCACATATTAACAAATTTGTGTGATGAATGCAAAATAACTGTCAATATGTTTGCATAAACATCTGCCCGAATGGATACATGAGGCTTTCCATGCAAACACTCACATTTCTTTGAGAATTCATACCAGCAAAATGAACTGGGAGGATTTTGAAAAGTTATCTGGGGTCTGTTTACATATTGGTGATCTTTTTTTTATCAGGATCTGTATACTACAATACTTAAATACTACTTTTGTAGAACTGCTATGATCCCATGTCCCATATGAATGTGAATATGTGCATAATAATTGTAACAATATTTTAGAAATGGTGAATATTGCAAAGAAAAATACCTGGAAAGGTTAACAGGTGAATCTCATGGTTGACATTTTTGCTTGCTTTTTCCATTTTTTTTTATATCTTCCATGATATCTGTATGCCATCATCATAAAACTGTGACATTGCTTGTTCAATTACTGCTTGGATCAAGGTCAGCACATTGTGTGTACAGTATGGAATATTTCAATTCAAGTTTTTTTTTTTTTTTTTTTAAAGGGCCAGTACTTCTGCAGATTTACTAAGGGTTGAAGATAATTTGTTTATTGAATTTTCAAATTCTCAAGTACAAATCCTTCAACTTCGGCTATTTACCAGCTTAAAGCTGCTGAATTGACATTTTAGCCTATAGGGGACCTCCTAGAACTTGTCCTGAAAATTTTTTAACTTCTGAGAAATTGAAGGATTTTGGGGAAAACCATTCGAATCAATCAATTCAAGCGATGCGATAGTTTGAGTTGAACAATTTTAATTAGATTGAAAATGACCCCCCAAAAAATTAGATGGTCGAATTTCAAAGTTTTTTCACTTTGAAATTCGACCATTAGTAAATCTGCCCCTTAGTAAATGTGCCCTTTAACGTAGAATACATTCTATAGTACATACAGTATGGGGCAGATTTACTAATGGTTGAATTTCGAAGTGAAAAAACTTTGTAATTCGACTAGCTAATTTTTTGGGGGGTCATTTTCAATATAATTAAAATTGTTCAACTCAAACTATCGCATTGCTTGAATCGATTGATTCAACCATTGAATTTTTGGGGGGGGTAATTTGAACGATTTTTATAAAAAATTGTTTGAATCGTTTGATCGCATTGTTCAAGTCGAACAATTCCAATGATTTTGAGAAAAATCCTTTGAATTCCTAGTACTTAGAAAAATTTTCAAGACAGGTTCTAGGAGGTCCACCATAGGCTAAAATGGCAATTCAGTGGCGAATAGTTAAATTCAAAGGATTTTTAAAGGGTCATTAATTCAAAATTCAATTTTTTTTATTTTTTCAATTATTACTTTGAAATTAAAATTTTTTTAAATTAGAATTTTATTTGAATGTTCACTTCAACCCTTAGTTAATGTGCCCCATAGTGATGGGCAAATTTATTCACCAGGGTCGAATTCGTGGCGAATTCCCACGAATCGCCGCTGGCGAATACATTCTCAAATCACCAAAAAAACGAGTCGCGCGTCGTTTTTGATGCGACGCGCCAAAAACGACGCAACGCGCGCCAAAAACAACGCAACGCGCGTCAAAGTTGACGTGACGCGTGTCAAAAGCATTCCGCGACTCGTTTCGATAATTTTTCGCCGATTCGCGAATTTCTCTGGAAATTCGTGAATTTTTCGGCAAAGCGAATCGCGGGAGATTCGCCCATCACTAGTGCCCCATTGTATACATAACACTCTGGGAGTATAAAGACAGTTTTCCCCAAGAGAGCTTAACTTTCCGCAGATAGCACTAGATGCCCAAATACTGTACCTTTCCAAACTGAGCAGATGAAGTCTGCTTCAAATTTCTTCAATTTCTCTGCACTGCATCCCAGTGCCATTTTGTATACACTGTTATTAAGTCAAGCCTTATATCATCTCAAAATCTTGTTTCTGCACCAGAATGAGGGACCTGATATGCATCCCCATGCACTGGTTATACAATTAAATGGTAAAGTGAGAGGGGGAATGTGAGCAGTGCAGTGACATCTAGTTAGTGCTGAATGGAAAGTGAAAGTAATTGCCTGCTCCACCTCTATGCCTAAGGCACTAGAGGAAGGGCAGGCAATATTTTATTGACAGCTGAGATTTTTAAATGATTTTACAACAGCTATGAAAGCTTTAATAAAAAAGAATTTGGATTTCATGTTTAATTTGAAAAGGTCTTTTATTATACAGCTTTTTATGTCTGGGTGACAGATCCGCTTTAATGGCAATGCCACCTAAAATGACCTTTAGAAACATTATGTGAAGTTTAACAACCTTCATACTGTAATCCAGATAATTGAAAATCCATTTTAACTCACCACAGGGATAGCTTGGAAATCAATAAGGTCAACTTATCTGTTTCATTTAAATACTTGACAGTTATTGGTCAGATAATTGTGTTTGGATAGCATGCTTTTGACTATGCTATTTACAGGTTGCTAAAATGTTTTAGTTGTTAATCCAGGTATACTGCATATTTTATTCAAATCAGCTCTTTATCAGGCATCCATCAGGTCTTCTTTTGTTACCAGATGTAGTTCATACATCATGAATGCACATTTAGCACAGTGTAAATACTGTATTCAAAAGCATCTTGTAAATATATCAGAGGTTATCAGTTATGCTTCAGTGCATGGAGTTATTTTAAAGGTCTTCAAGGCCTTATTTTAATTGTGGATTATGTGCAATAAGATGAAACGCCAAGGTTTTAAAAACCTTGATTTAAATTGATTATTTATATTATCCAGAACACATGAAACACTTTAGAATGCATAGTTGCCATTTATTTGTAGAAAAATGGAATAAGCAACCTCTGTTTTGCCTAGTTGCCATTTATAACAATATGCCCTATGGAAATCTAACCTTAGAAACTGACATTCTGTAAAATATAAACTTGTTATGCACAAAAGCCATTAATAACCAGTAAAATATGCTCTTATAAATATGTCATAAGGGATCAAAGACTGCTTAATTATTCCATCTGTGACACAAAACTCATTAAACTCTGTATTAATATTAAACCCCCCTATTTTAAAATACATGAGATAATAGAAGTAACCTTGGACTTTAATGATCTTAATAATAAAAAAACTTGTCCTGTATCCTTGTGTCTTAATAAGATCATGGAAGTCCAAGTTGATTTCTAGTAATGGGCGAATTTGCGGCGAATTCCCGCGATTCGCCGCTAGTGTATAAATTAGCGAAAACGCCAGCGAAAATTTGCTAGTTTCGCAAATTTTTCCGCCAATTTGCTAATTTCGCAGGAAATTCGCAAATTTTTCGGCGAAGCGAAACTGGGTAGATTCGCCCATCACTACTGATTTGTAATATCCATTATTTCTTATTGCAACTTTAGGGGGCACATTTACTAAGGGTCAAAGTGGAAATTCGAATTTTTGGCTACTTCGACTATCGAATAGGTCAAAATCTGATTTGAATTGAAAAAAAAAAAAAATTCAAATTCGACACTTCACCACCTTAAACCTGCCAAATTGCTATTTTAGCCTATGGGGGACCTCCTGGAATGATTAAAGTGGTTTTTATTTGATCAAAAATGGCCCTATTCAATCCATTTTCGATCCAAAACAAGTAGCCAACTGTATTAACTCTCAAATTTGTATAACCACAAGCTAACCTTTTTAAAAATATTGTGGACCTAATATATTAAAAGCCAAATAATTCAATTTGGAGAAAAACCAATAAGATTTATCTATTGACTATTCAAAAACATAATTTTTAGTGGATTGACATATTTATGGAGCAGTTAAACATAATTTTGCTTTGTAGGGTAAATAAAACTGGGCTGGTAGCATCTCTTTTGTGAATGGTTGCTACCAAATGCAAATTGTGTGCAGGAAAGAGTTGAACACTTAAAAATAAACAAAATAAATACCTGATTAATTGACCCCAAACTATTTTAATCCTTCCACAGTTTTTCTATGGTGTGGTAAATTCCAAAGCCCCACATAACCATAGTAATTTTAGGGGGGGAATTTACTAGCACACTCCATTCTAGCAATATTAAAGCAAACTGAAACATGCTACTCAATGAATAGTTAATCAATTTGATCTGTATTAGCTATACACATACTATTTTTGAAAATAGAAATACTATGACTATCACACACGCACTATTATTTAAAAAGTTGCCTTTGTAAATGTATTTACAAATCAAACAGTGTGTGCATAAATATTTGCAATTTGCAATTACATTTTAAAAAAAAACCCTTATGGACATTTGCAGTGCAAGTAAAAATTAGCAATTCTGTTTGTGTATTAACCCTTTCGCTGCAAGCTGATTTGGCTGATTTGGTTTTTGTATTGCCAGACCTTTTTGAACATTTCACTTTAAGGGCCATTTCTGGGGGGGCGGGGTCTTAATAATAATATTGTTTTTTTTTCGGAACAACCTGAGCTTTCAAAATATGCTAGAATTTTAGTGTAAGCCTACTTCTGTAAAAAGAAATATAGGCTTCTAAGTGTGTAATATCAGAAACATAATTTATTTCTAGTGATGGGCAAATTTATTCGCATGGGGCAAATTTGCGGCGAATTCCCGCGATTCGCCACTGGCGAATAAATTCGCGAAACTGCCAAAAAAATTCGCCAAAAAAAATTCTCCGCGCAAAAACGAGTCGCGCGTCGTTTTTGAGGCGGCGCGTCGAAAATGACGCGACGCGCGCCGAAAAACGACGCGACTCGCGACGACGCGACTCGTTTCGCGCATCACTATTTATTTCATGTACGAGAACACAGGCGATTTGGAAATTTCTATGTCTCCTGAATGCTCCAATACCAAATATATATAGTTTTATGGAGATGTCTCATTGTATAGATCAAAATCTCTAAGCAGTACACTACCAAATTTCCAAAGCACCACTCCACAGAAAGTAATATTTCTGATTTCAAGGCCAAACATTCCACTGACCGTAGGTTTACCATAGAAAATTATCCTAGAGAATTATTCTAGAGAATCAAAATGGGTAAATATACTCCAAACTATGTACTCCAAACTGCCAAGTTGTAATTCTTTTCTGAAGTTATATTTTTTTATAGAAATTGGTGATTATTTGAAAAATGACCTAAAAGCATCCAGTCTACAGCATCATATCTCCAACACATCATTAGGTATTAATGTAAAACACCCTAAATATGATTGCCAGGAGTCCACGGAGTTTTATGCCCAATACTGTATGTATTGGTTTACCTAAATATGTGGCATATAGCGGGGGCTCAAAATGCAGACACCCCATTCGAGCTATTACTTCTGTAATTCCAGATACTGCAAAATCAACACATTTACATCATTTTGAGGTGAGAAAAGGTAGAAAAAAAGTACATTCAGCCAGAAAACCATATATTTTTAAAGTACACATTCACCTGAATCAAAATTGGGTATGCATGTCTTTCTACTGCAAAGCACCATGCCGCAAACCTTTCCTAAATTGGTGACTTTGGGGACATTTCCAAAAATAGTGCATATGATTTTCTCAGCTGACGATTCACCTTCTGTGAACATAGACTCAGACTGCTTATTATGTGCCACAAGACCCTCCTAACAGCACAAAGACCCCCAAAACCATATATTTTTGGAAAGTACGCATCCAAAATCGGTAGCTGTCTTTTTACTCCAAACTGCCATGCTGCAAAGCTAAGCTGAAGGCAGAGGTTTTTATGACATTTCTGAAAATCACCTAAAAACACTGCAATTGGCCACATTTAGCTTACCCAATTTCTTACATACAATTGTAAAACACCCTAAATATTAACACCAAGGGTCTACTGAACAGTTTGATGTCCGGTATGCATAGATATACCAAAGCAGCTGGCATGGGCAGACCCCAAATAAAAATAGTGCACTTGAATTTTCTCGGCTGCTGATTCACCTTCTGTGAGCATACACCCAGACTGCATATTATATGCCACAAGACCCTCCTAATAGCACAAACACCCCCAAAACAGAATATTTTTGGAAAGTACACATTATGATGAATCCAAAATTGCTAAAAATGTGTTTGTACTACAAATGATCAAATAAAAATGTAAGGAACAACAATGCAAGCATAAAAATCACAATAATCAAATACAATTAGGCAAATCAATGAAATAACAAAAAAGTATCCAATAGTTACACTGGGAAAAAGGTTTCTAGGGGAATAACAAGAGGGAAACTGATAAAATGAAGAACAAAATAAAGTAAAAAGGAACTACATTATACATGCGTTTGCATATACATGTGTGTACAGCTGTAAGAAGTGTATACATGTGTGTATATGTGTATGTGACGCTGTAAAAAAAAAAAAACACTGAAAATTAAAGAAACTACCTTTAGTTATGTGTACTGTGTCAGTGTAAATGCATGTATGTATGGATGTTTGAATGCGTGTATGTGTGTGTGTGTAGATGTGTAAAAAGAAGGGCACTTACCATTTCTAGGAGAAAAAGGGGTCAGAAGCAGAGCTTCAGAGTCCAGAATTGCATAGATCAGTAGCAGGAAGTGAATGGGTGGAGCATCACATGAGGTAGGGTCCAGGAAGAAGCAGCACTGGGGAGCAGCATGCAGCAAACAGGAGGAGGTCAGAAGTCGGTTCCTGTGACAATTGCATTGCAGGTCCCACGTGTCCGTCCCCTATGCTCATTGTCTAGGGGGTTGAGCAGCCAGGACAGCCTCTCTGTACTTCAATTTTGCCAGAAGTGCAGAGAGGCAGCCCTTTAAACAGAGAACGTAGCTCCTACATTCCTGGCGCTTAGAGCCTTTTTTTGCCAGAACATAGAAGCGACATTCTTGACGTTTAAAGGATTAATTACACTTATCCAGGTTTATAAATATAACCATGCAGATGGCAAATATTTTCACTGTGCAAATAATTCTGGGCTGCACAAAGTTTATAAATGAGCCCCAACATATGATGATGCACATTACAGAACATACCTTATCCAGAAAACCCCAGACCCCAAGAATTCCTGTTAATAAATCCCACGCATGTACTATATAAATAAACATTAGTAGTCAATTACTCAACAAAGTGGTATTCACACACTTATGAACTTCCTACTGTGTGGAGGGCACAAAAACCTTGCTAAACATGGAATACTAAGTTGATAAATTACAGCCAAGTCATGCAAAATTAAAAATGATGCAACTTGTCAATTTGCAACACTTGATAAATATGTCCCAAAGGTCTTCTAGCTCATACCATGAGCTGATTTCTCTTCAGACATTTCTAAAAGATTATCCTCTACAACAAAGGGAAAAAACTGTTTTTCAAGTTAAAAAAATGTGACCTTAAAATGACTGCAATATTTACAATAACACACCTTTATCTTTGTCTTTAACAGTAAACTTTAAACTCAGTATTATTCAGATTGTACAATTAAAATATTATGGGGCAAATTTACTAAAGGTCAAAGTGGCTGGTCAAATATTCGCCAGAAATCCCATCCGCAGGAACTTTTCCATTTTTCAGGATTAGAAGACAATTTGATAGCGAAAGAGTACATTGCTAATTAAGTTTTGCATCTGTAATGGCCTGCCTGGAGTTGAACCAGGGACTTAATGTTTCTGGGCTGTTTGACTTACCATTGCTCTATGTGAGAAGTTAGGTTTTGCTCTGGTTCACTCCCATTGCTATACATGTAACTGCAAGTAAGGCAGGGCTTTGTTCAGCTGTTATATACAGATGCAGTCACTTTGGATTGTGAGTTAAATGCATCGTGACTTAACTCATCTATCTCATTTATCCCACTTAGCACAGAATATTGTGTCACAGCATCCCATCCAATTCAAGAGTTCACCATTGAAAACAATGGGTCTTTGGTATGCTAATGAAAAGGTTAAATGCATTAAATTAGTTAAGATAACTTTAGATAACACAGTTTCTTCAATTAGCCCTGAGTCACGACGCATTTAACTTACAAATCCAAGTGACTCCATCTGTATCAGACCCATGTGATCAGCGTAAGCCATTATACTGCCTATAAAGACCCCTGTCCTGCACTGAATCAATGCCCAATATAGGTTCTGCTATTGTGAGTTCCTGGATGTGTTTCTACTGTGATTTTTGTGTTTGACCTTCTTGCCTGTTCCTGACTTTGATTCTCGCTGCCTGTCCAGACCTCCTTGCCTGTGACCTCGACTACGCTTCTGTCTGATCCTTGTTATTTACCCGGCCTGTTCCTTGACTACATTTCTTGTCCTCCGTTCCTTTACCACGCGTGGTTCCCTTGCTCGCCCAGAACTCTCCCCCTGGTCCTCTCACATTAAGACCTGGCGGCATCCAATTAGCTGAGGGCTCCTCCCGAAGTGAAAGGTGCCTGTTAAAGGCAGAACAGTGAGCCGTGACTGGGACCTTGGGGTTTGTTCTGGGTTTTGGGATACCAATCGTTACAGCATCCTTTTGCCTGGTGAATTTTCTCGCAAGTGAACAATAGTTACTCCACAAATTCAGTTATGTGTGAATTTTCCTTTACATTACCCCTTTCACCAGAGTATCCTTCGCCAGCTTAGACCTGGCAAACTGATAAAATGAAGCTACATCCTCCACTTATGCAAGTGACATCATTTCCTGTATGCTGAAGAGTCATAAAAAAAAGCTAGCAGTTTAAAAATAAAAAAGCTGTCTTGCAACTGTTAATTTTTGTTTTGTTTTTTTTAACCATTTGAGGGGCATGCCACATTTGTTTTAGGGCAGGCTCACGTCTAGGACATTACAGTATCTCTGGCGGGCTCACGTCTAGGACATTACAGGATCTCTTTTGTCTTTATTTTGCTTCCTTGGACATTTTTAATAATAAGTGGCCACTTCAAGCATTTGCACCAACATCTCTAATAAAGTATGTACCTGCCCTATTCAAATTGATCTAAGTGTAAGTGTGCTAAGTTTTGCCAGGCAGAAATTAATAGAGAAAGTTCACTATGAAATGCTTGCACTGACAAATTTACGCTAGCAAAACTTCAGCAGTGTTTGGCTGCTGAGACACAACTTCACATTTAAGTAAATCAGCATAGTGGTAACAAAGTGTGGCAAGCGTTCAAAGGCTAGCCCTTTAAAGGAGAAGTAAAGTAAAAAATCAAATAAAGCTCTAATTGCTGACCATGAAATAAAAGTATCCTTACCAGTAAGCATTCCCTCTTTCTTTTTTCCATTAAGGTTTGTGCCTTCATCGTTTTTAAAAAAAGCTCAAAGCTGTATATGGAAGCATTCCCTAGCTGCAGTCCAAAAACTAGTCATATTAGGGCACACGCATGCGCAATCGTTCCCAGCAGTGCCCTGCGCATGTGCACAAGTATATTGTAACTTCCCTTTGAAGAGCTGACGTTGCAGGCACGTGATTTAGACTTTTGTAATTCCTGACCTCTCGGCAGGGCCTGCTTTAACTCAAGCGCCAATCTCAATGCTTCTTCCCTATTGCTTGGTAACCAGGGAAGCTTACAAGCTCCTGTGCTCGCTCCGGTTTTAATTTACAGTTTGGCAGCGAGCGCAGGAGCTGAGGGGCAGAGGTCAACTAAATGTTCCCAGCGTTCCGGTCTGTCTGACAATGGTCTGCATTAATACATTATTGATTCAAGGAAAACGCGCAATTTAAAAAGAAGCATTTATTTCAACTCCTCCTTGTTTAGAGGCTGTTAGACAGGAATGAGCTCATCATGAAGGAGGAGCACTACAGTGTAGGCGCAAGGCAGAAGTGACGTG
Source organism: Xenopus borealis (assembly GCA_024363595.1). Taxonomy (NCBI): domain Eukaryota; kingdom Metazoa; phylum Chordata; class Amphibia; order Anura; family Pipidae; genus Xenopus; species Xenopus borealis. The sequence continues at coordinate 130,412,616 of CM044433.1, read as the reverse complement.
GTGAATAGAAAATTTTGAACAGAGGAGATACTAATGAACAAGGGTGCACAAAGCCACTACTAAATAAACACTTTTTAATGCAGAGTTTCAGGAAGGGGGCTACTGGAAAACAGAAAGAAATAGGTATCGTTTTTTAACTTTACTTCTCCTTTAATGAATTTGCCCCAATTATTGATTTTGGTTGTATTCATACTACTTTTGTAATTCTGTAATTCATTTACCCTGTAAATGTATTCCATAATTGTATTTATTTTTAAGTATATTTTTCTTAATTGATATATTATACAATTTAGAAATAACAAAATTAAAAATGTCCACATTAGCTAGTTACAGAAAAAATGTAAGATACAGATAATTACAAATGCAAACACTTTTAGCTTTCTTGTTGACTAAGCTCTGCTGCACTACATGATTGCACATATGATACAATATAATGCCATATGAATGTATACCAAAGCTGCATACATTCAGTACTTAACTACTAAAAGCATGTGTAGGATGTAACTGTGATAATAATCTGTGTCTGACAAACATTCACTACACAACAAAATGCACTGAAACACAAACAGTCCAACTTATGCCTATGAATTTTTCACAGGAAGAGATATCCTTCTTCACTTTTGGCAATAGTGGTTGCCTATTATATAATCCATAGTGCTCCCTAGAGCAATTGAACAACATTTTTATTATTTACATGTATTTCTATAGCACCAACTTATTTCGTAGCACTGTAAAATTATAGTAGCCTCCTCAAATATTCCCTAGATAATATGCTTAAATTTAAAAATGTGTGTTTCTAAACATTACTTTTTACAACACATCATGGAAGTATTTCATGTTTAGGAAATACACGGCAATGATGGCTGTCAGACTGACCGAGTTGCCACTGCTTAACCAAGAGTATATAATTGGTTTGAATAGCAACAATTACTGACCATTTGTAAGTGTAGAACCTTATGGTGGATATGAAGAAATGTAAACTTTAAGGATGTTTAATAATGGAAATAAGTTTAGTTTACAGTGCTGTCCTTGTCGAGGCAAATTCCTCATGGCACATTTAACAGATATGGAGTGTGGAGCATGAAATTAAGAGAGAACATTTATTTGCATTTTCTATAGGTTATCCAGACTTCAACCAAATATAAACACCAATTTATAGTTTATGGGATGACGTTATAGACCTATAACCAGGAATTCAGTGGGTCTGACTATGATTTGCAATCCAGTGACAAAAAGGTAGTGATGGCAGTCATATGGAATATATTTATTACATTTTTGCCATGTAAGTTACTAAAAAGTAAACATGCTTTTATCTGGCCTAATTGCCATGTTGAGTGAAATTCCCTATTTTGTGCCTAAAGCAAAGCAATATGTACTGTATGGCCTTATTCACTTTGCAGACATCATTATGATACAGCCCCTTCATTCCCAATCTACAAATGGAATTGGAGATCTCTCCAGCCATTCCCCTTTCTAACTAAGGAGTTGCCTGGTGCCTTGTTTGGAAGAAAATGTTCCTATGAATAACAGTTATAACATAGTAGTAAAGAGCTTTGGCAATGTATTTATTGAAGAGCCAAAAATGCCTTAATCAAAATATAATTTTGCCCTCTCAGTGCTTTTTAGTGACATTTTGCAGATTTACAAATGTTTCCATGGTTTCTCATATTTTTGTAAAGCCAAACACACTACTGGCTGTTATTTAAAAAGTGTAATATGCAGACTTGTACAGTAAGTTGCATGTTACCACTCACTATTAATTAAACTAGTTAAGACAGTTTAAAATATATGATCAATCATTTGGTATGAGAATTGTTTTAAATATTTTTCATCCAATTTATATAAATATTTTAATTATTTTAACCAGAACTACTTTTTTTGAACCTTGTTCTATTCCAACATATTATGTTTCATTTCATTCTATCACCCATTGGCTTCAAAGAATTATTTCATGTTGTGTCTTTTTTTGAAAATTCTGTTATTTACTGTGTTAAATCTCTTGTTCAACATTTCAGTGCCTCGAGTTCTTACCTCAGCTAGGCTGATGCTGTCAAGAATTTAGACCTATGGCTCTGAATAACAGTTAAAAAAATGCATAAACTCTACATAATTTAATATAAGTGTTGCCATTAAGCAATATCTGCCTCAGGTGGTTGTTTCACATATCTAAATTATAAATGATGTAATTAAAGCAATGGTTTTGTTTTTTGTCTACTATGTTCAGAGTTAGATAATGTTTGACACGTACTATGGGTTTTAAAAATGTTATTTAAAAATGTACATTTTCTAATTTTCTAGTTTAAAAGGTGTTCTTGGAGGTTTTATGACTGCTTTGCTGTCCACAGATAAATCAAATGGGTTATTAATGTGTGTGGTAGAAAGTAGGTCATGCTTCAAGGTTCACATCGAGTACAAAAACATGCAACTGTATCACCTGAAAAAAAAGACTGTTAGAATACCCTAAATTATTAACATTGCACAAGAGAGAAGGGATGAGGCCAACACTATCAAGTTGCTGAGGGCTAGGGGATAGACACATATTTCATTAAAAAAAAAAAAATTTTAATTACTCTGACATGTTGCTCTAAAAACCCAGAACATCTGTATCACTCAAGCAAGTTCTACATCTAATTTCTGATGACATTCTTGAATAGTAGTGATGGGCGAAACGGCCGCGTTTCGCTTCGCCGAAAAATTCGCGAATTTCCAAAAACGCGCGATTCGTTTTTGGCGGCAAATTTTTCCTGCCGTTTCGCGAATTTATTCGCCAGCGGCGAATCATGGGAATTCGCCGCGAATTCGCCCCTGGCGAATAAATTCGCCCATCACTATTGAATAGTCATGTGTTTGAAAAATACCACAGGTATACAGGCCACAAATAAGGAATCATAATTAGTTATCAGGCACAATCCAAGATACAAGAAACATTATTTTAACAGATAAAAAAATACTATACACTATACTATGTTACATTTTTGCTTCAATTGCAGAAAAAAACACTATTGCCATTTTTAAATCTACTGAGTTTCTTTTGTATTTTTCCCACATTTTCTACTTAAAAAATCATACAACAAAAAATAACTCTAACCACCTAAAGCTTGCCAAGCTTTATATTTCTTTCTTTTTCACAATTTTTTAAGAAAAATATTTGAGGGGAAAATGAGGAAACCATACTTAAACGAATATGTCATTGTGTGAATGTGTGAATGACACTAAAATGAGAGAAATAAGAGCATTTGTTTATCATGCTTAATTACATAACATTGCAACACAGTTTCCAAATGTACAGATGGATTTGTGCATTAAATGCATAGTGACTCAGGGTTAATTGAAATAACTGTGTTATCTGAAGTCATCTTAACTCATTTAATGCATTTAACCTTTTCATTAGCATACCAAACCACCATTGTTTTCAATGGTGAACTCTTTAATTGGATTGGATGCTGTGACACAATATTCTGTGTTAAGTGAGATAAATGGGATATCTGAGTTTAGTTATTCTGTGTCAAACAAACAATCCAAAGTGGCTTCATCTGTATATGCAGCTCTTTTCATGTAAGACAGGGGTGTGTAAAAAGAATGCTATGGCAAATGTGAAGACTGCATGCACCTGAAGGATAAAAAAAATACCAATACAACAATAAATGAGTTTTCTTTTGTTCCTTTTATTTTTGCTAAAGTGTTAAGAATATTAAAAAAACACAGTTTACATGTATTGCAATTACTGAATTGATTTTCTTATAGGCTCTGAATCAATGTCACCTTGATATAGGATATTCCAAGAATTACATATGTGGCATTAAGCTACCAGCACCTAAATCCTTTCCACAAACTGTTGAGAATCCCCATAGTTAATCTCTTAATAACAGTTTCCTTTCAAACAATTCATCTATTGGCATAAAGCTTGAAGCAGATTCAAACAGACCCATCTAATAAATATTTGAATAAGAAGAACTAATTTAGTTATATTTGTCAACCTTATCTTGTATTAGAAATTGACTTTGTAAAAATGTCATGCTTGACAATATTATTATAACCTAACTGGTTGTATTTCTCACTAGCAAAAATATTTTTTTCATTTATTTTAATCATTTTCTATGACATTTTCATATATATCTGCACACAAACATATACAGATCACAAAACAGTGTGTGTGTGTGTTTATGGGAGCACATCCCTTACTGATTAAGTTAAAATATAACCTTTGTTACTACTAATATTTAAATTGTCAATTTAAAACTTGGCTCATAGATGAAGCTCAATTTTAGTTGAAGATCTTGAGCTGTAGATCTGGATATTGTGCTTGATCAAGAATGATCCAAATCACTCAAGACATGAACAAATTCTAATACTACAGCATCACCAGCAAAGCATTTCACAACTGTATAAGCACTGCTTCAAGTGGAAGTTCCTTTTGTAGTGTAAGGGGTGGGCTTTTAGTGTTTGTTCTTTTCTGTGGAATAAAATATACCTATTTGTCTATCATGTCCTCTAATCTAGTTAAAGAGTAATCATGTCTCCTTGCATTTCTCCAGAAAATAACAACTGTCATGTCTCTATTTTGAGTCGATCCTTAAGCTCAGTAACTGACATGAGCATAGAGCATGTGCAGTGAATCAACTGAAAAGAAGATGGGAACTAGTAGGGCTTCTTTGGAGGCATGAATGTTTCCTGCTAAATGGCTGTGCTTGCCTCAGGCTGGTACAGAAGCCCAAATTATAATGTGCAGCATTTATAGCCTACTTCCTTAGTTATAATGTGGCCTTATCAGTCAATGCCCTTTTTAATGCAAGAATTGCAATATTTGCATTAGTACTTGTTGCTTGGCACTACCTAGAGCTGAACAGCCTATAATAGTGAATTGCACCAAAATGCATATTTTCCTGGAAACATCAAGAGCAAAAGAGTTAGCAGTTATTTACTAATTGTAATAAATCAGCCATATAACAAATATGAAGTTCCAAATAAAGGGTTTCACAGTAGCATAGGCACTGTTATGAAGCTGTGAAATCAATTATATTAACATTATAGCATTATACATTTTAGCATTACATTAACATTATAGTATTAAGACCAGTGAAGAGCTAAAATAAATATTATACTTGGAATCCCAAAGAATACCCCCCATACACGATATTGTAATGACAAGGGTGAAGATTTGCCAAAACTAATGTAACATACTGTAACTTTAAAGCAATACAATGTAAATAATGCTCCACAAATACAACAGCCAGGTTAAACGTTACATGCTCCATAGCTTAATGGCAAATGATGTATCAAAGTCTTAGTTATGATGACAAAATATGATAATAAGTGTGTCTCTATATGCCTGACCTAATGTAATGAATGTAAGGAATCAGTCCATCCACATGAGAGGCAAGCATTAAGAGCATAAGTAAAACTTAAAAATGAGTGAATGTAAAATTGATGAGGGTGCTATTCTAAGCACTTTTGCATTGTACATTCCATTTTTTTTAATTCCAAGATGTTAAAGGTTGTATGTACTGTAAACATGAATCACTTTTGTTACAACAGCGCCACCTTTCTCAAATCTTTCCTAAGCAGAACACCAGAGCAGCCTGTTCTTTCTCCTGACAACTTCGTTTAAAACTTGGTGGTCAGACTGACATGAAAATTAATGTAATTAATGTACATTGCAAAAGTTATTGAATTTTTTTTTTAATTCCAAGATATCAAAGGTTGCATGTACTGTTAACATGAATGACTTTTATTACAACAGCACCACCTTTCTCAAATCGTTCCTAAGCAGAACACCAGAGCAGCCTTTTCTTTCTCCAGACAGTGCAGATGTGTTCTGAATGCCCCCACTCTCATGTAGCAGAATTGGAGTCTCCCTGCAGAGAACTGATCCTTTCTACTTACTGTATGTCACTTCATTGTACATCCTGCTTTCATTGTACATCCTGCCACAGAGTGCAGTACATCAACCTCACATTGGTCTATCATGCATTTGTATTACACACACAAAAAAAATTGTTTTGTGTTATCAGTTCTTCTTCCAAGATCTTTTAAGAAAAGGTAAATAAAAAGTGTTCCACTTGAGGTCATTCACTTGTTTCATAATACAATGCTAATATTTTGTTTCAGACTGCTCCTTGTCTTTTCAGAACCAACAAGCAGTATACAGCATCTGCAGGTTATTGTCTTTGTCCTTGAATAGAGAGAATGATTCATTTTACATTTCTATTCCAAGCATTTTTTTTAATCTTAGACACAGACAGTACAGTCCTTCCTTTACAGTCATAATGCACTTGTTGTTCATTACATGGTAATCGGCCTCACTAGAACACAATGCTTTATTCTGATGGCACATGGGTCATTCTGAATACAATTACTCATTGGCTGGAAGGGGAAGTGAACACTGCTTTTAGTGCAAAGTCTATGTTCAGTCAGTTTATTTCAGTAGCCAACTTTGTTTGGATAGGCGTGGGGATGTCATCATAACAGATAGTTTATGATTAAAATACATTTGATAAGCATAACAAAGGAATTAAAAATACAAGAGGGTTCTTCTTAATTACATGGAGAATGAAATATTTAAATAGGCATACTTTTTCAGCTTCTAATTATACACCACACACCTTCACAATATAATAATTCTAGACTAAGACCTTGTACATCAAAACATCTTTACAGCATCAAACCATCTGTCATGAGTCTCTGGATCTAATAATGTATTCCTAGTCACCATACTTTACATGATAACTTCATGTACACTGGCTATATAAAGGAAAGTGGGCTCCACTGGGATGTGGGTTTGTGTTAATCTTGAATAATCCCTGTAAAAAAGTGCCTAAAATAGTCAGCTCTAAAAATATAATATAATTCAGAATAATAACATGCATACTGGATTCAGGGTTGACCCAGAACTTTGTTAACAATACTTACTGGACAAAACTGCTTGTTTGATTCACTAACACATATATTTTTGGAAAGGAGTTAAAATGTACAGATCTTGAGTGTAAAACTAGTGAGTTTCAACCAACAAGACAACATATTCTGATGTTTATGATTATGAACTGGTTAAATTACTTGTAAATTGTTATGCTGATTTTTTTTTTTTTAACACATATTCACCAAACACAATAACTCTCAGACACAGAAGAAGTTGATGCAAGGGTGAAAAAAAAAATCAACGGGACTACACTGTTTAAACTGTTTTAATTGACAGTAATCTTCTGGACTGATGTTTTCCTATACAAAATATTAAAGGAAGAGATAATGAAATGCGAGACACCTAATTATTTCGCTATTTCCAAAGGTCAGATAATTTAAATTAAATACACATAAAATTGGAGAGCACAGCAAAGCAAACAAAACATAATAAAAATCAATGTGTCGTTGAGTTGATTTTATTGAAATTAATCAGCAGAAAGATCCCTCTGAAACTTGCATGTGTGTGCTTTTCCTAATGAATAGGACAGAACTGATCATGTATAACCATGATGTTTAATGATAATTTTTCTTCCTTTATTTTATGAATATAATGACAAATGCAAAGTCAAACTACTTGGAAAAAATCCAAATTGTTTTTTCAGTCTATGACAGCCTAAATATGCAAAGCAAGTAGAATCACTAAGCTTATGAAAATGCTGAAATCATAATTTTCAGCGTCTATTTAAAATTCTTCTGCAGTTTCTGCAATAAGATGAAATTCACTTATATTAAAAAAATATATGTCCTTTGTTCCTGTTTAGTTTATGTACTATTGATTGACACATTGAAAGAGTGCTAAAGATAATGTTTTTTTTTTCCTTTACTGTAAATGGTATTTAAAGCCATGATGGGACAATGTGCAAACACAGTTATCTAAACCTGTGTTATTTTCATTTCTCACATTGCCCCACTTCTTTTGCCCTAGGGTGCAGTTCTTTTTGCTCCTAGAATAGAAAAAAATAGGCTAATCTGACTCTCTAAATGCAATGCTGCCTATGCTTAGTTTTGATATATCCACAATAGGCCTGTGTTTCCTCTGCCACATAATGCTGAGCTTGTACTACACATTCTTAAGGGGTGCAATTTTGTTTCTTGCATTTGCACCCATGGAATTCATAAAATAGTCTCTTGCGCCATACGTAAGAAAGGGTACTAAGTTTTCAGAGGAGCAGTGACCCATAGCACCCAAGTACATACTAAAATGGCACTTTGAGTAGTGCAAAAAGTTTGTTTTGCATAACATAGTGAATACAAATGGTGAAAAAGTGAAATAGTGAGTAGAAAGTGATTATATTTAAAAACGAATCTAACTAGGCTAAAGCTATAAAAAAATATCACAGTGGGAAGTGCCAAGCCCACTGCTTCTCATTGCATAGGGTACATGCAATAAAGAGGCTGTGTCTGGAGATGATTCTTCCCTCTGTAGAGTTGCAATCACAGTTGGTGATTAGTGATGAGCGAATTGGTCTATTTTTTCTTTGCCCACAAATGAGTGAAACACACTGAAGTCAACTGGAGATTTTTCAGAGAGACTTTTACCACGGTGGTGCAGTGACTTTTTCAACACAAAATACATTGAAGTCTATAAGAACTTTTGCTTTAATGCAGAATACAATGGATTACATTGTGCCTTTTTGTTTTTGCTGCAACTTTTTTTTTACACAAAATACATTGGGCTTTTATTTTCACATTTTTTCATGGTGAAAATGTTTGTGGCCAAATTTTTCAGCTATATAATGAAAATAGTTGCTGATGGAAAATGTGGAAAATCTTGCTAGTCATTATTGGAGATCCCCACATAAAATACATTTTATTTATTACATGTGTTGGGATGGGAAGAGAAATGGCAGAAGAGGTTCAGCATAGGTAATTTTAAGGGTTTATACCTTGTTTTGTAATAGAAGTTAAATACAAGTAAGCTAAAGCAGATGTAGCAATAGTCTATTAGAAAAGGCTACATACATAGTCCGCTGTCACTACACATGGGTTATACAAAACAGATTTAGATAATACAAACCAAATTGAAATGTAGAATGAACTGTTCACAAATGTATTCATTAATTTCCCTGTTCACTTCTTGTTTTATTCCCGCATTTAGAATGCACGGCTGAAGAATTAACCTATCGGTAGCTGGAGAACATTTTTATTAAAATAAATGAATACTTTAGGCTAGAAATACCTTTGATCATTGCCATGTTAAATTGAATAGCAATGAAGTATATGAACACATTCCTCTATTGGGATATTGCAGCAAGTCAGGACCTGCACACACACAAATAAAGACATTAAAAAAATAAAGACAAAAAAAAATAAGGTTTATCAATGTATTCATTGCTTTTAAAATAAAGCTAAATGCGATTTTACTGTCTAGAGCCATAAGAAAGTATTTTCATGTACATTCCTATTATTTTCAGATAGGAAGTCTACCATAGAATTTGCTTTTGCCAATTTCCTTTATTTTGCTACATGACAAATGCTTTGTATAGCTGCGAGCACTGAAATGAATCTGCTACTCATACTCATTAAAGTCACCCTTCCTGTTCGTGAGGGAGAAAGGTGTTCTAAAAGTTTTCCATCATAATGACATTTGGACAGGCAAAGCCAGTGTTCTATCTCCAATTTCATTAAATTAGCAAGCTCACTTTTGCCCTCATTTCTTATTGTGTTCTTCAAAGGGATAAAACAGAATGAAAAAGTAGTAAGTGGCAAAACAAAAATGACATTCATTTTCCTGATCTGTCGCTTAAACTAAATTTGTTGGTGTTTTAAAATCACATGTATTTGAGCATGAATATAAGATCAAATGAGGAAATACTGCTCATTTTCAAGCTAGCTTCTTTGAAAACTAAGTGCTTTGACAGTTTTTCCAAGATAGAGGCAGATATGTCAGCAGGAATCTCAACAATTTGCATTGTTAGTTTAAACAGAGTGTGATGGCAATAGAAAGGTGCCTATAAATTCTGATGATTCCTGTTGTTAAACAAATTGTTAGAGGATTCTGGGTATTTTTGGAAAAAGAATGAGCTTTCAAGATGAACATTTAAGTAAAAACTAGTCATATTGTGCATCTATCAAACATCTGAATCTAATGGTTACAAAGATTATACCATCAAGGAACAAAACAGCCTTGTAACAAAATACATTAGACCTATCTCATATAGAGAACAATAAAGTGCCAAAATAACAAAAGCATACAGATGCAATTACATTTAAACTACCTAAAATCAACTCTGTATCAACCAATTTATATTCAGTTTTGGTCTCACAGAAGCAAACAAAGCTGTGTGTTCCCCTGCATTTAATGATTACACTTAATTTTAATGATATTAAAAATTCACAAAGAAAACAAACACAATCGGATGAAATTGCAGACAGCCATTATAAAATATTTGCAATTTAAGAAGAATGTTTATTACACATACTGTACATAATATATGCCTTTATACATGCCACACTCTTCTAGATGTACAAAACTAATTAGTGGATTTGTTTGTGGGTTATTATATGTCTTACCAAGTGTTTTAAATTAGGGTTCTGATTAAAGGAAGTCAAAACTAAATAAGGAAATAAGAAACCAAGACATGGGGAAAAACAGAAAAGTCTGGCCTTGTACTAGAATAAAAAGCATATTAGACAGATATCTGCTCTCCTGTAAATCTGTACATCCTGATTCAGCAGAGAAAGCAATTAAAAAGGTACAAGAAGGTTATGCACATATGTAAGGAACAATTGTACATCTTGTTAACAAGAAAAAGAGCAAAGCAAGTAAAGGTAGGGAACCAGTGTTTTTATTACATCAAATACATTGGGGCTCTCCTAAACATAGAGCAGTGCAGAACGATTTGCACAGTGAAATATTTGCCCTTAACAAATTAAGAAAGAGGGAAACCTATTTGATACACAAAATTAACACATTAAGCCCCGGAGGCCTCAATATTGATCTTGATTTAGCTGCTTTTAATTTAAACATTCTTAATATCCAAATTGGACACTGCCATAATTTTACATTGTATTTTATAAAGGTTTTTAATATGAATTTATATATACATGATATATACAATATACAATTTACAAGTGTGACTATGTAACAAAATGTTTAGGAATTATATGGGTTAGAAGCAGGACTTTAAGTCTGCTTTGTTTTTAGAAACGTGATTGTAATCTTATTGTTTACACAAACTATTTTTCCCTATGTTATAACTACCTTGTGCAAACTAGACAGTGTCAAAATGTTGATAATTATATGCATTACAAAACCACCAGACAAAGGGAAATGCACCTTGCATAAAACCACAGGGGTCCTACAGAGGATCATGGGAGTTGTAGTATAATTGCTATGTAGAGAACGGTATGAGGAGACTTATGCTGCAAAAAGATTTTAAACTGGGAACCAAAGAGTGAGCCACACAAAACAAATATGACATGCAAGCTGACTGTTTGTAAGTACATACCCAAAAGGGAAGCCTGATTTGTGTGTGCAGCTTAGGGGGAACCAATTAACTTTTTTTTTCTGAAAACCTTTAACCGTATTGTGGCTGGATTGCCCCTATCAGGCAACATAAAACAGTATTACCCTATGTGCGCTTCCTTCTCTTTTCTATTTTAGATACTTTGCAATATTTGCCCTTTGCATGGTTATATTTAGTGACGGGCGAATCTGTGGCATTTTACTTTGCCAATTTTTTTGTGAATTTCCTGAGAAATTTGTGAAATAGCGAAAAATTTGTGAAACGCCACCAGCATCTTGTTTTGACGTGGGCGTCCATTCTTGAAAACTGACGCCTACGTCCAAAATGAGACGCTGGCAAATTTTCGCCAGGTGAATTTTTCCAGGCATTCTGCAAATGTATTTGTCGCCGCTATTGGGCGGCAAATAAATTCGCCCATCACTAGATATATTGATAGACCTGGATAAGGGTGGTGTATGTATTGAGTAAACACAATTGGTAATGGAAAGACGGGCACAGCAGTAAAAAATGTCAGTGTTCAGGAAAAAACACTGGCAATACGACCATTTGTGAATAAATATGTGGTGCACTAACTTTATAAATTACTCTTTACTTTACTTCTTTGGTGTATGGATATTGGAGGGGTGATGAATTTTTAAGTAACAAATTTGCTTTACTCTGTTGTAAATTGCATCCCATCATGCCCAAGGCAAAAATGATAATGCAGTTTTCTATAAACAGAACATTTTCTGCCTGAGGCCATTGACGCTACAAAGCCAGAGTTTAGAAAATGCATGTTAAAGTCTCAGTTAAATTTTTATTTATTTTATTTTGATGTTATGATTTGATCTTAATTAATCTTCAGGTTTAAATACCATATAGTAACGTAGGTTATAGATAAATATAGTTACCGGCATACCTAGAACATTAGATAAATATTCACTTCAAACTGGACTACCATTCTGCTCCTAACATTCTTCTGTCCTCTCCTAGATTGGGTAGCAGTATGACAACCTTTGCTCTTGTTAATTTATTCACCTCTAAACATGAAAATGCACCCATGTTATGCTTAACTTTTTTTTAGTGTAAGTGAGCTTGAACATAAGTATGGGACCTGTTAACCAGAATGCTTGGGATCTGGGGTTTTCTGGATAATTTGGATCTTCATACCTACTAAATAATAATTTCAAGATGAAATAAACCCAATAGTATTGTTTACCTCCAATAAGGATAATTATATCTTATTTGGGATCAATTACATATTACAGAGAAAATGTAAATAGTTTGGTAACATTTTTTTGTTTACAATGAAGTCTATGGGAGATGCTCTTCAATCAGAGCTTTCTTGGAAATTTGAAATAAATCTGGTGTACCAATATGTTAAGCTGTTATAGATTTACTTGAAAAGAGCAATCATTTGCCTTAGATATAATGAATACACAAGGAAACAATCAAAACAGTAATTATATCACTATTGTTAAAACTGCATTCAACTAAAATTAAATACAATTTTAGCTGCAGAAAATGAAAATTGATTTGAAACAGAGTTCATTTTGCCTAAACAAAATGCAACCGTAACCATTTGTACGATAGTTCAGGTTTTGCATTTTCAATGCCTTGGTGCCTTCTGTCCTCAATGATTGCAAGGTCACAATTGAAAACCCATGATTGTATTCATTGTGTTGTATAAAAATATCTCAATGGATTAAGTGATTTTCTTTCCTCATAAACAGTTTCTGCCCATAACTAAAAGAGTATCAGAAAGGGAACCCAGAACTCCCTTTGGGGAGATGAGTAACTAGAGCACACATTAAATATGTAAAAGCACATTAGGGATAATTAAAGATTTATTTGGTGTCACTGATCTTGCCTGGGATCATGGGGTCAGGACAGCTTCTTAATGACTTTGTTTATTGTTTTACTTCAATACTATTTTTCTAATGGGCAATTGAAAATAGACTTAAGGGATGAAAACATTTGTGACACAGAAGGATGATAACTACTTTACAAAAATGAAAAACAATAGTTTCTTAATTTATTTCAAATTATATCTTATTTGGTCAGGACAGCTTCTTAATGACTGTTTATTTTTTGACTTAAATACTACTTTTCTAATGAGCAATGAAAAATAGACTTAAAAATAGTGAATGACATTTTTTGTGGGGGTATTTTTACAAAAATGAAAAAACAATAATAGCAGGTTAATTTATGTCAAATTATATCTTATAGATAGGATTTACATAAACTATGTTTGTTCAATTAGCAAAAAATAAGTACAGGTACGGGATACATTATCAAGAAACCTGTTATCCAAAAAGTTCCAAATTATGGAAAGGCTGTCTCCCATAGACTCCATTATAATAAAATAATCCATTTCTTTTTAAATGATTTCCTTTTTCTGTGTAATAATAAAACAGTAGCTTGTACTTGATTCAAACATATAAAAAAAATAATCCTTATTGAAAGCAAAACCAGATTGTAGGGTTTATTTAATGTTTACAGGATTTCCTAGTAGACTTAGGTGCAAATTTACAAAATCCACATGAATGGATCAAAGTTTGACCAAATTCCGATCGTACGATTTGGCCACTTCGATCATTGAATACCGAAAATTCGAATGATCGAATAGATTGAATGATCGAATATTCGATCATTTGACCATTCGATGATCGAAGGACTTTAACTTTAAAATATTATTCAACTTCCTATTTCGTCAGATTGAATTTACAGAATAGCAATAGAAGCCTATGGGAATCCCCCCATAGGCTTCTTTTGCAAACACCTGCTCGAATACCATTTGTACGATCGAACGCCTCGATCATTCGAATCTTACAAATTTTTCGAGCAATCGAAGGAAAAAGTACGATTTTTTCGTAAAAATGAACGATCGGTATTCGATCGTACGATTTCATTGAGAAATTGAATATCGAGGAAAAAGATAGCCTAAAACTATTCGATAAGCATTCGATAGCCGAATGCTTATCGAATTTCGAGGGAATTCGGGGGATTTTTAGGGAATTATAGTAAATTTGCCCCTTAAAGAATGAAGATCCAAATTACAGAAAGATCCATTATCCGTAAAACCCCAGGTCCTGATCATTCTGGATAATGGGTCCCATACATGTACTTTCTTTTCTTTTGTATTGAACTACAGGCTTGATGTACTTTTTGGATAGGGTGGTTGTTTTTGTAGTCATACAGTGCAGAAGTATATAATAAAAAGTTATAGTGCTTTCATTATACAGTATATTTTAGATCTTGCTAACCTCCACATAAATTCCAAAGGATAAACAGTTTGAGAAGGTCGTTGATGGCAGTATTCCTTTTAGTGGCTTCAGCTATCAAATTGGGGGCCCCGGTGACTGTCTATGCCAAAGTTTGTTTAGACAATGAGGCATTTTTATACTTAAAAACTGTACAATTATTTAAAGAAAATATTTAGCTTTGTGTAAAATTCTGTAATAAAAAGACATTCATTTGAGAAAAGCTACAATAAAACCAATACTGACTGCTGCCACTTTCTACATAGCATTTTACTCCACTATGCATTTTTATACCCATTGACTAATATGTTATGAGATTCCTAGAGTGGGATAAAATAATGTAGTAACTTACAGACCCATTTTTAAAATTTATGTGTGAGCAAAGGAATCTGATTCTTGCTCAGCAAGGTACACACCCTAAAGAAATAGCATTACTGATGTGATTCACTAGGTGCAAGTTGGTAACTTACAGTATACAGGCTCTAGGTACTAAAAGAACAAGTATCACCTCCTTATGTCACAGATTGCTTCCAGGCCTCTCTTGTTTCCATATTTGCCATACTTTACACTTCTTACAACATTACACACAGTTGATCAAACTATGCTGAGCTGGTGTGGCAAGCAGCAAGGATAGGGCATAAGAAGCACAAGAAGCAGCTAGGAAAACAGACTGGATGCCTATTCTACTTATTGTACAGAAGATCTGAACAGAAGTATAACCTCCACTTTATTGGCAACAATGACTATGATTTTCCCCCTGTAAATAAATGTATCTATTAACTTTAAAATTTTTGAAAATGCTACAATATATTTTATTCTCTTAATAACTTGCTAAATACAAAATATTTTTTGTATGAAAAAATTAAAATCTTTAACAGCAGTAGGTCAAGAAGAAAAGTTGAATTATTATATCAATTTTATTGGAATACATTAATGTTACTCTTCAATTTCTTTTAATTAGAATCCTCTCTTTGATAAAGAAGGTCACAGTTCAAAAAGGCCTTCAGTTCACACTGTGAGATGTCTCTACTGTGATAAGTAATTTAGGTAATTAAGGAAAAAATATGAAAATGCAAATACTGTCACTGTATAAATTAAGGCAAAGAGGCATGCATGCTCACATTATTTTATGTAATCAAATATTTGACTTCATATCCCATTATGCCAAATCAGGCTTTTCAGTTGTTGATAGATACAACTGTAAATGCCTAGCTGCAATGTACTACTTTAATTTGTTTTTAATAATAGATGTTCTACAAATATCATGGAGAATTTGAATAGCATGTGCAACAAATTACTGTAATTCCATGACACTAACAGCCACAGGAAAGGTATACTCTTGCTTCTAGACAGGTAAAGAATCTATCTGGAAACCTGTTATCTAGAACATTTTCACAAACAGCATTTCCCATAGTTTAATCTTTTAACAAAAATTACGCAATGTTGACCAATTTGCTTTTATCTTTCAAAGTCAGCATGAATACCATTGTTGGCCAACTGTATATTGCACCATCATGATCTATCTTATGGAAAGATCAATGATCTGGACCTGGAATATAAAAACAAACATCTGCTTATTTGGAAGAGTTGGACAAACTTAAGTATTATTACAATGCCTCACCTCTGCAGTCTTTTTGATAACCTGTAGATAGTAGAGGTATGGGACTTGTTATCCATAATTCTCATATATTTTTCTTGTTGTTTTTTTTCATGAACTTAAAAAAGGAGGGTATTTTTTTAATATATGTATGGAGCCTGTTATCCTGAATGCATGGGACCTCAGATGTTCTGGATAACTAATCGTTCTGTAATTTTGGGTCTTCATACCTTAAGGGACAGATTTATCAAGGGTCAAATTTTGAAGTAATGGTAGTATTTTAAAAATTGCTTGAAAATAGCTTGAAATTTGAATTTGTTTTATTAAAAATTAAATTTAGACCCTGGATAAATTTGCCTCTAAGTCTGTCAGGA
>CM044433.1:130363190-130383694 GCA_024363595.1 Xenopus borealis | reverse complement strand
AATAATATTAATAATTGTAGGACAATGCTAAGCTGAACTGCAATGCAATTTTGCCTTTCCCTTGACTCCAATGCATTTTAGTGAAAGTTCATAGTTAAAAAAAAAACACCCTGAGTTTACTCATCACTGGGGTTAATTGTTAAGGGTCTTAAATGTCAGTGTTAGCAGCTTACATAAATTCATCTCATAAGATTAATTAAAAAAAACTTGACCAAACTCCCACGTCTGATTTTAGCTTATTTGTTAAAAGAAAACTCAATTTAACCGGATCATGAAAAAACTTGATAAAATCCAGCGAAAGCTTGAATTGTACACATATTTAAGGCTCTTTCCCAAATCGCTTGAATTTTTCAATTTTTTTCCAATATTTTTTTAACTAAACCCATTGCAGACCACAATGACTTTGTGGACAAGTCTGAGATGGCAGATTTTCAGATTTGAGCTTTTTGCAGCATCAGGGTATAATAATTCTTTAAAAAAAAAATTTCCTTTAAAAATTTGAGTTTTCTAGTGAAAATTTTTTTTTCGAGATTTCACAAATTGACCCTTAATAAATAACCCCCTTAATTTGGGTGGAATTCAGAGTCATGACATTTCCAAGAACTTGTTCATAATGTTTTTAGCAAAGTCACCTCCTGATTTAAATTGAAAGTGCCCCATGGTGTCTCTTTGCACTTAATTGCTGCTTCTTTGTTCGCATTACATTCATGTGAGCCTTGTGTTTCCAACAGAAAGAATGCTTAATTTAATTAATTTGTGTTTAGTGTAGTTATTTTCATATTAGAAATGTTCGCAAATTTTTATCAAAATCTGTTGAGTTTCAGTTTTAGAGTGCCTGCAGTTTATGTTTACTGGGTAAGTATTCTGGCTTCCAGTACAGGTATAGTAGCTGTTATCCAAAATGCTGAGTATCTGGGGTTTTGGGGATAACAGATCTCATACCAAATCATACCAAGTCTGCTAAAAAAATATGTAAACATTGTTTTTCTCCAATAGGGATTATTGATGTTTTAATATGAATCAAGTATAAGTATAAACATTATTGAATAAAATGGAGTCTATGGGAAAAAGTCTTTCCATAATTTGACACTACCTAGATAATGGGTTTCCAGATACAATATTCCATATTTGTACTCCATTAATATTTGGTATTTCTTCATCTCACATGAAACCTGGTTTTAAAATATGCACAAGTTTTTTCTAACTGAACTGCAGCTGTTTGTTTTTATAATTATGTAATTTTGTGCCCCCAAATAGTATTTCCTAATTTTGTACTGAATATTTAACTCTATTGCATGTAGCCAATATTAAAGTATATTTCTTATTTGTTGTGCAAAGTTTTCTTTATTATGGCCAAATAACTGCCAAGCAAAATAACCATATCATACATTGATTCTTCTGCCACATTTTTCGTTCATTGTTTGAAAGAAAGCAATAAATAATAATTATCTCTATTTGACAGTGCAATCCTTGTTAGAAAGAATGAATATAAAATTGTCCACAGGAGAGCACAGATCAGATCATTAGTAACTATGGCTTTGTTTAGCAAGTTTTCCACAGTAAATGTTCTGGAGTTTTGCTTTATTTGTCACCACACAATAAAAGTGTGTGTAAAGTGTGTATTAATATTACAAGAAAAAAATCTAAATGTACATCTAAACAAGCAATGAAACATAAATGATGACCATATCATATAGTAACTGTAAAGACTACTGTATTTGAGCTAAATTTAATGAGAAAACATATTGTGGCTTATCATCAGTTTTCTAGTTTGGTATCAGTTTGGATGACTGTAGAGCCGTACAAAAAGACACACAATCACAATCCAATGCATTTATTAACAGTTAGCAGAGGATTGCTTTTGTTCATAAGACGCATATTTGTCTCCAAAAGCAAATCTGTATTTGCTTTTACTTAACCCAATTCAACTGATCATCACTAAAAAGCCATACCTGGAAAAAATTCCACTCATCTCTACTAGCTGTAGCTGGTCTTCAAAAAAAGCATTAAGTACAGTTCAACTTTTTTTCAAACAGCACAACGCCCCCCCCAAAAAAACATTGCAGTCTTTGTGGTGTTGGGTAATATATGGTGCAACTGGTCTGAAGTAGCAGTGACTAGACATTAGACCAGGACACACTAGGCAAAATGCATTTCTAAATTGTATAAATGACTTGTACTGATTATGCAAGCAGTTAAATTGATTCTGTCATGATTTTTATGGTTTCATTTTTATTTCTAAACTGTACTAGTTACTTTACAAATAGTTACTCTACCATATAAAAATGTATCCCTGGATCAACAAGTATATTTTTTTCAATTTGTAATATTGGTGTGTAGGTAGTCATCTAAGGTCATTGAGCCTGATCTTGTGTTTTCAAAATGAGCCTGCACTTCACAATAGAACTGCTTTCAGATACGCTTGTGTCTCATACTCTCATAACTGGAGGAGTCACAGTAAGACTATACTCTTATCTACCAGGGAGAGGATATCTTTTGCCAGGGAACCTGTTATCAGGTTACCTTCCTATTGTTCTACTGATAGGCTGTTGTGGAGAATGGGAGGGGGCTGATATCACTCCAAGTTGTAGTGCAGCCATAAAAAAAAGACTGAAGATTATCAGAGCACACATCACATAACTTAGGACACCTGAAAAACTAACAACATATCCAGCCCCATTTCAGAGTTCAAAATTAAATATAAAAAAAATTTGTTTGCTTATTTGTTAAATGAATTATACTGCAGAATGCTTCTGGTGTAGCACGAATAACTGATGCATTTCTTTTACAAAAAACTTGTTTCCCAGTGACAGAATCCCTTTAAGTATATGAAAATGTTACCTCAAGCCATTTCCATAAAATAATGTTAGTTTTCAGATAATAATATATATGCTATGGGTTGCCATTGCAGAGAGTAATTAAATATAAAAATGTAAGATTTTGTAAGGTTTGTATGGTCACCACATCTGCTAGCCACTTGTATGACGGGCCTAGTTGTACCCATCTAGTTACTGATGCCCACATGCACAAATGTGTCATTTGTTTTACTTTTTAAATTGTGTAATACAGTATGCTGCCATGTTTAATGCAGCACCTATTACTTTGCTGGCTCTGAATATTACCTACAAATCAAGAAGATGTAAGTTCTAGCAGTGTAAATGTCCCATAATTGTACCAAGACCTGAGAGTGGAAAATAAGGGTAACCAGCCTGTATATGTAGTAGCTGCTGTCATAAAAAGAACAACCATAATGTTATGAAAAAATTAATATCTCATTAAATATATTATTTTAAAACCATAATATGAAAAAATGTGTGCTCAAAGAACAAATCTAAAAATCACTTTTTGCAAAATAATTCCATCAAAACAAATCTAATGCTAAAGTTAGTGCTTATGTACTGTACATTTATTCCATTTAACAAATTGCATAGAGTAGATTCCATTTCTAATGGCTTTAATGAATACAAATGAAAGAGTAACTAAAGTAACTATGAAAACCACCATGAAACACAGTGAAACCTGTTATAAAATATTGCTATAATTAAGAAATTAATCTCCACTTAATTGGTCTGGAAAGCTTCAGATTTCCAAGGTTCATTAAAAAAATTACAGTGACACTGAACTGTTATGTTTTATAATTATTAGTTTTAGCATATTAGAACACTGTACAAACAAATAATATTTTAATTTGATTTATTCTAGAAGCTACTTCTGCTGATTTGACAAACGTACTTGACAGAAAATTTTAGATGTATATCATTGTATCATTCTAAGAAATTTGATTGATTTGATTTAGGCATGGTACTGGTGAAGGTCAAACATTTTAAACCATGCTGTTGTTTATGCAAGATTTAACCACTAGAGGGTAAACAAATTCTAGTCAAATAAGGGTTTACTCATACATACATGTATCTTAATATAAAATTGTAATATTCGTATTTTAAAATAACATTTTGATTTCTACAGTAGGTCTCACAAATGGCTGACTTTTTTGCTCATGAGAAAGAGCTCTGACAGAGGGGCTGGAAGTAAGAAAGATGTACTTGCCATACTACATCAGCTTAGATTGAAGAGGGGCATACATCATCTGCACCTTACCCTAGCAAGGTGCACTTCTCTATTTATATACCTGCCTGACATCATAGAAGAAGCAGGGCATGCATGCACAAGTGTATAAGAATTCACCACTGGAGAAAGAAGTGGGACACTGTGCAGTGGTGGGTGGGTTGGGAGCAGGGTTCAGCCTTAACCCACCTGAGTCCAAACATTATGTGGAAGTTTGCTTGAACTCACCCAAGCCACAGGCTTCTGAGCAGCCCACACATCTCTAGACAGGGCTTAGAGACAAGCAGGTGCTTCCCAGCAGGTCAAGAAGTGTTTTCCAAACATGTGGTAATTAGGGATGGGTGAATTTATTCACCAGCCGCAAATTCAAGGTCAATTCCCGCAGTTCGCTGCCAGCGAATAAATTCGCGAAACGCCCGCAAAAATTCTTCTGGTGAAAATTCGCCTAAGATCACACGCATCCAAACTCCATGGGGTGAATGTCGGTAAGAGTGACCAAGCAAACTTACTCCATTCTGACCATGTGTAAAAAAGAGCATCAACATTTGAGAAGAACCATTCAGGGCATAATGTGATACAAAAAGCGGATGGAACAGGCAGGGGAGTGCATGGCGACACCCTGAATGGGCCTATTGATGTGCTGCAGGGGAATGCCTATTGAAGTGGGTTAATAGTCCCTCTCAGTCAGGTAAATAAGCGGCAGCTGAGAGTGGAGCTGCCTGTAGAGGAAAAGGGTGTGCTCTTATACCTGGGGGTTCTGGCTGCTACCAGTGTTAAAGAGGAAACCTGACACAGAACCAAGAGGCCTAGAACAAAGACAGAGTATGCTTGAATATGTGCTTGAGCCTGAGCTTAAGAGAGAGAGAGACTACCAAGGGGCATGTAACTATGCCTGGAAAGGCAGTAAAGCAGTGAATCTGCCTTGGAAGTAATGTGGCTTGGCTGATACAGAGAAGTTATCTCTAAA
This sequence comes from Xenopus borealis, assembly GCA_024363595.1. Lineage (NCBI taxonomy): Eukaryota > Metazoa > Chordata > Amphibia > Anura > Pipidae > Xenopus > Xenopus borealis. Next base: position 130,378,662 of record CM044433.1, on the reverse strand, counting down.
CTGTGAGTAACAAGGTGCTAACCTTGTGGTGGTCCAGAGGAGGAAGCCCTGGGGTAGTCAGCTGTGAGAGAAATGTTCATATAGGGTATGTATATTGGTATTTCTATAGCACCACTGTACATACAAGTCAAATATGTACAAATACAGTACAATATAGATTAAGAGATTAGCATCAAGGATAGACATCCCTGCCCCATAGATCTTAAAATGTAAATGTAAGGGTAACTTACAGACGCAGTAGGTTACACTGCCATGTAAGAGCCACTGAAGATAAGCATTTTTTAATATTGATTGAATATAGTAAAGGTAAAGATCTAACATCATACGAATAAGGGCCAAGATTTTATTTTATTTATTTATTCTGCCCATATTCTCAAATATAAATAAAGTGAACTAATTAGTTAATTAGTCCCAAATGAATTCAGCTGTTATGATGGGAATGAAACAACATCTATTATAAAATAACACAAAACACAAAAAAAATCTAAAATAGAATCACACCAATTAAAGATTAATGCACACATTTGTTGGACAATGGTAGCTATTAATTGTTGAGAAACAAACTGAAAATGAATGGCAATGAACATGCTTTAATTTTAAATCACATCACTCACACAGTTCTTTTAGCAGTGTAAATATAAACTTAGTACAGTAAGTGGAGGTTTTGAAAAGTTGTTCTTGATTATGGTACGCAAGGGGTTAAATAGGCCTATTTTATATGGTACAGAAAATAAACTTCATTGATCAGCAGTTGCTACAATATTTCCGAAAGGGCTATTAAGCCCTTGTAATACCATATAAAGTACAACTAAAAACATCTTGTACTCCCACGTCTGCACTAAGCTAACCATTCTTTTGTTGCAAAATGTCTTTCCAACTTTACTTATGATTCTCAGGGGCATGGAGCAATGCAAGTGATTTGAAAGACTGAAGCACACTTTTTTTGGAGGTTATGGGGAATGAGGTAAAACTTTTAGTTAAAGGGTTCACATTCAGTTCTTGCTGAAGTGTATGTGATGCTTTGCTAATATAGTTGTTGACCTGGCTAAGGCATTTACTGGGACATTTTTCTGACAGATAATAAGGTAAACTGATTAAAAAATTAAATTAATGTGTTATGATAATCATGGGAATAATATAATAATCAACACTAAGCTTGGGCCACTGCTATTAACCCTGCAAATGTTACATAACACAACTTGAATTGTTTTAAGCAAATGATAGAGAGATAAAGAAAAAAAACATTGAATTAAACTTAAAAGAAAAAAATATTTTGCTGGTAAATTTATCAAGTGTCTTTATAGGTCCATTACAATACACACAACTCACCTATTGCAACTGAGATTTATCATTGAAAATAACACATCTGATCAAACTGTTCTAGGAAAGATCAGATGGTTGCATCTATTTGATCAGTATTGATATTTACAGATTACAAAAACATTGTCTATAACCCTGTGTAGTCAATATCTCATAACCATTCCTTTTTTGGGGGGTGCAGACATAAGGGCTCAGTTATGAATGCAAGTGAAAATAACTAGACTGGATAAAAATTAAGCATGCAATGACTCTTGTTCCACAAGAGTCTTGCAACTATACATGTCCTAGCAACTACCTGTGGATATTACATTACTCTTGTGGCTACTTAATAGGACACACATACCATAAGTCAATAAAGTGCACATTGTCACTGCTGTAGTGTCCCAACATGCATGTATTTGGGTGCAGGTTGCTGCACCTGCAAGAAATTACACTAGAATTTTAGAAAAAAATGCCTAATTTTGCACAAAAAACATAGCAATATAGTATTCAAAAGTGCGCTTTGCACTTTTGTAATCTATGTAAGGCTTAGGCAATTGTGCGCATTAATAATGCCCCACACAGGGTCTGAATTGCAAATAAGCCAGCAATTGGCCTTTTTTGATCCTGCACTCCCTGCAAAGAGCAGCACTCCCCAGAATGCAAGCACTTTTAGACCATGCACTTAGGGGAGCATACTTACACTTGTGCCCAGGGCTTTCAGAGGGACCTCTAATGTTTCACATTGATTTGACCATTTGGAATTGACAGACCAGTTGATAGCTATGAATAGAAAGTCATAAAATATCAAACAGCTGTAAACTGCGCAGGTTTCACGGTTTGAACTTAAATTAATCTGTCCCTTAATATTAGAAAGAGCAATCTGCCATATGTTCGAATTTTGAATTAATTTGAGGTTTTTAAACTCATGAATTAGATTTTACTCGAAATTCAATTAATCGATTTTTTTAATTAAATATGTAAAACTCTGACTAATTTTAGCAACTCATCGAATTCAACCAAACTCAATTTGACTTTTTTTCTCAGGTCACTACACCTCTCCCATTGACTTATACAATAATTTGGCTGGTTTTAGGTAGCAAATAGTTGAAGTTAAAGGGCCAGAGTATGAGAAATGTTGAAAATCTAATTCATTTTTTTTTATAAAACTCACATTAAATGTGGATAATTCCCTAGTCGATTTTGACATTTTTGACCATAAAAAAATCCAAAATTCTAATTTTCAGTTCAACCATTGATGAATCTGTCCCTGAAAGGACAACTAAACCATAAAAGTGAATAAGGCTAAAAATGACATTTTATATACTGAACTTGCACCAACCTAAAGTTTCAGCTTCTCAATAGCATCTCAGTAGCCTCAATGATCCAGGACTTCAAACTTGTCACAGGGGGTCACCTCTTGGAAAGTGTCTGTGACATTCACATGCTCAGTGGGCTCTGAGCAGCTGTTGAGAAGCTAAGCTTAGGGGTCATCACTAATTATCCAGCAGAAAATAAGGGTTGTTTGTATTATAAACTGATTATACAGAGCTGATTATTTAATTCTGATGCTAGTTGCACTGGTTTCTGTACTGCAATGTAGTAATTATCTGCATTAATGTCTAATCAGCCTAATATTGTGACATTTCTATTCGGTATGTACTATATATTGTGAGTGGGTCCCTAAAATCAGTAAGTGACAACAGCACAGAGCATGTGCAAAGAATCAACAGAAAAGAAGTTTGGGAGTTACTGAGGCATCTTTGGAGACACAGATTTTTACTGCTAAAGGGCTGTGGTTGCCTTGGGCTGGTAGAGAAGCCCAACACATAGGGGCAAATTTACTATTATTCACAAATTCGAGGGCTAAAAGCCCTCGAATTTGGGCTAAATTCGATAAGCATTCGACTATTGAATGCTTATCGAATAGTTTTAGGCTATTTTTACCTCAATATTCGATTCCTCGATAAAATAGTACGATTCTTCTATTTCACAAAAAAATCATACGATTCGAACGATCGAGGAGTTCGATCGTATGAATGGTATTCGAGCAGGTGAAAAAAGCCCTAGGGGGGCTTCCCATAGGCTTCTATTGCAATTCGGTAGGTTCAATCTGGCGAAGTAGGCAGTTGAATAAAATTTTAAAGATAAAGTACTTCGATCATCGAATGGTCAAATTATCGAATATCTGATCATTCGATCTATTCGATATGGTCGAATTTTCGGTATTCGATGATCGAAGTGGCCAAATTTGCATATTCGAATATCAGATAAAATCGTATGATCAGAATTCAATCGAATTTGATTGAACTTCGATCTCTTCACGTGAATTTCATAAATCTGCCCCATAGTTAAATTGATTTGAAAAAAGACAAAGTCCAAACACCTCCAAATGAAAACCCAGAATCCAAACACACACAGCATCCATACACACACACTCCTCCACACTTTTCCCATATCTATTCTAACTGTAGAGTTTAGCATCACAATAGCCTTTGAAATTATGTTTGTCCAAGAAATCATCCAAGCCCCTTTTAAAAAAATTAACAGAATCAGCCATCACAAAATCACCCGGCAGTGCATTCCACAACCTCACTGTCCTCACTGTGAAGAACCACCTATGCTGCTTTAAATGAAAGTCCTTTACTTCTAGTCTGAAGGGTTGGCCTCTGGTGCAGTGATCCTCTTTATTTGTCTATAACGTCCTCTAATGTACGTACTTGTAAAGTGTAATCATGCCCCCTTACGACCCTTTTTTCCACAGAAAACAACCCCAACCTGGACAGTCTACCCTCATATTTAAGACTTTCATCCCTCCAACCAGCTTATTTCAATGCCTCTGCACTCTCTCCAATTCCTTTATATCCTTCTTAAGGACTGGAGTCCAAAACTGCACTGCATACTCCAAATGAGGCCTTACTATGGATCTATAAAGAGGCATACTTATGTTTTCATCCCTTTTATTTTTATGCTCTTTTTTATGCAAGACAGAACTTTATTTGCTTTATTAGCTACAGAATGACACTGCCCAGAATTAAACAACTTGTTATCCATAAAAACCCTAAGATCCTTCTCATTTAAGGAAACTCCCAACACACTGCCATTTAGTGTATAACTTGCATGTATGTTATTTTTTTGCCAAAGTGCATGACCTTGCATGTATCAACATTGAACCTAATTTTCCAGTTTGCTGCCCAGTTTCCCAACTTAGACTAATCATTCTGCAGAGTGGCAGCATCCTCCATGGAACCTATAGTTCTGCACAATTTAGTATAATTTGCAAAAATAGAAACACTACTTTCAATGCCCAATTCCAGGTCATTAATAAACAAGTTGAAAAGCAAGGTACCCAGTACAGAGCCCTGCGGTACCCCACTAACAACACTGGTCCAATTAGAAAATGTTCCATTTACCACCACTCTTTGTAGTCAATCATTTAGCCAGTTCTCTATCCAGGTACAAATACTATGTTCCAGGCCAACATTCCTTAATTTAACCAATAACCTTATGTACAGTATGGCACTGTATCAAATGCTTTAGCAAAGTCTAAATAAATCACATTCACTGCAATCCCAGAATTGAGGTCCCTGTTTACCTTCTCATAAAAATAAATTAAGTTAGTCTGGCAAGATCTATTACACATAAAACCATGCTGGCACAAACTCAGAGCATTGTTATTTGCCATGAAGTCCAGTATCTTATCCTTTAACCCTTCGAAAAGCTTTCCTACCACCGACATCAGACTAACTGGCCTATAGTTTTGAGGATGAGAACGGGATCCCTTTTTAAATAGTGGCACCACATAAGCAATTTGCCAGTCTCTTGGCATCATGCCAGACCTCAAAGAACCCTGAAAAATAAAGTTAAGAGGTTCGGCAATCACAGAGCTAAGCTTGCTAAGAACCGTGGGATAAATACCATCTGGCCCTGGAGCTTTGTTTAACTTAACATTTTCTAGTCTTTTTTTGAATTTTATCATGTGTGAACCATGCATCATTAGATGTATTATTAGAATTGGGACATTTAATAAGTAGCTGGTTCCTCATTTGTGTAGACAGACAAAAAAATATGCATTCAGAATCTGAGCTTTTTGCTTGTTCTCCTCAACCAACTGACCCCTCTCTGATATTAAAGGTCCCATCCCTTCTTGCTTCATTTTTATACTATTGACATATTTTGGATTCTTTTTACTGCTTACTGCAATATCCTTTTCCACATTGATTTTAGCTTGCCGGATAGTTTTTTGCATGATTTATTGGCCTCCTTGTACTATAAATGATTTGGCTGTCCCATTTAACATGAAAGCCTTAAAAGCACGTCTTTTCTTACCCACCTCAACACCAACACTTCTACTGAACCAAAAAGGTTTTGCTTTGCAATAACATAACGTACAATATTTCTAGTTACTTCTTTAGTTTAACTTTCCTTGTCCTTTAATGTTAAATTATGGGTATAACTACTTACAGTATAAAGGAAAATAGATGTCTCTCTTTTAAAAAGACAAACTAAGCATTCTGTTTTTGACACAGGATTAGATGTATTATAATTAAATTGTGCAATAACATAGGCACTATGAGATTTGTGATACATGGCTGCCTAAAATATATGTATTTTTATATTATATTAAGATTATGAGTTTTAAAACGCCCCCTCAAGCTGTGACCAAATGACAGCTGCGAAAGCAGAATCATTAAAGTCATTACAGAAGAGAAAGATGAACAGCCATGGGATTCATTATCCTAGACATACAGTAGCCGCACAGGATACTATATGGAGAACATTCATTCTTATATTTTGCCCATATTGCTTTATTGAGTTTTTTGCTTTTCTGGCAAAAAACATCTATTAGGCTTTCAAAATAGTTGGTGATTTACAGTATATTTACTCTACACATGTATGTGTGCAAATGTATATCAACACATACTATTTACAGTGATTTTTAATGTCTTGATTAGATTTTGCATGCAAAGAATTTCATTTGGTTTACTTTATTGTTAGATCATGATTGTAAGAAGGTCTACAATAATAAAAGTCACAAAGAGCGATAAATTTCGCAATGTAACATTCTTCCTTAGACTGCTATTGCATTGCAAATTATAATTGCATATTGCACACTTTTAAGTGCTTGAAGGTGTCAATCTTTTGGAGCAAACATAACTTTTTCACCAAAAATTTATGAAACGAGTCATCTTGTTTTTTTTTACGCAGGCAAAATTTCGGCAGGCAAAATTTCGGCAGGCGAATTTTCACTGGCGTTTCGCAAATTTATTCGCCAGCGGTGTATAGCAGGAATTCGCTGCAAATTTGCGCCTGGCAAATAACACTAATAAATAGTTTATTCGTTTATAACTTTTAACAAATAAACTATAACTTGCAATACTTTTCCCACTGTTGAAAGTGGTAACTAAACAGTATCCAGGTTCACAAAAGCTATTGCAGGGACCCACAGGGGTTAATCTGCCCCTATGGCTTTAAGGCCCTACCCTTTTCCCTCCTCCCTAGTTACTAGGCAGAAGCCTATGTATCTAATTCCTATTTACATATCCCCTTCTATTGGCCAGGTGGCACTGTGACCACCTCCTGCCTCAACCTGGTTTAGTGCTGGGAAAGGAGTGGAAGCTGCCTCTTTGCCTTCCACCTGAGGAGCAGGGTGGATGTGTGCGATGAGCCTGGACATGGGTCCAGTAAAGTCGGGGACCAGGCAACCCCGTGAATGAGGTTTAGCAATAGTAGGGCAGACTAATTGTCGCTCTAGGAGAGAAAGTTAAATAGGGTAAAGAAAAGCGCAGCTAAAGCTCCAATGAGGATTTGCAGGAGGTAGTAGCTTCCCAGAGGCTTTTTAAATGCCTGAGTGCAGGGACCTCAATGAAGATGGACTGTATGGTTGAGGCTGCTTCCTGACAACTTCCTGGAGAGAATGGTTGTACTAAGTTACTGCAAATGCGATGGAGTCTGTTTTTCAGCTGTGTTACCTATTACCTGATTTGACTGTGTGTCATGTGCCAAACCTCATCTGTGTAGGTGAGTACACCTGGGGACATTGTCTATGAATAAGAAACTGTTCTTTGTTTGCACCATAAGAACCTCCTTGCACCCAATCATTTTTTGTATGCACAGTAGTCTGGATGTTTTAGTTGCACTACACTTTAGAGGGAATGCTTCCACTTAGCGAAGGCCCTAGCCTGCAGTGTGAGTCCAATGTAACACATGCTCCTATCACTAGCTGGACATTAACTACTTGGGGTCTGCTTAGCCCAAATTAGTGTTACACTATATTAAATTATTTGCCAAACAAAAGTTTGGACATAGGACTTAATTTTTTACAGTGAGAATTGTTTTTCCATCACCAACTTTTATTACATTCCCCCACTAGGGTAATATTTATCAAAATTCTAATTTGTGATTTTTTTTTTTAATTTAAATAAACCCACAATTAAAAAAAAAAAACTCAAATGTATTCTTACTTATTTAAAAATCCAAATATAAAAAACTTGAATTACTATAATCATGGAATTCAATTAAATTATATTTCAGGTAGGACACACTTCCTTGAAATACTAAATGAGCTTTTAAATGCCAAAGTTTTATATTAGTTTTTTGTTTTGTATTTTGCGTTTTGTTTTTTTTACTTATTGAGAATGTTTGTTTGTAAACCATTATTCAAATTCATGATTGTTAGCACACAAAAAAACAAACATTGATAAATAACCTACACACAGTAATAACTACAGCAATTGCAGGGAGTGCAACTGAATTAGACCCAAGCGACCCAGTTTAGGACTTTTGCTATTATAAATACAGGATTTGGAGTGAGTATCCTGTTTAAAGGGACAGTACCCTAAAGAAGCTCTTGAAGATACAGAGATTGTTTTGTGAAAAGACAATGTAGGACTTTGCCTTCTTTTAACAATTTAGATAGTTAGCGCAAGCAAGTTTGACAGTGAGGCCCCCTATTCCCATCTGGTTAGGAGTGCTATTTGTACTAGTTGGCCATTTATTTTTGATAAAGTTATTCAGTTTCACCAATACTGTGTGTTATAATGGTATTCTGGGTTTTGCAACAGCAAATATTTATTAAAATGCAGTACATGAAAGAAGCATGTCTCTCAGGCTGTACAGCTCAGTCTCCTCTTGCTGGCCCCACCTATGTGCTTCTTTTTCTTTGACAAACTTGATTAACATCAACAATTATCAACACACTAGGGGTCATTTATCAATGATGGGCAAATTTACCCATGGGCAGTAAACCATAGCAACCAATCAGATTGTTGCATTCATTGATCTACCTGCAGCTTGCTGATTTGTTACTATAAGCTATTGCCCATAGGCAAATTTGCCCGATGTTGATAAATGAGCCACATATTGTGTGCATTATTTAGTTGTTACTAGTGGGGGTCACCCATAGCTGCATTACTGGACCCCACTAAGTGGAGATACTGAGCTAGTAAGTACCAGGTACCCAGTCTCTCCCAATACCCCTGCAGAGGGGCCATTTGGTAAGCACTACACGTGGAGTGTAACACAGACGATGGGATGTCGAAAGGGTTACAGTATCATTTCATGTTCACATTTCCTGTCAATTTTGCTAAAATGGAAGGAGAGACAAGGAGATGTACATCCTAAACTTGCAATTTCCACACTGTATTGCATTCATACAGTACATGAACCTTATTGCCACTCACAAAAATATAGTTTTAACTTTACAGTTTTTCAGGATTAAGTCACAGGCTGGGTTAGTTAATGAAAAAGTTTTGTTATGGAAGTTGTCTAAAGAAAATGTCAGCAATTTAACAGCCAGCAACATAAGATTTATAATGCATCCTCTTGAGGGATAAAAAAAATCAATATTGTATTGAGCATTTTTTATTTATTCCCTTTGAGTTGATGCATTTTATTGCCCTGGGTATGTAGAGCTTGTAAGCAGCTATGAGGAGCAATGACTAAGATATCTAGTGCTCTGTGATCCAACACAGTAGCAAACCACTGAGTTTTTTACTCACATAAACTGGAAAGTCAAAGCTGTTCATGTGAAATCACCTCTATGGCTTTGCATATTCTAATAAGAAAACTCAACCTGTTTATGGTTGGTAACAGTCCTGTACCAAGCCAAATTATGCTCTAAGTCCAAATTGGTATACATATTTAAAATAAAATTGGAGTAGAGCATTGCTTCTATTCCATTTGTTGATTAATAAAGGATAGGATACTGGACTTAATAGCAAATAACAATACATAGGAGCAAATTTACTAAAATTCCCCAAAAATCCTACCAATCTATTCGAAATTTGATAAGCATTCAACTATGGAATGCTTATCAAATAGTTTTAGGGTATCATTTTGCTCGATGTTCGATTTCTCGATGAATTCATACAATTGGATACCGATCATTCGATTTCACCTTCGAGCCTCCGAAAAATTTGTACAATTTGAATGATCAGGCCGTTCGGTCATACAAATGGTATTCGAGCAGGCCTTAGCAAAAGATATTGGTATTCAGTAGGTTCAATCTGGTGAAGTAGGCATTTAAAGGATTTTAAAATTTTAACTCCTTCGATCATCGAAGAGGCCAAATTTTGCATATTCGAATATCCCAAAAAAATCGTACAATTGGAATTCGATAATATTCGATCGAACTTCGATCCATTCACATGAATTTTGTAAATCTGCCCCTATGAGTTTGTGCCAGCATGGTTTTATGCGTAATAGATGTCGCCAAACTATCTTAATTTCTTTTGATGAGAAGGTAAGCAGCGACCTCGATTCTGGGATGGCAGTGGATGTGATTTACATAGACTTTGCTAAAGCATTCAATACAGTGCCACACAGAAGGTTACTGGTTAAATTAAGGAATGTTGGCCTGGAACATAGTATTTGTACCTGGATAGAGAACTGGCTAAAGATAGACTACAAAGAGTGGTGGTAAATGGAACATTTTCTAATTGGACCAGTGTTGTTAGTGTTGTACCACAGGGTACTGGGTACCTTGCTTTTCAACTTACCTAGATGTGGGCATTGATAGTACGGTTTCTATTGTTTCAGATGATACTAAATTGTGCAGCAATGTAGGTACCATGCAGTTGGGAAACTGGCCAGCAAACTGGAAAATAAGGTTCATTGTTGAGAAATGCAAGGTTCTGCACTTTGGCAAAAATAATATAATATAAAAATAAAAATAATATAAATGCAAGTTATACACTAAATAGCAGTGTGTTGGGAGTTTCCTTAAATTTGAAGGATCTTGGGGTTTTTATAGAGAACAAGTTGTCTAATTCTGGGCAGTGTCATTTTTTAGCTACTAAAGCAAATAAAGTTCTGTCTTGCATAAAAAGGTATAAACTCAAGGGATCAAAACATAATTATACCTCTTTTTAGATCCCTAGCATCTGGAGTATTCAGTGCAGTTTTGGACTGTCCTTAGGAGGGATGTAAATGAGCTGGAGAGATGTGCAACTAAACTGTTTAGGAGGATGGAAGACTTAAATTATGAGGGGAGACTTTTGGGGTGGTTTTCTCTGGAAAAAAGGCGCTTGTGAAGGGACATGATTACACTTTACAAATACATTAGAGGACATTATAGACAAATATCAGGGGACCTTTTGACTCATAAAGAGGATCACTGCACCAGAGACCACCCCTTCAGACTAGAAGAAAAGAACTTTCATTTGCAGCAGCTTAGGTGGTTCTTCACAGTGAGGACAGTGAGGTTGATGCTTTTAAGAGGGGCTTGGATGATTTTTTGGAAAAACATAATATCAAATGCTATTTTGATACAGTTAGTATACAGTAGCTACTGACAAAATATGGTTTGTGTGAAAGAGTGGAGGGGTGTGTGTATGCTGGGTTTTAATTTGGAGGGGTTGAACTTGATGGACTTTGTCTTTTTTTTCAACCCAATTTAACTATGTAACTATGTAAGAAGTAATGTAATACCAGAAACCCCTTATCTTATACATATTTACTTGATTTAGAAATTATGATTTAAAGTCGACAAAGTTTCAGTATCAGTTATAGTTCATTAGTCTCCCATAATTAATGGGGATATCCAAATGAATGCAGCTAATGTATGATTGCAAAAATACATTTCATTGCATTTTATGACACCATTGTAGCATACAGCATGACAACATATTCAAGCTGAATTTGGAAAAAAAATCCTGAATCAGTGTAATTAAGCAAGCAATGCCTTGATTAAAAATAAAAAATAAAGGACAGTGTGTAGAGAACTTTCAAGAATCAAGGTAAATGTGGTAAATTTGTACTAAGGGTCAAATTTCGAATGAAAAAAAAAATCGAAATTCGACCAAAAATCATTTTTTGGGGGGTTTGATCGAAAAAAAAACTTTCGATCGTTTTCAAACAATTTTCCTAAAAAAATTAGATTTTCCAGGAGGTCCCCCATAGGCTGCAATGGCAATTTGGCTGCTTTAAAGAGGTAAATAGTTGAATTCAAAGGATTCTAAAAAAACAGTACTTCAATTTTCAATTTTTTTCAATTCAAAATTAATTTTGGGCTATTCGATAGTCGAGGTAGCCCAAAATTACTTTGAAATTCAAATTTTTAAAATTCTAATTGTATTCCCTTAAAGACCCCCAGAAGTTTAGATGCTAACATAGTTATCACCCAACTGTTTAAGAAGTGTTAATACAGAATTATTTTGATTGCTTAAAGAGGATGTTCATCTTCTGCAAATTTCCATCATAGGAGATGACTTTGCAAAATAAGAACTGAGAAGAAAAAAAGTTGTTTATTTTCAAATAAGTTCATACATATTATTTAAATGGTTAAAATATCCCAGCACTAGCACTATCCCTTTGAAGAGAGTCACTGAAGCCTTTTCCTCCCATTTCCACACACAGAGATGGAGAGAGTAAGGAGAGCACATACAGATGAAGCCACTTTGGATTGTGTATTTGCCAGTGATTGTTAAGATCACTTTAGATAACACAGTTTCTTCAATTAACCCTGAGTCATGACACATTTAACACACAAAGCCAAGTGGCTGCATCTGTAGTTAAGCACTTCTGCACATGTGCAATGACCTCTGCCATATGCTGTCAGCCAACTGGAGCAATGTGCAAGAGGAATTAAATATATATAAATATGTAAGTTAGCCTGCGGAGAGCTTAAATCTGCTGTTTTCTTACCAATTGGGTAAGTGTTTCATTTAAATAAAGGAGTAACTTTTTTAAATTAACTGCAATGGTGAAGTTCTTTTTTACAAAAGGTGAACACCTACTTTTTTGCAGTCAAACACCATTCTGTGCAAAAGGATGTTGGAGCTCAGTAGCTTTACTGAGAATTTTTCCATTGTGGGAGCATGTTAAATCTGAAAAATATGTTTTTTTTTCCTAAGACCTTAAACATGTTTAAAACCTGGTAAAAGAAATACTGATGAATGGTAACTCTACCCCTTCAATAGTAATGTAGGAATTTTTTCTCTCTCTGTGTTTTGTCAGTGCCACTAACAGTGGATCTATTGACTTTGTTCAGTGACTAACGCTGATTGAAATAATAAAATCCTCATTTATTTACTGTGTTCACAAAAGGACTAAAAAGCCTTTACTTCCATGTGTCAAAGAATTATACTCCAATATAATTCTGGAAATCCATGAACAATATAGAAAGTTTGGAACTGTCAACAATTCAGATCCAAAAAAACAAATGCAGTAAAGTTCCAATAAGTTTCTAGGAAAACATTTAGGTAATAATTAGAAGCCTGGCTAAGAATATGTTAAGATGGGTAAGGATTCAAATAAAGATAAAAACCCAGAGCAGGGTGCACTAAACAAAAGGATTAGAGAACTTAAAGGTCATTAATCATGAACAGGGTGCTAAAAAATGGCTTTGCCCTCTGCCATGACAAATTGGTGCAGGGAAGACCTGTGCCTACTGCTATCTGCATTCAGAATATCTGTATGCATGAGGGATTAAGCCACACAGTACAACTGTATTTATCTAGGGCTAGCTTTCAAACGGTTAGGGCTGGGCAGACAGGGAGATTCGGGGAGATTCTGTCGCCTGGCGATTAATCACTGGCGACAATCTCCACGAACTGCCTTCTCCCTGTCTGCCGCCTGTTAAAATCAAAAAGCGCCAGTGCTAATACACACGCAGCGCGGCGATTTCTGGAATCGCCCGAAGTTGCTTCTTGAGGAAACTTCGGGCGATTCCGGAAATCGCCGCGCTGCGTGTGTATTAGCGCTGGCACTTTTTGACTTTAACAGGCGGCAGACAGGGAGAAGGCAGTTCGGGGAGATTGTCGCCAGTGATTCATCACCAGGCGACAGAATCTCCCCGAATCTCCCTGTCTGCCCCAGCCCTTAGGGGTAAACTACACATGAGATTTTGATGCTAATGTAACACAAGATTTTGTTCTACCCTGTGATACTTATAGTTATAATGTAAAGTCGGATCAGATAAATTCTGATTTTGTGATTTTTTTTTTCATCTACAGCCGACATCAGGGGCAGATTTATTAAATTCACATGAATAATTCGAACTTTGATCGAATTTGAATTAAATTCAAATCTTTGAATATGCAAATTAGGCAAATTTAACCATCGAATAGTCGAATGCGATTAATTTGAATATTAATTTTTCCTATTTGATCATTCGAATTGCGGTAAAATCCTTCTAATTCGATATTTTTTTTTAATTCCAAATTCGACCAATGATAAATCTGCCCCTAAATGTATGTCTATGAGAAAAAGGGTTGGTCAGACAACGTCAGATTTCATCTTGTCGAATGAAGATGCAGCATGCAACATTCCCTTCTGCCATTTGTGTTGCATTAGATGGCAAATTGCATGTAGTTTACACATCAGATGGCTAATCGTGTATATAGTTTACATATCAAATGGGAAATCTTGAATGTAGTTTATACATTGAATGGCAAATCTTTCTTGTAGTTTTCCCCTCAGATGTACAGCCTGAAGTGTAGGAAAACTATGGAGAATAAAATGAACTCCTGGATAATGAGACACACTTAGAAGTACAATTACTATGAGTTGAAGTGAAAATTAGAATTTAAAAGTCCAAATTTCAAAGTCATTTTTGGCTACTTCAACTATCGAATAGCACAAAATTCCATTCGAATTGAAAAAATTAAAAAATTAGCATTTTCGAATTTTCAGACACTTCGCTTTCTTAAAGCTGCCAAATTGCTATTTTAGCCTATGGGGGACCTCCTAGAAACTTTAGAGAGATTTTATTCTAAGTTTTGGAAAATATAAGGATTTTGGTGAAAAACGTTCAAATTGATCGAATCAAACAATGCATTTGAAAGATTCAAACAATTTTTATTTGATTGAAAACAGATCTATTCAATCCATTTTCGATTGAAAAGGCCCTTTAAAAAAATTTGATGGTCGAATTTAGAATTTTTTTTTCAATTTGAAATTCAACATTTCGTAAATCTGCCCCTTCAACTATGTTTCCCCTTTTCTTTCCTGGCATGACAATATTACCTATAACCCCAAATAAAAATGTTATCATTCACATTGCTGAATAATATATTAGACTGTATGCAAACAATCAACAGACTAAACATTTTTAGAGTTTAACAAATCAGCAACGTTGGTGTGTAATGTTATTTCAAAATTACTCAGTGAATAAACTGGAACTGGAAAAGAGACTGCAATGGAAGATGGTAATGACAAAGTGGTAGTGTATTCTAGATATTTCCTAAAATCATTTTACTGCAAGAAGGAATGTACTTTTTTTTTTTAATTGACAAAACTCAAAAGGAAATTGGCTGCGGCTAAATATCACACTATGAATAGTCACAGTGGAGTTGGTTGACCTTAGTATTGTCCTACATATGCAATTACTGTTTAGTGTCATTTCCAGTAACTTGAAGCTCTCCAAGGAGGATTAACAAAGAACGAGTGACATTGGTCTTCTGCATTTTACAAAGGAAGGATGACTGAACAGATAAAAAAAAACGCTCTCATGACCTTTAGATTGCTCAATGTGACATTCATTTACAAATGGTAGGAAATCCATAAGTATAGGTTTTCACATAAGATATTTAAGTGAATATACTATGAGATAGTGATGGGCGAATAAATTCGCCCTGGGCGAATTCGCGGCAAATTTCCGACATTCAGTTTCCATGAAACGCTCACGAAAATTCGCCGCGCGTCGAGTTTCATCGCGTGCCGAGTTCGTTGC
>CM044433.1:130271464-130336987 GCA_024363595.1 Xenopus borealis | reverse complement strand
CAGGTTTTAATCACAAATTGTTACTTTGAGAAAGGCCTGGGACCAGGCCGAAACGTCAGTGTAACTTTACAAATAAATTTCTTTTTTCTTTTACAAAAGCCCTGAGAGTGCGGACCTTATTGGATTTGGAGCAGATTTATGTTGGATACTGCACCCAGGCATGTATTGAGTTTATCGTGAGTGCCGACAACATGGAGCAAGTAGTATATATATATATATATATACATATATAGTAAGAGTATATAAAGCAAGATTGAGATACATGCTGAGATGGATGAGACCGGGGATTTGAAGTGGCTGTTGGTATTAAGGGTACCGCTGTTTGTTTGTAAGGGTACTATGACTCTGGGTAGTTGTACTTTTGTGTTTGGCCCTTATACTTACAGTGGGTTTGTGTGACCACTAAATATTCAGTTTAACATAAATTCCCTCTTCATGATACAAAAATTTTACAGTGTGTAGCTATTACCAAATTATTCTGACAGATTCTACAGCTTTTTAATGGTTAACTATACTTAATATGGACTTATTAAAACACTTGCTTATATTTTTGCTTAATTATTCACCAGCCAGTTCTAAAAAAGTCACTTATTGAGGCGTTACAACTGTAAGAAAAATAATACCCTTTTGATATAAACGTCAAAGTGTACTCACAGTGCAGGTATTATACAGTACCAAAATCTTATAAAATAATGGACATTTCAAATTTTTACATGACAATTTAATATTCTTCATTAGACTGTTTTTCCATTGAGGAATCTAACCAGCCATAGCATGCTTTTCAAAAGCAGGAAAGTGCAAATGAGCAGCTTTATTGTCTACACTGTGCACTTGCAGAAACTATAATATGCACATTATTTTTCCTGCTAGTATAAGGCTATAACTTAAATGATACATGAGCTTTTTTTAATTTAAAGGAACAGTAACACCAAAAAATGTAAGTGTTTTTTAAGTAATGAAAATATTTTGTAGTGTTGCCCTACACTGGTAAGACTGATGAGGTTGCTTCAAAAACACTACTATGGTTCATATATGCTGCTGTGTAGTAATGGCGGAAATTGAAAAAAGGCTACATGGCACAGGTTAAATAGATAACACTATTATGTTCTACAGAGCGCATCTGCTATCTGATGTGTAACCTGAGCCTTTTCTCTGTTGAACGGTTGCCCCCATTACTACACAGCAGCTTATTTATATAAACAACAGTAATGTTTCTAAAGCAAACACATCACTTTTACTAGTGCAGGTCAATACTTCATTATATTTTTATTACTTTAAAACACTTTTTTGTTTTTTGTTGTTACTGTTCCTTTAACAACTCTCATAGATTAACAAAAAAGGTTAATTCTGTTTTGTATAAGGCATACAGAAGTGTACAATATATGATTAAAGTAAGCATATAGTATGGAATTTGCAAGTTGTGTACTGTTAAATTTAGAAAAGTTAGATATTCATGCAAGAAAGCTTTTGAAATCAGAATATTATTTTCTCATCATGTTTTACTGCTTTAAGCAAAGTCCATTGCAGGCTAGATGAAGTCTCACAACAAAGTCTTCATATTGGCTAAAGGCATTTTTTTTAAATAAAATAATACTGTGATATGAAACAAAATGAAAAATCGTCCATGAAAGCAAAATCCATTAGAGGTATCTATTCTCTCTTTTTCATTGTTACTTAGATATGAAAAAGCTATGCTTTTATTCTAAAATTCATTGAACCTCATGAAAATGCCTAAAAGAATGGACACCATGGGAAAGAAATGAATAAGATATAAAAAAAGAAACCCACCAGTAAAAAATTCTTTTTACAGCAATGATGAAACAAAGCCACAAGGACTATGTCAAAAGTTTGTATATGACAGCTGAAAAGTTTTTGTAATTTTAAAAATATTCCATCAATCTACATAACTATAAATGATATATATCATGTACATGTCCTTGTAACATATCTAGTCAGCTTGTTTTCATTGTTATACAACAACTACAAACTAGTAAACTCAATTAGCTAGGACAATTCTACTTTTTTTTTTTTTTTTTTGAGGGAAGCTCGGTTAAAAAAGTTTTTGGATTGTTAATTCCAAACCTGCTGAATCAAGTTTTTTTCCATTACAGATTTTCTTAAATAAGAAACCATTTGAGTTGTAAGTTCATAAGAGTTCATTTGAGTGCATTCAAGTTCATCGAGGTATGAAATTCAACCTTTTATAAACAACCCCCTAAAAGTCAAAAGGTAATATACTATAATATTTTGTTAAATAAATATTAAGCAATGAATAATATAATACTGTCAGTCCTGACAGCACTGTATCCATTACTTATTTCAGCTTAGGTATTTACCGTATATTAAGTTTTTCATGACTTACAAAGTGTAGTACTGAGGGCCTGTAGTTTTCCCAACATTTTTCAGGCACAGGATTCTACCATTCCATTCATTAGTTCAAGAAAAGTATTTGTTGCATGATTATAAAAAAAATCCAATAATGGGAAGGGATATGTAAATAGAGCATTAATAATGAATGTAGAGTGAAATATGTTATGCACTTTGGCAAAAATAGTATAAATGCAAGTTATACACTAAATGGAGTATATAGAGTGCAGAGACGTGCAACTAAACTGGTTAGACTGATGGAAGACTTAAATTACAGTATGAGGGGAGTGCAGGTTGGGGTTGTTTTCTCTGGAAAAAAGGCGCTTGCGAGGGGACATGATTAACACTTTACAAATACATTAGAGGACAAATATCAGGGGACCTTTTTACCCATAAAGAGGATCACCGCACCAGAGGTCACCCCTTCAGACTAGAAGAAAATGACTTTCATTTGAAGCAGCGTAGGTGGTTCTTCACAGTCAGGACGGTGCGGTTGTAGAATGCACTGCCGGGTGATGTTGTGATGGCTGATTCTAATTATGCTTTTAAAAGGGGTTTGGATGATTTTTTGGACAGACATAATATCAAAGGCTATTTTGATACTAAACCCTACAGTTAGTATAGCTATGGGCATATGGTTTGTGTGAAAGAGTGGAGATGTGTGTGTGTATGTGTATGCTGTATGTGTATGCTGTATGCTGGGTTTTTAATTTGGAGGGGTTGAACCTGATGAACTCTGTCTTTTTTCAACCCAATTTAACTATGTAACTATGTAACTATATAGATGGATAGTTTGTTTTATTGTCAAAAGTGCAGTTATCGTTGTAAACTATTATTATGTGCTGCATACAGTGCAATGACACATTTATGATTTAAATGTTGCCATAGGTAGTCATATTTACATCAGTAAAATACAGTCTATCATTCAATAATGCAGCACAAATTATGAGCATACCACCTGGAAGTTAAAAATCAGATGTAATAGGATACAGGCTAGGTTTTGAAAGAGTAGTTTGAAACTTGACATCCATTTCCCATTAACACCATTCAAATCAAATCATTCTATTTTTTTAAACGGTTTCCATTCTTCTCTTTAATAATAAATCAATACCTTGTAGATAGCAACTTAGCTGCATGAATCCATAATGGTAGCAAAAGAATCCTGGGTGTATTTAAAGGGGAACTTTCGAAATACAAAATTTTAATTCTGTACCGTTTCTGAAATAATCAAGCTTATGTTTGCTATACTTTTCTCAGCATATCTTGCATTCTTTCTTCATGCAGGAGTTCAGTGTCAGATTTTCATCGAAAGGTAGATTCAATAGATCTTATAGGGGTTGCCCTTTCCTAGCAGATGTATACATGATTCCAATACAAACAAAATCTAATAGAATATGTGACTTTGGAAAAAATCCTGCATGTAGAGACAGTATTTTTGGTGATTTTATTAGAGAGCTCTAATATATCTTCTAGGCAAAAGGAGCCCTCCTCAAAGATATATTTGATTTAAATGGCATTCAGAAAACCAATTCCCAACTCCTGCATGAAGAGAGAATGAGAGAGACAGATGCTGGGGTTCATGAAGAGAAACTTGCAGGATTATTATTGATTATTGTTTATTTTAAATATTCTGTGGTGTGAAAGTTCCCCTGTAACATTTCAAATAATTTTTTAGTAGACTTAAGGTATGATGATCCAAAATAAGAAATGATCCCTTATCTAGAAAACCTTAGGTCTCAACCATTCTAATACCTGGCTAACGTATTTTCTACTTGTCTGATGCTCCTTTGATTTTAGTCTTACAACTGACTATGGAAGCAGTTCATAATAATAAATATTTTTTTTGCTTATCAAAATTTTAATTTTCTTCATATCCTGCATGTGCCTTTCCCCTCTGTGTGAATGGTGTGTTGTCATTTTGTCATATTTGCTTTTTTACCAGGTATTTTGTTTGTGCCCCCAGTTCCTTTCACTAATTAAACATTTGGATAACTGCATCATGAGTCTCACTACTTTTGGGAATGCAACAAAAAACATAAAAAAATAAAAATAAACTGTTAGCAGCCAGCTTCTGATATTCCTTCCTCCTAATTGGAGGATGTGCAGAAACGTTTTTACACTTTAATAAATAATAATAAAATTGCACTCACAAAAATGTCTCCATGCATTTGCATTTAAAATTAATATTAAAAGTCTTCGCAGTGATGGCTCAACTTTTTAGCGTCTCTCATATCAGACTGTGCATGTCTCCGGTTTGCATCTGCAGCCTCATTTGCCTTTGCAGGGGCGGCAAGGGTTCACTGCTGACAAAAACAGAACTGCAAATTTTTTACCTGTAATAACTGGTTCACTACAAATTTTATCGACCTATGTTTGAAAATGTACTGGTTAAACATGTACACTGCACTAAATACCCTACTTCATACCTCAGTATAAGATGTTTAATGCAATATTTTAATCTTAATAGAAATTGTAAAAGGTCTCAATATGGCAATTATTAAGGGAAAAACAGGATAAATCACCAAAGAATATAGAGAGTATATCTGTTGTCAGGCAAAAGGAAATGCTACCAAATGCCATTAAGAAAAAAGAAACACTTTTTTTACCCACATACCATACTTCATACCTCAGTATAAGATGTTTAATGCAATATTTTAATCTTAATAGAAATTGTAAAAGGTCTCAATTTGGCAATTATTAAGGGGAAAACAGGATAAATCACCAAAGAATATAGAGATTATATATGTTGTCAGGTAAAAGGAAATGCTACCAAACGCCATTAAGAAAAAAGAAAAACTTTTTTTACCCACAGACTACTACTATTCATTTTTGAATAATGTCAGCCTTTTTTCTTAAATTATAAAAGGGATGGAAATGGAGTCCTTGAGAGAGAAAGGTTAAAAATGGCTCTGGGAAAAAGAATATTAAGTAATGTTTTAAGACAGTGATTTATTCAAAATGTACATTTCAATAATGAGCCAAAGTGCTAATCAGTGCCCACAGATATATGATAAATTCAACTGAGGAACTTAGATATTTTCAGCACAGTAACTGCAGGCCTAATGATTTCATTAATCAAAACATGCAAGAATTGTTATTTTTTAAATTTGTTTGGTCTGTGACACTTTAATAAAAACAAAGAATGTTATATATGACTGCAAACTATTACTTTAAAAATAGCTAGAATAGTATCATATTTCCCTAAGAGTTCTGGCAGACAAGAACCTTTGCAATTAATCTTGAAATAATTACTTATAGAATACATTTTTGTTTGACATTACATAATACCTGTTAATCAAAAGAGTTATTTTTGAATACTGTATATCTAAAGGCTAAAACAGTCTCCTAAATACCACATGTTTTAGAGTTGAGCTATTCATCCATGGATATTGTGAATTTCAAGCTCACTTTTCAAAAGCAAGTATTAAGCAAGTATTAATCAGATGGCTGCTTACTAACAGGCCTCTGACTGGTTAAAGCAACCAAATCCACACAAAAGGAAACATTTGTTTTTTATGTTCATTTTAAAATCTTCTTCACCTTCCAAATACTTTTTTCAGTTCAGTTGTTTGCAGATTGTTCCCCATAAATAAAGAGTTTTTTCAATTACTTTACATTATTTATTTTTTACTGTTTTTCGAAAAATCTAAATTTAAAGTTGAATGTTCATGTCTCTGGCGTTTGAGTCTGGCAGTTCAGTAATTCAGGTGCAGAATTTAAACTTTTACAATTTTGCAACATTCAGTTGATACATTTCTTAGCAACTATTGTATCAGTTCTAACAGCTGCCTGTAATCCAGAAATTCTGCTCTGCAGGAACAAAGATAAGAAATGTATCCATTAAATGTATCAATTTAGAACAGTTTTAGGGGATTGGTGACCCCCCCCCCGCCCCAGAGCTGCTTTAGAAGGTAAAAGAATGACACTTTATGCTTCAATATTAGAAAAATGGTTAAAAATAGAAAGTAATTGGAAAAAGTTGTTATTTCTGGTGATCTGAGAAGAACTAGTTCTTTGAAGGTGAACAAACCCTTTAAGTACTGTGGTTTCATTTTTATAGTTTTTTTGTCTTGGGTGCTAAATAGCAAAGTTTGGGGTGCTATTGTGCTTTCAGCAAGTTTGTCACATATGGCTTTACTTTGCAGTTCGTTTTTTCTCAGTTTGAGGTGGGTGGAGTTTGATAAGTGCACCTGAAAAGATGGTATAAAAAGAACCCCTTGGACTCCAGTGATTCTGCTTACTTACAGGCTGCTGACAGGTACAGTAAAAGTATAAACGTACAAGTTGTTATTATTAACTGGTATTAACTGGGTTTCTGTCTTCCTGGTGCCAAGGTTTAGCATGTGGTTGTTCGGTAGACAAATTATTGGGTAGGGCTGGGCATGACCCAACTGTCTTAGTACATATTGTTTATAATGACAAAATTAATGGTAGATGGAATGCCTTAAAGAGTGAGTTCAGTGATCTAGACTCTAAGATTAAGGAAAGATCTTCCAATGTAATTTTTTTCTGAAAATTTGCCCTTGTCACTTGCAAGTTTGGAAGACAGTGGAAGGTTAGGGAGCTAAATGCATGGTCTTGGTGTAGGAAGGAAGGTTTCAGACTTCTAGAATGTTGGACTGATTTTTCCTTGGGGTACAACTTGTATAGTAGTGATGGATTGCACCTCAATGGATGAAGGTCCACTGTGCTAGGGGAAAGAATTGTTGAGAAGTTGGAGGAGTGTTTAAACTAGGTAAGGGGAAGTGAGTTAAAGAGTTATGTTTACCAGCTAAGGAAGGCCCCCTGTTACAAGGAATAAAACTTTGACAGTTTAAGGGCATCCCTGCAACATATTAAGTGGGAAATACTTTTCACGGGTTAAGCACGAAAAAAATGGTGCGTCTTTATAATGCTGTTTAATTAATATACATGTCCGTATATTCCTCTTGTAAGCAAGAAACATTGTTGTAAAACAAAACCTTTGTAGTTCAATAGAAGTGTTGTTGTTGAGGTGGGTATGAAAAGATGTACTTTTAAGACTTTCAAGTTAGCTGGGACATCTGAAATGCTAAAATTGATATGGAAAAGGGGTATTGCAGTGGGTGTGGTCTACTTAGACTTTGCTAAAGCAATTGATACAGTGCCACACAGAAGGTTACTGTTGGCCTGGAACATAGTATTTGTACCTGGCTAGAGAACTAGAGAACTGGCTATAAGATAGACTACAAAGAGTGGTTTTTAATGGAACATTTTCTAATTGGACCAGTGTTAGTACAGAACCACAGGGCTCTGTCCTTTGCTTTTCAACTTGTTTATTAATGACCTGGAGGATGGAGTTGAAAGTACTGTTTCTATTTTTGCTGATTATACCAAATTGTGCAGAACTATAGGTTGTATGCAGGATGCTGCCACTTTGCAAAGTGATTTGACCAAATTGGAAAACTGGGCAGCAAACTGGAAAATGAGGTTCACTGTACAAGGTTATGCACATTGGCAAAAATAATATCCATGAAAGTTATACACTAAATGTTGAGAGTTTCCTTAACTGAAAAGGATCGAGGGTTTTTTGTAAAAAAAACAAGAGTTCTAATTGTGGGCAATGTCATTCTGTGGCTACTAAAGCAAAAAAAGTACTGTCTTGCAGAAGAAAAATTCATAAACTCAAGGGATGAAAACATAATTTTATGTATGCAGTGCAGTTTTGGGCTCCAGTCTTTAAGAGGGATAGAAATGAGCTGGAGAGTGTGCAGAGACATGCAACCAAACTGGTTAGAGGGATGGAAGCCAAATTATGATGGTAGACTATCCACGTTGGGGTTGTTTTTCGATGGAATAAAAACACTTGCGAGGGGGACATGATTACACCTTACAACTATATTAGAGAAAATTATAGACAAATAGCATGGGACCATTTTATCAATAGACTAGAGGAAAAAACTTTCATTTGAAGCAGTGTAGGTGATTCTTCACAGTGAGGGCAGTGAGGTTGTGCAATGCACTGCCAGGTGTTGTGATGGCTGATTCTATTAATGCCTTTAAGAGTGGCTTGGATTTCTTGGACAAGCATAATATCCAAGACGATTGTGATGCTAAAATCTGTAGTTAGTGTATGAGTATATACAAATTGTGTTGGTGTATGGAGGGGTTTGTGCAAGTATATGGGGGGGGGTCAGTGTGTTTATATATGGACGCTGGGTTTCATTTGGATGGGTTGAACTTGATGGACTTTTTTTAACCCCTATGCAACTAGGCAAGATGCTTTCGAAGGGAACTAAACAGAAAGCATGCAACAAACAAAAACAATAATTATAATATTTTCCATGCCGATCTTTACCACAGTTCCTCCACTCGGTCATCAAGTCAGAGTACAAATAAACACCACCACAGGCTAAAGTACAGTAAGAACTAAAACAAAACAATGTTATTGTAACCAAAAAAACATCAATGTGGTATTCAGTGATAACTGCACCATAAAATATTTTTTTGTATAAAGTGTCACAGTGACTCCAAGTTTGACTAATTAAAAACCCTCAAGATTAAACAAGTTCCAAAGTGATTCCTTACTCTGTGAAGACAAATAAAGAGCAAGTGTACTGCCGATAGTGTAAATCATTTTATACAAGGGAAAAGGTAAGTTATAAGCAGAAGGGAAATGCTATTTTTAGCATCCCCGGTTATTATAATAGTAACATTTAAAGTTAGGTTGAAAAAAGACACCCGTCCATCAAGTTTAACCTCTTTTTTTTAAACCTTCCTAACTGCTAGTTGATCCTGTATAACTGATTTAGGGAGAGAATTCCACATCTTCAAAGCTCTCACTGTAAAAAAAAAAAACCTCTGAATATTTAGGTGGAACCTCTTTTCTTCTAATCTGAATGGGTGACCTTGTGTCAGCTGGAAAGAACTACTGGTAAATTAAAAAGACGTTATTGACTGTGGTCTCAAAATTTGCTGGATGTCTGTCAGATATTACTGTTGCTTGAGTGCAGTGATACATAACAGCTACCAGAGCATTGTCTATTGAGAATGTGCTATTAAGACGCAAACTATATATTTATTTTTTTATACTCGAGATAGGAAATCTTCTCATTACCATGTAAGAAGAACATGATAAAAATTGTACAGGAATAGTTGCAAATATCAATATAGTAACAATAATCACTTATACACCTGATACGCTGGACCAATGCTCCTGCAAAATAAAAACTACACTGGATCAGGGTATATCCATAGAAGCACCTCCTTCTTCTTTTTAGTTATGGCCAGTGTGCATGAAAATGAAAAACTGCAAAACCGATGTTTTGCTTCTGAGTTTGGCTTTTCGTTCTACCGAGCATGCACACTGGGCCCAGAAGGAAAAAGAGGATACTGCAGAATACAATAGCAATAGTAATAGTAATAGCAATATTCCCCAGGTGCGAATTCCCCCGATTCTCAGCCGCGAAACGCAAGCGAAAATTCGTCTGCCGAAAATTCGCTCACGTAAAAAAATACGAGTCGCGCCGAAAACTAAGCAACGCCTCGAGAATGACGTGGCGCGCGTCGTAAACATGCATCAAAAATGTTATGCAAATTTTTCACAATATTTTGGCGAAACTGGATAGATTCGCCCATCACTAAATAACAACATGGTCTCCTGCAGTAGTACCCAATGCAGGTGTACTCTTTGGTGGTGAACAGGAGCACTGGATTGGGGTATCTGGTAAGTGATCACTATTTTGGCTTCCCCCCGTGATTAACCTTTTCCTACAATTAAATATATTTAAAAAAAGTTGCAGTAACATAAATAGTAAGCTTAGTGCTTTCTGCAATGCAACGTAGAACAAAGTGCACGTTATACATACTGTAAGTCTTTTATGGAAAAATTATTGCCATATTTTTGGATAATGCCCTTTGAGGAGGAAGCAGGTACTGGGGCACAGGTAGTTTTGCATTCAAATGTAAATTTGCTGCGACAGTCATTGTTCTCAAATAATCATCAGGAAACATAGGTATGTAGTGCCATAGTAAATTAAGTGCACCTATAATCTATAGGCTTCACTCCCAATACTCCCTATAGGGGGCAATAATTGGGCCCAGTGGTTCTTATAACTTAACCAATAAACATATTTATTGTACAAGAACAACCACAACAGAGCATAAATACAGCACAAACAGGATCATACTTCAACAGGGGGTAGGCAAGTACTCACAATACCTTTGGTGAGTAGCTGTCCCCTCAGAGATGGGGACAATATATGCAACAGCACTCGGGTTACAACCAGCTTTCAGCCTTTTCCCTAAGTGGAACCTGAGTGGAAACTCACATCCCTAGGTCTGTATACTTAGTCCCTACTTCTGGGCAAGTAATACCTGGTATCATAATCCCACTCACAATCTGTCACTCCTAGAGTGAGTAGCCTGTCCTTACTAGACCTGAGCTGTCTAGGTTCCACTCAAGCTCTGCCTGCCTCAGGCCAGAACTAGCACAAAATGGACCCTGAGTACATGGCTGTCTAGGGCTTTATACATTAGCACAGTGTCATCTACTGGTCACTGTGAGAAACACCAAGGGGCAAAGCTTTAGGCAGGAATAGGAACAGGTCCCCCACCCCATGTATTTTAGGACCCAGTTAGGCATCTATAACACTAGGGGCCTGCCTGCTAAATAATACTGGGAGACTCATTTACCAGTCCACACAAAAAAGCCAGATGAGGATTAAAGTAAATGTATTGTAGTATAGAATAAAATGACCAGATTATGTGAGTAGGAATGCCCACCAGTCCCCTACAGGTACATTTAATAAATAAATGTAACCCCTAAGCTAAAAATGGATGCCTTACCATTTTTATTATTCTAGGAGATCAAATGAATACATTTCTTTACTAACACAAGTCCAAATGGACATATATTCTCACAATCAGCAATATCAGTTTCTTATTATTATTGTACAACACTCTCAAAGTTTAAGGCAAATGACTATAAAAAGCCAATTGCCTTGCATGGCTTGATTTTGAGCATTTTTAAAGATATTCATCTTTTACAGTTGTTTTGATGTTTTTTACTGTTCTCTTGCAAGTTGCAATTCTGCAGCTAGTATTCCTTGCATCGATGTATTTCCGCATTTTATTCCCAATTTCTCTTTAATGTTTAGTTAACCTTCAAAGAGAGTGCCACAGTACCCCTCAAAATTTCATAAATAAAATATGTATATTTTCCAGTAACAGTAAGTGACACATTTTTTTGAGTTTGTAGCACTATAATGCCAACATCTTATATTATAGCTAGTCTCAGTAGCATCAAAAAGTGCCCTATTACTCACTTAGAAAACATTAATGCAACCATCTTTTTGTCCATAAAAAAAATAAATAATAGGCATATCATAAAAGGAACTCTGTAACTATGCTAGTTATAACAAAAAGTATTGGCAACTTGTGAGACCTTACACGAGGATGTTCTAAGGGTCTAATTAAATTAAAACATTGTAAAGGTGTCTTGCTCTTGCATTGAACTAATGTATTTTGGTACTTGCGGGATTTTTGTCAGAACATCTGTCAGACATAAGATGTCTTTAACTGAGCACCTTTGCACTTACTGTCAAATGAGATTTTTTTTATTCTTCTTCTTGCTTATATTGTATGGTTATATTGTACTTTGTCCAATAATTGAGTATTACAGGAATACAGCATTCTGTGTTTAAAAATAACATTCTTGGTTTTCATAAATGCCAGTATAAATTATAGTATACAGTATATAAGTCTCAAAGTGTGACACCAGGCGTGTCCTAGCACTAAGGTCCATCCATTTCAAAGACTTATAAAATATACGGTATCTGTACTCCATTGCTATTGTAGATTTGCATTTTATAGTGGTTTTGCACCTTTCAATGAACTTTTCATATGATGTAGAGAGTTATATTCTGAGACAATTTGCAATTCTTTTTCATTTGTGGTTTTTTCACGAACTCTCTAGCTTGCAATTTCAGTCATTTGGTTGCTAGGGTACAAATTACCCTAGCAACTATGCATTAAGAGATTAAAATATCAATAAGAGAGGGACCGTATAGAAAGATGAATAGATGGTGTTAGTAACCCCATTTTGAAAGTGGAAAGACTCAGAAGAAGTAGAAGGCAAATCAAAAGCTCTAAAAAATAAATAATGAAGAACAATTGATAAGTTGCTTAGAAATGGCCATTCAATAACATACTAAAATTGAACATAAAGGTGTGGTTCATGGATACAACCATTTCTGTTAAACACTTAAGTAAATATTGTCAATTAAGCCCACTGTCAAGAATTTCTAGTACCTTCTTTCACTTTGGTTTTCATACAGTCAATAAAAATATATCAGAATATATTCAATAATGTACATTGTATGCAAAAGCCAAAGCCATCAGTTTTGGAAGTGCTGGACTAAGCATGTTCAATTTTCTGAATTTCTATGGCTCTTTCAGCCAATATACTGTATAAATGAAATTATCTAAAATATTTCGTTTTTATTCCTAGATATCAATTGCATATTTTATTTCACTTGAAAGTAACTTCCTCTAATAAAGTATGTAGTGAACAATGCACCAAGGTTAATTATATGCTAGAAAACATTCCAAGTGACCTTTAACAAGATAACTGTGTTTTCTTGTTTGCCCCATTAAATGCATTTCCCCAAATGTAATCAACTGCTTTAATATTTTTAATGAATATGTTGTTAATTATTACTCATTACTTATACTTCCAAAACATTGATTACACAGGTAATTTATGAAAGAATCTATAGTGTTGTTCACTGTTGTTATACTGGAAAATAATAACTAATCAAAAAGCAATATACAGTTACTTAGAATAAATCATCTTCATAATTATCTTCTAATTTGTTTGTGATAGACGCCTAATCCAAATGTGACAACCAACAATGATTTAGCTCCTTTGTATAAATGAAACAGGATAGAACAGGAATACATGACAATTTTCCCAGAAGCAAAGTAATAATATGCTGTCTTTCATTTATCTTTGGTATCTCTTCTTTACTTATTGCAGACAAATTAAAATTTGTATTTGTCATTGGATCCGTTATGATAGCTAATTGTCTTTCCATCATGAATGCAAAGTAACAACTTTAGAAGCAACTTGGAAAAACTGAAGCTCTAACATTTAGAATAGTATATATGAAAAGGTGGCAAGTCTATTTTGGTACTTTGTAACTAAAAGTACTGATTTAATGTCACCATTTAAAAATATTTAATTTAAAATTATCTTTAAGTTGCTAATTTGCCTGTTTTTAATTTTGTAGTTTTTAAGATAAAATGCCTCTCTAAAATATGGCAAAATTTACACCCCTTTAAAAGAGATTCATTAAAAGAGAGGAATATGTGAAAATAAGGCCAAGTAAGCTTTAATGGAGTTTTCTTCAATTCTTTACTAATTTCCTAAACTATAAGGTATGCAGATTTTGTATGGTGTATTGGAAAATAATTACGTATCATCATTTTTAATTACCCTGTGATACATTGTAACAAGATTCAACTGCCTAAAAATAGGTTCTTGACATTTTTATTTTAGAAAAGCAGTGGCTGGCCAAATTGGTCGGATACCCTAGGCAACCTGGCTGACTATGTCGCCCCCTACTCATGCATGCACATACAAAACATGCACTAGCCATAGACATGTGCATGTGCTCATGTGCAGAAGAGCACACACATCCATGATGTGGAAATTGCTGCTGTGGGTGGGGGAAAAAAAGGGTCTGATCTAGGGGAACTTGTCAGAAGAGGTACAGTGCCCTAGGCATGTGTCTCTTCTGCCTACCCCTAGTTCCATTTTCAAGCTTCTTATAACTAATGGTAGATCAGTTCCTCAATGTATCAGTGTCTATCCATCCATCTACAGGGAATACCAATCTTATGAATGTGTGATGTGTGTTTCATGACATGAAGATGTGATCATTTTTTTTGGATCTTTGACCAATATGCCCACCTTGTGTTGGGCAATATAGGGCTGATTCGATTATTTATACCCTGGGTAAAGTGATCAGATCATAGTAAGCATCTGTGCAAGTCATCTAGAGAAGACCATAGCAATGAGCCAATGCTCATTTTAATTGCCATTAAAAATAATTTTTGTGATTTTTTTTTTATGATAAGGAAACACCTTATTTTTTACATGTTTGCCATTAATGGAGAAGGACAACTACAGAGACATTTTAATGCCAATAGATTAGCTGCAGTAGTGCAAGCTAGAATGCTATATTTATTATGTAGAATGTTTTAACATACCTGAAAATGTTAAAATCTCTAGAAGCTCTCTGTTTGATTTGGGTAGCAGCTGCAGTATTAGTTTAGTGTGACATCACTTCCTGCCCGAGTCTCTCCCTTCTCAATTACAGCATAGAAGGAGGGGGGGG
The DNA here is from genome assembly GCA_024363595.1 of Xenopus borealis. Lineage (NCBI taxonomy): Eukaryota > Metazoa > Chordata > Amphibia > Anura > Pipidae > Xenopus > Xenopus borealis. The sequence continues at coordinate 130,322,261 of CM044433.1, read as the reverse complement.
AGCATGCTCACACCTGGGGCAAGGAGGTTTAAGTTGAAGGCAGAAGCCCATGTGTACACAATAGAAGAAAAGAAATGCAGTGCTTCTTTTGACAGAGGATTCAGTGCAGTGACCTTTCTGATTAGGCTTACTTAGTTTTAACCTTTCCAAGTTTAAATAATTGTGCAATTAGTTTGGTTAAAATTAAAAACCACAAGAGGTTGTCTGGCAGTAAATTCACTTGTGGATACAGTTTTATATAAGTAAGAGGGTTAAAGGGATACTGTCATAGGAAAAAAAAAATTCAAAATGCATCAGTTAATAGTGATGCTCCAGCAGAATTCTGCATTGAAATCCATTTCTCAAAAGAGCAAACAGATTTTTTTATATTTCAATTTTCATTTGTACTGCAAGTTGGAGTGATATCACCCCCTCCATTTCTCCCACCCAGCAGCCTAACAAAAGAAAAATGCAAGGTAACCAGATAACAGCTCCCTAACACAAGATAACAGCTGCCTGGTAGATATAAGGACAGCTCTCAATAGTAAAAACCCATGTCCCACTGCGTTCCATTCAGTTACACTGAGTACACTGAGAAGAAAAAACAACAGCCTGCCAGAAAGCAGTTCCCTCCTAAAGTGCTGGCACAAGTCACATGACCAGGGGCAGCTGGGAAATTGACAAAATGTCTAGCCCAATGTCAGATTTCAAAACTGAATATAAAAAAAATCTGTTTGCTCTTTTGAGAAAGACTAATGTATAGTTCTGTTAAAACCTATCCCTCATTACATTCTACTGTAGATTACATTTAAACTATAAAAAAGCTTTATTGTTTATGATTTTCAAAGTAAACCACTACCAACTGTAAAAAATTAAAGTTGTGATTGTATAGACCTCTATGAGTTATTGTAATAAAAATTTAGATGCTACTGCAATGAATTTAGCTTCTGGCATTTATGCTATAACAGTGTGTATTTAAAATTATAGGACATTCATAGTATTATGTTGTAATTTCTGTGATAAAATTGCTAACAGTAAAACTTTCTCATGTTTGAACTGAAACAGTTTAGGAATATTTTGAATGTTTATTGGGTACACAATGGCAATGGATGATTTTACAATACCAGAATAGATAGTATAATATAAAGTATGTAAACTGCTTCAAAGGCAGTGAAATTTTAAGAGGTAAAATGATAAATTCTTGCTTAAAAATGTTTTATCAATTTGAAACTGTTAAATCAATAGTGTCTTGTCTTTGCAGATCATTGATTTTAAGATGCTTTTGTGTGTTTTAAGGGTTCTCTCAAGGACAACTTCTTAACAATTGGGTAACATAGCCATACTTTCTTAAACAAACTAATTTTATTGTTTATCGAATGAAAAAGTAAACTGCGAAGAAAGTTTGAATATTTTATGGTTAAGTGCATTTAAAAGAAAACTTTAAAACACTGTTCTAGGATACTAAAACAAATGTTTTTAGTCTTGCCAAGTCAATAAGGCTTTTCCACAGTTTTTACTTATAATCAAATAAAGTATTTAATTTATTAAAAATGCATAGTAACTTGTATTAGGTTGAATAAAGACACATATCCCTCAGCCTTTATGTCTAAATGAAACGTGCCTAACAGCTAGTTGATCCAGAAAAAGGTGAAAAATAACCGACCTCTAAATTGTCCTTGAATAGGAAAAAATTGAAAAGTCAAGATTTTTTTTGACGCAGATTAACGAAATTTTAAAAGTTTTTTTTAAAAAAAAAACAACTCTTATGGGAATTTTTTTTTTCAAAATGTGTCAGTTAATAGTGCTTCTCCAGCTGAATTCTGCATCAAAATCCATTTCTCAAAAGAGCAAACAGATTTTGAAATCTGACATGGGGCTAAACATATTGTCAATTTCCCAGCTGCCCCATTTCATGTGACTTGGGGCAGCGAATCTGTCCCGTTTTTCTTTCCTGAAAAATTTGTGAATTTGTTTTTGCATATTTTTGTAGTAAACAACACCAATGTACATAAAATTTGAATCATCTCTTACCATTTTGTTAGTTTTTTTTCTTCTGTACAAGTATTGAACTGACATAAATTGTTTAATACAGTTTATTTTAATAGATGCAAATGGCCTGATGACCTTGCTTGACAGAACATGAATTAATTAAATTGAATACAATTTAAGTGTAATATAAGGCTTTGTAAAAATATTTTTATTTTGTCAGGCAAACTTTGTTGGAGTTTAGAGTTCACAAAATCATACTTCACAAAAGTGATTACATTCTTGTCAATAAACCTTTTCTTGGTTTTCGGCGCAGGCAAATAAATTCACGAAATGCAGGCGAAATTTCATCCTGGTGAAAATTCACCAGCATCTTGTTTTGGATGCACGCGTCCGTTTTTGGATGCCAACGCCCATTGCAGGCTTCCTTTTTTTCCGATGCCGGCAATGTAGGTAATATTTTGCTCTGATAAACTTCAGTCACTCTTTACTGCTGGAGTGATATTACCCCCTCTCCCCAAGAAGCCTAACAAAAGAACAATGGGAAGGTAACCAGATAGCAGCTCCCTAAAGCTGGCCAGAGATGCACAGATCAATGATTCAGATGATTCGTTCTAGGATTCGTGCAATCAGATCTTTGTGTCTATGGCCAGCTTAACACAAGATAACAGCTCCCTGGTAGATCTAAGAACAAAACTCAATAATTAAAGCCAAATCCCTCTGAGACTGATTCAGTTAAATTAAGTAGGTGAAATAGCCTGCCAGAAAGTAGTTCCATCCTAAAGTGCAGGCACAAGTCACATGACTGGGGGTAGCTGGGAAACAATATTTCTAGACCCATGTCAGATTTCAAAATTGAATATAAAAAAAATCTGTTTGCGCTTTTGAAAGCTAATGCATTTTGAAAAAAAACATGTTTTCCCATGACCGTATTCCTTTAACTACCTCAAATATATCATTGTCACTAACATTCTGTACTACAAAGTAACATGACTTTTAGAGGTTATATATAGTGATGGGCAAATCTGACCCATTGGCATAAATTCATTGAAATGCATTGATGTCTTTAGGGGACAATGTTTTAACACACATCATTTCCATGGCAAAACTTAGTTGAAAATGTTCGCTCATTGCTTACTGAGAACCTTAAAAAAAAACATAAATTACTTTGTAAACTACTTACTAGAGTTTTTTTCCCAGTGCCCCATCCAGCAAATGTCACTAAAAATCACATAGAAACCCCACTATGTCAGTATAAAGAGACAATTCAGAATTATAAACTAACTAAGTCATGACCCAATTATCTGCAAGAAAAGCCTTGATTTGTTTTGTGATAGATATGCATTTTATTTTAAATGTTTCTGGTGCCTAGTGATCACCTTCCTTTTTAAAGGGGTTGTTCACCTTTGAGTTAACTGTAAGTATAATGTAGAGAGTGATAGTCTGAGACAATTTGCAATTGTTTTTCATTTTTTATTGTTTGTGGTTTTATAGTTATTTAGCTTTTTATTCAGCAGCTCTCTAGTTTGCAGTGTCAGCAATTTGGTTGCTAGGGTACAAATTACCCTAGCAACCCTGCATTGATATGAATAAGAGACTGGAATATGAATAGGGCAGGGACTGAATAGACTGATAAGTAATAAAAAGTAACAATAACAATACATTTGTAGCCTTACAGAGCATTTGTTTTTAGATGGTGTCAGTGACCCCCATTTGAAAGCTGCAAAGAAACAGAAGAAAAATGCAAATCAATAAATAAATATGAAAAATAAATAATGAAGACCAATTGAAACGTTTCTTAGAATTGACCCTTCTACTATATACTAAAAGTTAACTTGAAGGTGAACCACCCCGTTAAACCCTCACATTTGTCATTATGTGATATGGAACATGTTATAAAGTCACCTTCCTGACCAGTAACAGCATATGGAACAGTGTCTGCAAATTGTCTTGGAGCATTCATATGTATCGATCTTGATGCATAGGGAAGCTGGTATTTTGAAATTACTTTCTTGCCAATGGTCCTGGCAAGTTTTAGCTTTTCATTAAAACTTGAGTATTAATAAAATAAAGACTATAGGTCATCACACAAGTGCAGCATGCAAAGTGCACTTTCAGACACAAGTGGTCATGGTTTTTACCCAGCACATTTCACCATAATTTTGGCTGCAAGGGGAGATGCATCTGGCACAATAGCACTTGATGCTTTGTAATGTGCTCAAATGTACTGCATTGAATATTTCTGAGCATTCCAAAATGTTATATTTCCCTGCATTTGGCATCACTGATGCATTGTTCTTTAGGCCCAAGTGCACAACACATATTGATGCAAGCCCCATGTGGGAACACTGGAGCTACTGCAACTTTCCAGATGGCAGTATCTCCAAGGTTCCCTTGCTTTTATATGTGCAATTGCTCAATAATTGGAACAGGAGGTAGGACAGACACCCCAGAACAAAGTACAATTATATAGAAGCACAAGGAATGTCTTTGATGAGAAGTCATTTTAATGAATGCCATCACTTCGCATTAACAGTAGAAATTTCTAACTGTGGGTCCAATAAAAAACAAAAACAACACAAATAATAATCTATAATAAAAATCTAAAATGGATAATGACAAAGAGGGCAAAACAGCAGCCTCTGCAGAATATGCTGTTTTATTATGTTAGGGGGGAATTTAATAAAAAGTCACAAGTGTTATTTAAAATGGGGCCTTTGTGAATGTTTAGCACTGCTCGCAATGTAAAATCAATCGGTCATTGGCAAATATTGCATTGGGAGTTATCACTAAGCAAAGGTCTCATTAAATATTCTGTCGGAAAATTTTTTGCAATTGTGAAATTTTATTACAGCCACTGCAAACATTTGCAAAAATTATTTATTCGCAAACTTTGAGATTAAGTCATTGAAGTCTTTAATCAGCCAAAAAGGAAACAAACATGGATGCAACATGTTCACAAGTGTCTCTGTGCAGATTTTTTGCGCTAGCAAAACATATCCCATTCCCCCCTTAGCATATTTTTAATTTTGTTTTCATTTTTTTTTTATTTCTTCTTCTGCCTCTTTCCAGTTCTCAAATGCGGGTCACTGGCACCGGCAGTCAGAAGCTATTGCTTTGTGGGGCTATACTTTTACTACTATTGTTATTTTTTATTGCTTTTATTTTGATTTAGGTCCTACCTTGTTCATAGGCTAGCATCTCATTCAATCCACTGCTTTGCTGCTAGGGTAAAGTTGACTTAATAACTACTGAAATTCTAAACTAGAGAGCTGCTGAATAAATAATTTAAAAATTGTATTAGAATATCAATGCTTACATCATATTATAAGTAAATTTAAAGGCAAACTGCCCCTTTAATAATATAAGGGTATCTAAAAAATACTTCCACTAAGACTTTATGGACACACATCTTTGTTGCCATTTTGCTTGGTTGATTTACTTAAATAAAAACAAACTGAACCATATGCATAGAAGGAGTTGTTCTTTAATGAACAATGTAAACAATATGAAAGTACCAAACTCACATGTAGCAATATAAACATGGAGAGATTTTATGACTTGTGAATACATGTTACTGTGAATATGTGTTATTAAAATAAATAAAAGAGACTCAACCCTTACTCATAAGGTACCGATTTCCAACATTGTATATATTTAACCAACTATTAAGAATCAAACCCATAGATAAAAGGTAGCCCTGGAGAGGTCTCTTTACCCTCCCCCCAAACTGTAACAGTGCACCACCCCAATACTGCCCTGTTTTTGACCTGTTGAAAAAAGGCAGAACAGCTCAGTGGGGTTGGTGGGATGTGCTCTCGGCTGTGGTGGTATAGACTGCAGTTGCAACAGTTGAATTTCCAACCAAAATATCTGTTGTAGATGAGAAAGTTCTCTGTAGAAGAACTCTAAGCACTCTTTGTTCTCACCACTTATGTTACCTCAGTTAATATGTTCATTCAAGGATAACATTAATGACTTCCTAGATTTTGTCATTGTAAATAAATGGAATATGTATTTCTAAGTATGTAACTATGCAATAGTAAAAAGATCTTTTGAAGATTGTGGAAACGTCTTTGACCTATTCTATTCATGTATGGCAGAACAGTTTCTGAAGTGTTCAAATCTCTTTCACAGCTAGCTATTCAATTTTATTCCAGGTTTGTAGAAAAAGGAAGGTTAATGCACGTGTTCGATATAATATATCTTAATTGGCACAGACAGAACCCAATATGGTAGCAATTCAGTGCGTTCAGAAAATGTTAGTTGTAATGCCAAAGCTAAAATGAGAAAGAAGATTACCCTTTTGTATTTTCTGCATGGTATCTGTTATGAAGATGTATTTCGTTTTTTTTTTTTTAAATTGTTCTTTCAGCTGGTTCTCTACTTTCTGTGAACGGTCTGCAATTCTCATATTGTTAGAAAGTTTAAATGTATTGTGTAAACTCATATACCAAGACTGTGCTGCAAAATAGTTTCTTTTGCTTCTGTTTTTTACGGCAACTATGAACATATATGCCAATTCTCTACAGCTAGATTTCCAGCTTAAATATGACAGTTTGGATATTTTTTTTAGAACCGATATAAAGTAGCTTCCTAAATGCATTAATTGGCTAGTAAATTAAACTTTTCATAATCTGTGTAGGACAATGTCTAAGTAATTATTTACTGATACCTACCAATTTCAGTCCTCAATGTTCTGGAATGCCCCAGATACTATAAATCTTAGCTATATATGCAATTCCTAAAACATTTTTGCTATATTTGCAATTTCACAAGTATAAATTTTTTGCAAATTTGTCATACCTGTAATATTTTAACCAAACCTTTTCTTCTAAAATGTCTGGCCACAAATTAATAATCTCAATATAGAAAGTAATACTATATGATCCTTAGGTGGAGACATAAAAAGACACACAAAAAATGCTCATTTTAATAAGATAGATGCATTATACTAACTGTGTTCTATGCTTAGATAAGGAATGAAGCAAGAAGCTATATTTCTTTAAAATATCGGCGGTAAATAATAGGTCACAAAACATGCTAGACTATCTATTTTGCTATATTCCACCAGGAGCAACTAGTGGGTATAGACTTGTCTCTTATATTTCTGATTCTGTATTACTTGCAGTGCTAGGCCAAGAGGCACATGTGCCTTAGGCAAGTGTGATGTTAGGTATCCCAAAACCCAGAATAAACCCCAAGGTCCCGGGCACAGCTCACTGTTCTGCCTTTAACAACTGCCTTCCACTACATGGATGCCACCAGGTCTAAATGTGAGAGGACCTTGGAGAGAGTTCTGGGCAAGAAAGGGAAGCATACATGCAACAGAAATGGAGAATAGAAGCATGGTCTAGAACAGGCCAAGTCGGTAACACATCAGGCAGTGCATTACAAAGTTGAGTGGCAGAGGCATAGTTTAGGCCACATGCAGGGTTGGTACACAATATAGGAGGGATTAACAGGATCAGAAAGAATGGTCAATGCTTGGTCAGTGTCAGGCAGGGTTTACAGTAAGTACCTCTTGTCCTGGCTGCAACTCATTGCCTCTCCTATGTGGAAGCTAAATACTGATACTAGGAAGCTAAACAGAAGCTTATATCATTAAATATTGTATTATGTTTTTGTTTTCTTCTTTTAGGGACCTTTTTGAATGCTAACTCTTCACAAATAAAGTTTTATATGTATAACTTAATGTTCATTTTGGTTAATAAAATAAACAACCTGCTGAACAGATTCAGTTTAGTTGATTTGCAGAACTGATCATATTAATACCATATTAAAAATAGAGCATGTAATATCATCCCCAAGTGCTAAGTTTAATACCAACAGCATTAAAATTGTAAACATATTTCTTTTAATAATGCAGCTGTAATGTATCTCCCTTCCTATTAAAATGCACTAATTGATGTGCCAAGTATGCTAAGCATTACATTCAAACAAAATAAATGCAGTACATGAGTTCTGTCTGATTTTACACAAGAAATCGTTACAAGAAGGGATTTAAATATTAGAGAGGCTCCTCTTTTTAAATGCTGATGTACAAATGTTCAAGCAATATGGAATTATACAAAGGAAATGCAACAAGGTTTAAGTATAAGAAATGCAAATTTTTTGGACTCCAGCCTGAGAGATTTATGTTGTACATAAAAGGATATCCATTTAGACATTCAACTGTTTTATTGTAGAACCTTTGAACAACTTCATCTAAACACATATACCCACACCCACACACTACTTCACAAAAACAATTCCCCCAACAACTGTACAAGTGAACACACAATATGTGAATATTTATCATCAGGAGGGATTAAGGTTTTCAGTGTATTATAAATTCTGTAACGGTAGAAAGTTATTTGTGTCAGTTTAAATGTGTCATGATTATATGTAAATCAAACAGAATCAAACACTTTGTGAAGCACTTATGTATCCACCACTCACTTCTTGTATCTAAATATACAGTATATTTAATAAATGTGTTAATCCACAGACAATAACAGGAGGAGCATGAACTGCACTACAATTTTAAAAGTATATAAAGTTAATTTGAAACCACATGGCAAACAATGCAATTACTGCATTTACTTACTATTTGGAATACACTTTAGATCCTGACCAATGCATATCGGGAATGAGTATTATATAACTAGGCATGTTAGTTAAAAGGGTGGTTCACCTTTAAGTTAACTTTGAAAATGTTATAGAATGGCAAAGCCATGTTTGTACACCCAGAGCCATATTTGTACACCCAACTGTGATTGTAAATAAAACTTTTACAAAACCATCAGTTGATGCATAGGTATAAAAAAGGTTATATGACCAATAGTTCTATAATGCAAAAGAGATAACCCCAAGAGATACATACTGTAAAGGAATTATAGATCACCTGTAACACAGAAATGGGATCTTTAACAATGGTAAAGATGTTACTTGTTTAGACCTCATTAAGATTAATCAAAAGTATCATGATACATCATACTCATTGTTCAGTCCCATAGAGAAGCTAGTTACCAAGACAAAAATCCATTTAATTTCTAGACAAAGTAATTTTTTGGTTCTGCCCCCTCCTCTTAAATCTGGTATCACTCTTTGGATACCCTGTATGGAGAAAAAAAATCAAAATTTCCAGAGACACAGTTAGAAAAATGTGTGGCTACCTTGGTTATTGTTTTGTTCTTAATGTTATTATGTGTTCCCTTGCTCATTCTTTAAGGCTTCTGCTTGTTTGTACACCAAATTTATGGCATAAGATGAGGTAAACAACATGGTGAGTATTCCAGTTTATAAATTGGTTGACTTTATATTCCTTACAGGTACAGTAGTATGAACTATAAGAAGAAAAGGTATCACTTGTTACCATACATTTGCATGTAAAACACCTCTTGGCTCCACACCTAAAGGATCCCTTATGTTCCAGTCAGGTCTGTTGATGGACATTACTAATTCTACTAGGAGACAGAACATTTCTCTGGGGTTTTGACCTTCTGGATACAAAACGACCACTCTTTTGTAAAATGTCATCTAGAATAGAGTCTGTTTTAAGAATTGTGAGGTTTCTCTTTATGACATTGATAACATTCTTATACTGTGAGTTGTAGGTAGGTATACAGGTGGTAACATGAGAGTTAGAGGCTTTTCCCTTTTCCAATACAGGCTAATCTTTTCCAGAACAAAATCTGTATTCATTAAAGAGTATGTAATGGGGGGTTATGAAATGTTGTTTTAAAAGCTTTTGTTAAAACTGTCTCTCAAGTCACATGATTTTTTTTACAAATTTAGCATGATCGGAATACAAGCTTCTCATTTCATATACTGTTTCAAGATTTCAAAAGGTAATTGGAAAACCTAAATTTCAGTTTGAGACCATTATTATTTATAATGTATAGAATTAATTAAAGATGTTCTCCTTGCCAGACCAAATGAATATGATGCAATCAATAAAGCATGTGTAGAAATATATATCCCCCTTATAGGGATTTACAAGGTTAAAAATGTATTGCTTCTCCCACTATCCCATATAGAGATTGGCAAATGAAGGAGCCATTTTACCCCCATGTACGTACCACATTGTTTAAACATAGAAATCATCATCAAAAAGGAAGAGATTATGCGTCAACAAATAATGTATAGCTGTTCAGAATAGGAGCTATAGCTTCAATACCCAAGGAATCATGAATACAGGAATATAGAGAGGATATGTCAATTGTAACCCAAATGTAAGTGGACTCTCAATGGCAGCCCTGTGACTGTGTGATCAAAAGAGAGTTGTTCCAGAGCCAATGCTTCTGAATGGGTAAGAATACTTTTAGCATTGTGTGTATTAGTAGAAAGCTTTAATTTGGTACATTCTCTTTCTACCTAAATATATTTTAATTGTATCATTTCTTAATTGGACTGGAAAAAAATCTGATTTTTGTTTAAACCTCTTTGTATCGAGGTTTAAATTTGTTCTCAATTTACCCACCTCAGAATCATTCTTTTCTGAAGCTTAGTAAGATATATTAAACTGCAGGTTTCCAGGAAACTACTGAGATTGTTGAGAAAATATCAAACGAATGATTCATCTGGTTTGGTGATAAGATTCTGGGAGTGAGAAGGAGATATTGCAAAGTTTTTTTTTACTTCACTCGCAAGCAATCGCGTAGTCAAATCCCAGTTAACATGACTGACTTTTATATGCTGGACAACAGAAGAAAGCGATTTATCAAGTAACTGCAGTTCTAATGACTGCTAGCCAGTCATAAATGCAAATTAGGATTTTGAATTTGATGTGATTTTGTATTTTCTTTCTGAATACAAACATGACTTATTGTACCCATGAGTAAAAGTACCCTGTTGCTATTAAGGAGAAGATTTGCATTAATATAACTAAAATAGAAATAGGGTAATGTTCATTCTTTAACACAAACACAGTGTCCACTCCTGACTCACTAGATCTTAGACTTGGACCGTAACTGTACACTTCTAAAATCTTTTAATCTGCAATATCACATTAGGCAGGGGGCAGAATTATCATTTGATAGCTTAGAGTATGGGTTAAATTAAATACTACAGGTTCTGAAATTGTTTATCATGACTGGCAGAACTTCCACTGCCTAAACTTAATTATTAGCATTTTAATGTATCAAGGAAAAAGGTAATAGTGATGCCTGAGCGCCATATTTTAAAAAATTATTAAAGGGCCTCTGGCAACATTTTAGTCACACTCACACAATCCAGGCATTTAAAGTAAGATGTATCAAATTACATTACATATTACATTATATGAGTCACTGTTACAGCAATTCCCAAAACATTATTAATATCAACTCTATTATTGTCTTTATGTCTTTGTTTTTTTCTGGTCCTTATTCTTACATATAATTAGTGACCCAAGATCTTTGTTTTTCTAGGATAGCAGGGTGCTTCCAAGGATAGTATATCTAACACAAGAAACTCAAACAACTGGACTTGCTGAGAAATTTTAATTAAGTTGTTTCACTGCTCATCCAAGCAGCTTCTTCAGTTCAACTGACTGATTTAGGGGAGTTCTCGGTATATAGATTCTTCCAACAATCCAATCACAATGGCACATTGTAACTTTTCAGAGAGGCGACATCTGAAATTCACAGAGGTGTTGATTCTGTGTAGTTACTATGATAGGATTACCAATGTGTGATGAAACTCCTAGATACAGGTGTTACTTGTGAGAGTTGCATGAATGGATGTGTGAATAGTTCTGAAACCGCCGGGGTACAGATATTAGAACAGCATTGTATGTAGCAGACAGGTGTATATATGCCGAAAATTCATCAGTCAGTTGAACTGAAGAAGCTGCTTGAAGACAAAAAGGAACACCAAGAGCCCCAATAGTGTAATATGTGTAACCCTTTTTTCGGCTACTGTCTCTTTAAATAGCAACTTACCCTTGCAATCCAGGGGCCCCGAGTCCCTTTTGCGAATGAAAAGTACTGGGAACTGGGAATTACAGCACAGTGCCTCCACCTAGGGAACACTGAGGAACACACCTCAGAGGGGATTCCACTAGGAATAATAAAACACACAAAGTTGCTAAGGAACAAAATTAAACTTCATGTAACTGTATTAAACCTTGGGCAATCTAATACACTAGGCACTCCTACACTGGGGAACCCGTGGGACACCACCCAAATCACCCCAAGGTAATTAACTGTTGCTCCCACACAGTCCTTGGTAATATACAAGTCCCAGTCCTCTGGAAGGGGTTAATAACCACACCGTGCAAATAATTGTCCCTTCCCCAGAGCTCTTTTTCCCCAGGTAGCGCTACCTTTTTCCCAAAAGTACCTCTCCCTTTGGAATCCGGCAGCAGCTTCTGTGTAGCAGGCAAATATAAATGAGCTGTCTTCACTTTGGTGCCCCACACTTGTATCCTTGCCAAATCCTCCCTTGGATGGCTCACACACAGGAACAGGCTGGACTCAATCTGTACCTCCACAGATTTCACAGAGTAACAGCTTCTCTGTACTGGACAGTCTCATAAATTCCGTGCTGCCTTTCTCTCAGCTCTCCTGAAGACTTGCTACTTTTTTGCTCCAAACTCAGGCACACCCTTTCTCCCAATCATGCACTGGGGTGCCCAGCCAATCAGGTCACTCTCCAGCCTGTTACTAGGCGGAAGTATATCACAGACAGAGAAACAGGGGAAGGCTTTCTCTTCTCCCCTACATTCTCCCCTTGGACAAATCGGCAACGTCCTCGCTTGCCGTATGCCCTGGCATGCCTGGACAGCAAAACAGTCAATAATGTCTTTATCACTACTGTTAACTGGGACCCTAACATTGGTCTTACCTGAAGACCTGCGCTTACCCAGACCCAGTCTTTTAGATCTATCGGGGGTCTCAAAGGTTTCAGGGGCCACCTTCATGCCAACAGGGTTCTCCACAGTAGTCTTCTCTCGAGTCAACGCCATCTCTTCTTCAGGGGAGTCACTCTCACAGATGGAAGGCTCATAATAAGACTTCTGTACTGTAGAACTTTTGTAAGTCTTACAATTTCGGGCCTGATGACCCATCACTTGGCACTTGTAACATCTTCCAAGAAATCTTCTATGCCTGCGGCGTACTTTACACAGTGCAGATTGGATTTCCCCTTCATCAGGAACTGGACAGTTTGGCTGGATGTGGCCAAGCTTTCCACACCGGTAACACGTAGGCACTTTCTTAGTCTCAGCTCGGGGTTTGGCTCTCTCAGACAGTTGAGCCTTTAAGTCCTCCAACTCTTTGCAAAGTTTCTTGTTCTCTTCTGCCAGTCTTAGTTCAGTAAGGGATTTCTCTGTATGCCCTAAAGTGGAACTCCGTTTGACCCTCACATAGGCATCCGCCTCTTCTCGCCGAACTCTCTCCATCAGAGCAACAAACCCAGGGGGTAGCTTATCCTGGTAGTGAGCTCTAATTGTCATGGCAACAGGATCACTGTTCAGGGTCCCTCTTTTCAACTGGCGCATTCTCAGAGAATCCATCTCATCGTCTGTAATTGCACCACGGCTCACTAGCAGTCTCAGGCCTTGTTCTAGCCGCACAAGATAAGCAGACAAATCTTCCTTCTCTTTCTGGAGCACTCTCCACAGGGCCAAATGTCACCTCCAGAACTTCAATCAGGTCACCCAAAGTAGCGTCAGGGTGACCCACCATATAGGATATAACAACATCCAAGGCAGGACTGCGGAGACTCTCAAGGATCTTCCTCCTCATAGTAGTCTCGGGCCCAGTCCAATCTCTCACAGACACAACAGTGGAGTCTCTCCAACTCTCAAAGGACTCTTCACCTGAGGGTACAGGATCGGTACCTGAAAACACTTTAAGTCTCTTAAAATTGCCATTCCAGGCCAGCTGCATCAATTGGTCAGTAAGTTGTCCCAACGCACTCACAATCTCTGGGGTATCCAGCTGGCCACCAGAACTATGCCGACTCCCCTTGGAGACCACATTCTCACAGGATGGACATCTCTTTACTTGACTCCTTTCAGCTGGCAAATCAAACAATGTCTTGTTCAGCTGCACACTCTCCGGTGTCTTCACTGCATACTGGGTAGTAAGGGCTTCACCCTGGGACGTGAATTCATCTGCATCATCTGAAATGTCAGGCAGAACAATCTTCCAGGGCTTTTCACTCTCAGCATCAATATAAGGGGGAACCCGGTCACAATCTATCTCTCTGGGGCTGTCTATAAGAACATTCAGCAGGACCCCGCAGAATCGCGGCGTGACACAGCCACCCTTGGGCGGTAAAAAATCTGTTCCCCATCCAGAACTTGGTAAATGAACTCTTCTTTCACTCTGGGAACCATGGGCCCAACAGCGGCAACCTTTCGGGGGTTAAGTCCCAATGCAGCACACCACTGGCGGACACTTTGTGGAGTTTCAAAGGCAGACATATTCTCATCAAACATCTCCAGCTTCCCAGTCGACATCTCAGCAGTGCCTCCAAATGTAACCCTTTTTTCGGCTACTGTCTATTTAAATAGCAACTTACCCTTGCAATCCAGGGGCCCTGAGTCCCTTTTGCGAATGAATAGTATTGGGAACTGGGAATTACAGCACAGTGCCTCCACCTAGGGAACACTGAGGAACACACCTCAGAGGGGATTCCACTAGGAATAATAAAACACACACAGTTGCTAAGGAACAAAATTAAACTTCATGTAACTGTATTAAACCTTGGGCAATCTAATACACTATGCACTCCTACACTGGGGAACCCGTGGGACACCACCCAAATCACCCCAAGGTAATTAACTGTTGCTCCCACACAGTCCTTTTGTAATATACAAGTCCCAGTCCTCTGGAAGGGGTTAATAATAACCACACCGTGCAAATAATTGTCCCTTCCCCAGAGCTCTTTTTCCCCAGGTAGCGCTACCTTTTTCCCAAAAGTACCTCTCCCTTTGGAATCCGGCAGCAGCTTCTCTGTAGCAGGCAAATATAAATGAGCTGTCTTCACTTTGGGGCCCCACGCTTGTATCCTTGCCAAATCCTCCCTTGGGTGGCTCACACACAGGAACAGGCTGGGCTCAATCTGTACCTCCACAGATTTCACAGAGTAACAGCTTCTCTGTACTGGACAGTCTCATAAAAATCCGTGCTGCCTTTCTCTCAGCTCTCCTGAAGACTTGCTACTTTTTGGCTCCAAACTCAGGCACACCCTTTCTCCCAATCATGCACTGGGGTGCCCAGCCAATCAGGTCACTCTCCAGCCTGTTACTAGGCGGAAGGATATCACAGACAGAGAAACAGGGGAAGGCTTTCTCTTCTCCCCTACATATGTTTTTACAAGGAGTAATGGTAGAGTAAACAAATTAATACTCACAAACCACGGTTACCAATAGGCAACCACTGTATAGGCAGGTGGGGATATTATCCTGACCCCACTCAGGAATAAGAAGTCGCTCTCTGTAGAAGGAAGAAAAGGGGGATGACACCCCTCCACTCGGGGTGGACTCGATATAGTAATAAGACAAAACAGAGGCGCCAAAAGGATAAAATAAGCTAAAAAACACTTAAAAACCCAATGGGTAATTCAGAGGAGGTAGTAGTGGACTTACCTCCTCCAAGCAGGCACCAAAGAAAGTGGTAATTTTCAGTAATAGTTTATTCAAAAAACAGTATTGCAACGCGTTTTGCAGGCATTTCCTGCTTCATCAGGCAATGTGGAACGGGAGCAAAAACAACAGTGTCTTTGTATAAACACACCAGGCGCCTCTGTTTTGTCTTATTACTGAAGAAGCTGCTAGGATGAGCAGTGAAATGTCTTCATTAAAAAGTTGTTTTGAGTTACTTGTGTTAGATATAATAGAAGATATTTTATTGCACATCTGATAATATTTACTTTTCACTCTCTAATGTAAATACGAAATCCTAAAATTAGTTGTTTAAATTAGACTTAATTATAGTTTGTTTTGGATTGCAAATATAGATGAAATTTAATTAAAACTAATGCTTGAATGTAGAAATCAGCTCCAAAGTTTAGCTATCTTGGAATTAAATACTTTATGCAGAGCTCCTTGTGTGTGGTTATTACCCCCTGCAGTTTCATACTGTAAATGACTGGACATAGAAGAGAAAAATGATTTTCGAACCTACTCTTTGAAATAACATTATGAAAGTACATTTGTCATGTCGTTAAAAATGCATTTGCTTCTGACATAATGGAAATAGGGCTAAGGGTATACTGAACATATCATTTAAGAGGCTGAATCCATTTTAGCAAATTAAGAAACTGTAATTCTGTTTTAGAACTCCAGCTACTGTAAATCTAGTTTATTAAAGCTTTCTGTTTTGTTTTTTATAAAGATAGTACAAGTGAGAGTGCTTCTACTAATCACAGTGACTATTTACATTACATGCTTTGATTTATGAGCCAAATCCAAATTCTAAGATGGTTAAATAATTGGCCCTAGTAAAGAATACCTTTTAAAGGTGCACTAGTATAGTAAAAACCTCCTTACTAAACATGCAAAATATTGACTCAAATTAGAAGAACCTATTCCAGAATAAATAATATTAATACATATATGAAGTAGTAAAGTAATTTAGTCTTATTAAGATTCAGAACTCAGGTTCTTCGGAATAGGTTCCAAAATAAAGCAGACCCAGACAGTATATGGTATCTGGAGTTTTTTTTTATTTCATTGATCAGGTGCAAACTCTGTGGGGCCGATTTACTATATTCACGTGAAGGATTCGAAGTTTGATAGAATTTCGAGCGTAGGATTTCTTCGTTTGGTCGAATATGTGAATTTTGGCATATTCGATCGTCGAATAGGGAATGGTCAAACGATCGAATGCAGTCGAATGGACAAATATTCGATCATTCGATCAGCAAAGGATTTTATTTTTTAAGTTTATTCGATTGCCTACTTCGGCAGATTGGACCTACCGAATTGCAATAGAAGCCTATGGGAGCACTCCCATAGGCTTCTGAGACTAAGTCCTGATTGAATAGGATTCGTATGATCGAAGTGTTCGATCGCTCGAATTGTACGACTCATTCGAATGATCGAATGATTTATTCATTCAGTCAAATGATTTATTCGACTGATCGAATAGATTTGTATTAGATCGTCGAATGATCGAATATCGAATAAAAGGTAGCCTAGAACTATTCGATTAGAATAGAAACAAATTATTTTTAGGGAATAATAGTAAATAATACTAAATTTGCCCCTGTGTGTTCTCGAAACAAAAATGTTTTTTCCACATATTGAATATCTTTTCTGTTTATCAATTTTTCCCACGTGTTGTCTCAACCAAAAATAAAAATTAAAATCTGTTAAGATTCAAAATCTGCTCTCTATCTTTTAAAAAAAAAAAGTGTACCTTGACCATGCACAATTATGTGTAGTACAGGTGTGGGAACTATTATGCAGAACTATCCTAGTGTAGGTAAGGCATCTTTCTTTCTGTAATTTGGATTGTGTACCCTAAGTCTTACTACAAGTTCATGTACGAGTAAAATTAATGTTTTTATTTTTACAGATAAATAATTAAATTTTTATTCATGGCAAAAATACTTTTTATGACCTAAAGCTGTAGTAAAACAAAACAATGTAGTTCTTTTTACACTAGGAGGAGCACTGTTCTCATTTATAGCAAAGCTACTTATTTAATACTGTACATGTTCAGCACAAACTACATGCACTGCAGAGCAAATGAGAACAACATGAGTGGCAGAAAAGCTCTCTTACGAAGAAAGTTTCTTTAAAACAAATTAAACAGAGCATTTTAGGGTCTAATTCTCAGCTGTATCTACCGTACCCTCTATTGTACAAAAGTAATTTTAAGCACAAAAATATTTTTACAGGGGAACTGAGCATGGCACTGATAATGCAAATCTCCCAACAGTATAAGTATATTCAGTATAAAACTGAATAATAACCTTGTTAAATAAAATCCAACCCCGTTCTCAACATTTAAAAGAGAGAATTAGGGAAACAAGTGAAAAGTAAAAGCAGAGCACAAAGGGGGTCATAATTGTATACAAATGCCTTTCACAAGGGCACTTAAACCTATACCTACTCCAAATTACTCACATGGTTGAGCCTGCATTGATGAATTGCATACAAGTGTGTGTGTGTGTGTGTGTGTGTGTTTAAGCATAACATTAGAAATGCATTAGCATCTTGTACCTTCGGACATAAGTGTCTTGCACCAAATAAACAAAATGCTAATTATGTGTGGTATGGAATAACACTATGCATGTAAAAATTAATTAACAAACCCCTGTGCCTCACAAACATTGCAAAATATATGTCTCTTCTACCTCTGCAGCAGCCTGCAAGCTTTTCTCCCAAAACCTGGTGAGCCTACCATACCTTTTACTGTTTGGATCCATATGTTTGAAAATTACATTATAGCTGCTGACCAAGGGGAGATTTCTGCTGCTAGAAAGCGTGCTTTACTTATTCCCTGTCTGGGAGCAGAGGGGCAGCGTATATACCATATATTACTATTACCTTATGATACTTATGAAACTGCACTTACTGATATAAAGAACTTTTTCGTGCCAAGAGGGAATGTGGTTGCTGAAACATATAAATTCCACCAGCCTGGACAACGTAATAGTGAATCCACATAACTATTTGTAGCAGCTTTGAGTCAGCTGGTTGTTACATATGAGTTTGGGAATTTAACAGATGAAATACTAAGAGACCAAATAGTGGAAAAAACTAATTCACCACGAAATAGAGAGAGACTGCACCTAGAGCAGGATTTAACAATTGCAAAGGGTGTTACAGTTGCTAACCAAACTGAAGCAGCAATGGCAGAGGTTAAAACTCCTAGGAAGGGAACTGATGTGAATGTACAGATTGTGAATCCAGTACTGTGGCATCATAATGCACAGTCACAGGCAAAATAAAGTGCTAAGGAAAGGGATTCACTGCAAAACTTTGCAGCAAATACAAATAAAAATGACTGCTTTGACTGTGGTTCAATACAACACAAAACTGCCTATTGATATTGTGGGTCCTTTTGCAGATGCTCCTATAGACTGCAGATTTGATATAACCTTGATGAACTATTACAGTAAATGGCTGACACTGCATTTGTTTCTCATATAACATAAGCTACAGTAATAACATTTCTGTCTACAGTCTTCAGCAGAGAAGGTAATCCAAAGGAGTTAATATCAGACAATGGACCACAGTTTGTCTCATCTGAGATTGAAATCTTTCTGACAGAGAGGAATATTGTGCATAGGAAATCTTCAGTGTATTAGCCACAAGCAAATGGAGAAATTGAGCAGATGCGCACTAAGTTACATGTTGCAGACATCAAACTTCCACAAAATACTGTTCCTGCAAAATCATCGATTGCAGACATTGTCAAATGTCCGTAAGCCAAATGCAAAGCTTATACCGACAGAAAATGAAGGGCAAGACAAATGCAGTTTCAGCCTGGATCTTTAGTCAGAATTAAGAAACCAGGACTACTGAAATGAGGACTGTGGCATCCCAGAGCACGGGACTAGTGATGGGCGAAACGGCGCGTTTCGCTTCGCCGAAAAATTTGCGAATTTCCAGAGAAATTCGCGAATTTTTCGCCGATTCGCGAAACGAGTTGCGCGTCGTTTTTTCGCGGCGAATTTTTTTTTGCAAAATTTTTTGGCAGTTTCGCAAATCGCGGGAATTCGCCCCTGGCGAATAAATTCGCCCATCACTACACGGGACTGGTTTATGGGCACATAAGAAGCAAACAGGCAGGTAACAGTACAAGGAAAGTTTTATAACAACAATCCCTTTAGGCATCTGATAGGGAACAACTGTGGCCTAGTCTCTTCAGGTAGTTCCTTTCCCCAGGTAACAGTCTCACATAATATTCTCATATAAGATTCACCTCTAGTCTCTTTCAGGCAGTCCAGCAAGAGGGAGAGTCAGTGTGAGTATTCCAGCTGCAACAAGGTAATAGATGAACAGTCCAGGAACATAACATGGATTGCAGCTCTGTGGGATCACAGTCCAAATGGAGGGGACACTGCAGCTTATACCACTCAGTTGTGCAGCCACCAGCCCGCACTGCAGCAAGCCTTTCCTGCAACTTTTTCCATAACAGGCACTCCCACTTCCTCCTGACCTCTCTGAGCAAACAGCTTCCTGCCCAAGTGACCTCCCAGCCCCACCCCTTCAAGCCTGCAGCTTCCAGCATTATCAGAGCTCTTGTCACAAGGACAATCTAACTGTACTACACCACTTGAAGTGAGAGGCCAGCAAGGATCATACACATATGAATTATCTGATGGACGCATTTGAAATACAAGTTGTCTTGCGCCTGCTAGATATGACTTTGGAGAAGCTCCATTTGTTGAAGGACATTTTCCTACTCCTGATGCCAACTGCAATAGGCCTGAAGATAGTAATCCTATAAGGTGTACTGACAGAATCAGAAAACTACCTGCATGGGCCAAGGACTATGTCATGGGAAGAATGTATATTATTGCTTTAAGATGCATTGTTGTTTTTTATTATATTTGGCCAAATGCTTTCCTACTATTGGGGGAATATGTGGTGTTTATATAAATGACCTGTAGATGCACACGAGTTATACTGTGCATACACTGTACCTTTTATACTGCTTAAGGTGCTAGAGTTTATGTTACGGTTGTGTAATGGCTGCATGAGCCTACTATTAAAGCACTGTTATACTCTGCTCATCCTTGGCTATCAAAACATAACACAGTGTATAGGTTACTGCACCTGGGAGGGCTTGGTGCCTTTAACTTTTGGATGTAGAAGTCATTCATATAACAACACTAAAGCTAATTCTAGACATAGCTGATTCTCTGTCTGTGTATAATCTCATTCCAAGAATCAAGCTACACACTGTCTTTGGCTGGCTCCCATGCCGATACAGTGCCTCAAAGCAAAAATAAATACTTTCAAATTACTATGTAGAAATCTGAAGTGTCTACACCAAGGCCTATGCAGTTACTTTTTGGTGCAAAACAAACTGGTGGGGTCAAGAGCCCACACACACCAGTCCAGAGCCCCTGACCCCTCCACTAACCCCCCTGAGCCCCCACCCCCTGTGAAAGCTGCAGCCCTCTTCTCCTGCCAGTGAGTTCCTGTTTTTCATCTATTGATTGGGGTGGGAGTTAGGGGGCACTTAGTGTCAGGCAGGAAGGTGGAGCAGGTCTGGACTAGTGGGGCCCTGGTGCAGACACATGAGCCCTCATAGGCCAGCACAACAGCTAAATCAGACCCTTGTATCTGTAGCTTAAACTGCAGAGGTGGATTCAAAGTTCACACTCTTTGAGAACATAATTTTTATGAGTTTAAACTGGGACTGTTACTTCTGCAGCTCTGTCTGGTGTTTTTCAGTCACTGTCACTTGTATCTGGTTTTGCCCCCTGTGCCACTTTTTTAAATAAATGTATGTACTTTATCTCTTCTGTCTTATTCTATTTCACCTTCAAAGGAGAAGGAAAGGTGTATGGCACCCCAAGTGAATGTATTTACTTACCTGAAAACCCCGGGCCAGTGCTTCTATCAGCAGAAAACTGCACCAGTCCGGGGTTATTCCAGTGAGCACCAGGGAACACTCCTCTTCCAGCTTCTTTGTTCTTCGTGCGGCTGCGTGTGCGCATTAGAGTGAAATGCCGAACTTTAACTAAAAAGATAGATTTTTCATTCTACCACACATGTATCTGCCCCAAGAAATCTGAAGAAAGAAGAAGCCAGGAGAGGAGAGCTCTGTGGTGCTCGCTGGAATAACCCTGGACCGGTGCAGTTTTCTGCTGATAGGAGCAAAGGCCCAGGGTTTCTGGTCAGTAAATGCATTTAAAATTTGGCACCCCAAAGTGGTAAATGACCTTCCTTCTCCTTGAATGATGTCATGTGAACATATGTATTTATGTAAAAAGCATTTTAAGTTCCAAGGAGTTATGCAGCAGGTATAAGTTTTCACACATACTGTACAAAGACAGAGAAATCAAAATATGTTGCTTATCTGCTCAGTAAATAGATTATGCTATGTTATTATTTCCGAGTGTAATTTAGGGAACACGATGAACAGTATAAAATGTAAATTTACATTTAAGCTTTTACCGGTTACCTCACAAGAGAGATATTGACATAAAAATAGAATACACTGCCCATTACCATGGAAACTAAACTCAAGGTCGGAGCTCATCCATTAAAAAAGGAAAAGGAGTGAAGGAGAGAGAAAGTTAAGGTTGCAAGGTTGATATTACGTTAGCCAAAAAAAGAAAAGTGCCTGCCTAGCCACCTAAACCCATTAGGCACTCACTTTTACCAGTGCCTCACTGCATAGTCATCCGAGTCAATATTTATTTAAAAAACCATTTAGTATACAATTCCTTCACTTCAATATTCACTATATTAGGTGGACTATGTGGGGTCAGTTTGTACCATTTTAAATGTAATTTGTAAAAAGAATTGTATTTTTTAACTATAATTTGAGCCTTGGGACATATATCGTTTATATATTATATACAGTATTTGCAGTAAATTGCGGATGCCTTTGAAACCGGGGTAAGTCCATTTGGCTCGCTTAGGATTCATAGAAATCAGGGATATGGACTCACTATCAAGAATGAATAATTAGCCAAGCCACCTAAACCCATTAGGCATTCACCTTTACCAGTGCCTCTCTGCATAGTTATCCAAGTCAATATTTATTTAAAAAAACATTTACTATTTAATTCAATCACTTCAATATTCACTATAGCTGAGGAAGTGGGGATCCTCACTGAGGAAGTGTCATTATAGGAAGTTTATAGTATAGTTAAATGGAAGGATATATTAATGAGAAGACATCACATTTAGCATGCTTAATTGCTGTATTAAAGGGATAGATCATCTTTAAAGGGATACTGTCATGGGGAACCTTTTTTTTTCAAATAATAATGCTGCTCCACCAGACTTCTGTACTGAAATTAATTTTTTAAAAGAGCAAATTGATTTTTTAATATTTAATTATGACATATTGTTAGTTTCCCAGGTGTCCCCAGTCACCCGCCCCCCTCCCCCCCACCAGGAGACTAACAAAAGAACAGTGGGAAGGTAACCAGATAGCAGCCCCCTGGTAGATCAAAGAGAACTCAATAGTAAAAATCCATGTCCCACTGTGAAACCTTCAGTAGGAGAAAAAATACCCTGTCAGAAAGCAGTTCCATAAAGTAGTACTGGTGCTTTTCTGAAAGCACATGGCAAGGCAAAATGATACATTTTATTTAGTAGAGTGAATTGTGTGCAGTGTGCAATTTAGAAATAAAAACAACACAATAAAATTATGAATCCCTTTGTCAACTTTTAGTATGTTCTAGAATGGTCAATTCTAAGCATTTTTCAATTGATCCCCCATGTAAAAAAAAAGGCTAGAAATGCATTGTTTTTTGCAACTTTGTATTGCTCATCTTTCTATTCTCACCCTCTGCTATTCATATTCCAGTCTCTTATGCAAATTGATGCGTTGTTGCTATGGTAATCTGAACCCTGGTAACCAAATTGCTGACACTGCTGACACTGCTGACACAACAGGAGAGCTGCTGAATTCAAAGCTAAATAACTAAAAAAATAAATAAAAAATGAAAACTAATCAAAAATCACTCTCTACAACATACTAAAAGTTAAAGGTGAACAACCTTCTGTTGATGCTTTCAAAAGGGGCTTGGATGATTTTTGGAAATACATAATATCAAAGGCTATTTTGATACTAAACTCTACAGTTAGTATAGCTATGGGCATATATGGTTTGTGTGAGAGTTTAGGTGAGTGTGTGTGTATGCTGGGTTTTAATTTGGAGGGGTTGAACTTGATGGACTTTTTTCAACCCAATTTAACTATGTAACTAACTATGTAACCTCTTTAACAGACATTACAACAATACATATAACTGTATTGGCTATGAAAGAGTTAAAGGAACAGTAACACCAAAAATTGAAAGTGTTTTAAAGTAAAGAAAATATCATGTAGTGTTGCCATGCACAATTAAAACTAATGTGTTTGCTTCAGAAACACTACTATAGTTCATATAAACAAGCTGCTAAGTAGCAATGGCAGAAATTGAAAAACAGCTATATGGCACATAAGTAATGGATAACAGATAACATTAGGTTCTACAGAGCTTATCTGCTATCTGCTGTGTAACTTGAGCCTTTTCTCCTTTGACTAGTTGCCCCCACACAACAGCTTATTTACAGTATACAAACAATAGTAGTGCTTCTGAAGCAAACACTGCAGTTTTACCAGTGCAGGGCAACACTTCATTATATTTTTATTACTTTAAAACAATTTAATTTTTTGATGTTACTGGTCCTTTAATGGCAGTGATTTTGACACATACAACATTTCACTTTTTTTGCACTCCATAAGGAGCTAAATAAGAGTGAAGGGTCATTTTAAGGGTTTTTTGTTAACATTGTCAATGGGTAACATGCAAAAATGTGGATACAAATTGTGGAATTTCCCCCCCAGAATGCTTCCCTGTTAAAGTTCAGATATCTGGATGGCACATCTCGTTTTTTTTTTTACGCCAACAAATTTTCGGCAGGCAAATTTTCGATGGCGTTTCGTGAATTTATTCGCCGGCAGCAAATTGAGGGAATTCGCGAAAACTCGTCTGGTGAATGCCCCCAGAATTGATAGTAGGATGGCACAGAAGCAATTCCATGTATAAATACCCCCTTAATTCACAGTATGATAGCACAGAAGCAATTCCATATATAAATACCCCCAAAATTGATAGTAGGATGCAGGTAGCAGAGTGGCAGTACCCTGTATAAATACCCCCAGAATTGATAGTAGAATGGCACAGTGCAATTCCGTGTATAAATGCCACCAGAATTGATAGTAGGATGGCACAGTGCAATTCCAAGTGTAAATACCCCCAGAATCCATAACAAGATGGCAAAGAGGCAATTCCATGTATAAGTACAGCCCCTGCAGTCCCTCCGGTTCCTACGCCTATGAAGAGGATCACCACACCAGAGGCCACCCTTTCAGAATAGAAGAAAAGAACTTTCATTTGAAGCAGCGTAGGTTGTTCTTCAGAGTGAGGACAGTGAGGTTGTGGAATGTACTGCTGAGTGATGTTATGATGGATGATTCTATTAATGCTTTTAAGAGGGGCTTGGATGATTTCTTGGACAGACATAATATTGTGATATTAAACTTTATTGTTAGTATAGATATGATCATATGTATTTTATGGGAAAGAATGGAGGGGTGTGTGTATGGATGCTGGGTTTTAATTTGGAGGGGTTGAACTTGATGGACTTTGTCTTTTTACAACCCAATTTAACTATGTAACTATGTAACTATATCATGGTAGAATAAAATCAATGTCAATATAATTAACAAAAAAAAACCACACACAGACATAGAAAATGTGTCAAAGTAATTGCAGTGCCAGTCTGTGAATTATACCCCCAGATCAAATAGATAAATGCAGTGAAGTAAACTACTTGCATAAACTACCTAAAAACAACTACTAACAAAATAACTTTTCCTAAAACTATATTTTTTGCTAATTCCTCCAGGTGGAAGAGGAGTCTCATTTGTGGAGTAACACACTAACTAGGAATACACATACAGTACTCTGAGATGTGATAACCAGTTCACAGACAATCACACATGTACCCACGATAACTCAGGCTCATACAAAGCCTGGCTTATTCTCCCATACCTATAATATGGAGATTGCTATCTGTTTCTTCACTGCTTCTCTTTCAACACTGCTCCAGTGCACTGGCCATTCCTAGCAGCTACAAAACTCTGTGCTTGTGTGAAGGCAGCAGCTGCCATTCCTAGATACTGTGAGGAAATTTACAAGGAGAGCAAAATCAAGCATACTACTTGCTGCAACCACGTTAAAGAAGTTATTGGAGCATATTATTTCCTGCTCTATGTATGCTGCATAGGCTTCTGTCAGCTTAGAGAGGCCAGTGGGGAGGGACTAGAAACTCTGTGTCAGTAACTACCACCCTCCCCTGACTATCTAAACATAATAATTTAAGTTGAACACTACTTTTTTTTTTCCTGATGGATTTGGGTAGGCTTAGTAGGGTTGAACCTTTCCTCCCGACTAACTCAGGCAGGCAGGCTAGACCGTGATGTAGCGGTAGGCAGGGCTGTGATAAAACACGGCTGTGATGTAGTCGGGGCATGATGTGACTTTGGGGGGGAAAGGGTTATATAACATGGCAATCTGTGATTGGCACATCAATCTCAGGGAATCCTGTCTGGTTTTACTAATTTGGAAAACCAGGCAATACATTTTGACAGAGAGAACTGAGAAGTTGGGAACTTTCTCTCTTTGAGTTAGTTGTATTTGCATATACATTAGATAGTTTCAAGAATGGGTTAGATGCATTTCAGAAAGTGAGAGAATACAAAGTTACAGAAAATAACTCTTAGTTCAGAGTTGATACAGGGATTGATCAGATTGCCATCCTGGGAGTTAAAAATTACTTTTTTCCTCTCTGAAAAATAAATGGAAATTATTCACTTAAGTTTGTTTTGCTTTCGTTGAATCAACCAGCAGCTTGGCAAGTTTCAAACAGAGTGAACTTTATGTACATGGGTCGTTTTTTTAAACCTCAGCATGAGTGAACAGTGTTCATCCTATTAAATGGAATGGTCTCCCTTTATCATCCATGTAAAAAAAAAAAAAGACGTGTAGATATGTTTGGTCTAAATAAGTGCAATAAGTAAATAATAGGGCTTTTTCACTTTAAATTTCTACAAGGGTTCCCTTGTATCAGTGTCGGTACTTGCATATAATTTATTATAGCAGGCTGGGGGCACAATGATAATAACCACAAGCTGCAAATGAGCACAAATGCACTGCATATTGCTTTCTTATAAATGATACACATTGCTAACAATAATATATTATAATAATATAAATAAATAAGACTTTTAATTATGTAAATACCATGAACAGAAGCACAGTTAACACAGGTGTAGTCTTTAGAATCTCCCAGCGAATAGAGTATGGACAATACTAACAAAATTAATTACGATAAATTTATAGCGCATTACAGTTCAATGTCAACAAATGAGTTACAGCAATGTGAATAGGGAGTGTTTCTGTTGCTTTTAATGAGAAAAAATAAGCAGCTTTCTTCTGTCACTGTATTGTGAATTTTGTTCAAATATGGTATGATGCAGCAATGTTTCTGATGAACTGATCATTTGGGGAGATTTCAAAGGCAATATTAAAACGTTATTTTAAAAGTGAACATCTAGCACAATGCCGGCTTGACTTGGGTTATGAATAAAGTAGCAAACGTTTTCAAGGAATTTTTCTTTGAAGCTAACACCATGCTAGTTTTACAAGTTTCTGTGCAAGCCTTTCAGATCTCTCTCCCTGTTGAGAAAATGCAGGATCATTAATAAAGGCATAAGTGTAACAAGAAATAGCTTAAAGTGTTTTCCTACTTCTTTCAGAACAATGAAAGACTTTTTGGGATTTTTATCATGCCTTTTATTTTACTTCTTGTTTTCCCCTTTTACTGTAAATGTATATACAATGGAATTGAAAAATAAAATAATGGTATTGACATTATACAGATCAATTTAGAAAGAGAATTGTATAACTATTTTGTCTGCTCCAGCTGGGAAAAATATAAAAGATAACATAATCATTTCCAAGTTTGGGATAGTATTAGTCCCAAATCATACTGCACATCTTTATTCCAAATACTCAGTCGAATTAATAATGATCATTTTCTATATAAACAGAATTTAAAGCCACATGCCAATTTTGCATTTATAAACGGAGAATAGATCCTTTATACTGAAACCTACTGATTACAAATAATGTTACTATGCAGAGAGACTCTTTATACTGTCACAAAAAGGTAAATGTGTTATGGACTGCCATGTGGGGTTTACCTTGACGTGGTATGGTGGCTTTTCAACTTTATGATCATAACTTTGTAACTAAAAATCTCTGTTTTGCAAACTTGCTTTGGAGACAGAGGCACAGGGAATGTGCAGTAAAACTAGCACTTCCATTATACTTAAATTTATTAATGTAGTATATGCAGTCCAGTGTAGCGAGTCGTGCACAGATCTATACATTGGGGAGACAAAACAACTGCTCACCAAGCAAATGGCTCAGCATAGGATGGGCAACTCTACAGGTCAAGACTCAGCTGTCTTTCTACACCTAAAAGACAAGGGACACTCCTTTGAAGATAGCAATGTCCAAATCTTGGATAAAGAAGAACGCTGGTTTAGTGACACGCACATTGAATATTGAGTGCCTCAGTATAACCCGCACCCGACCCGTACCTGTCATGGACACCCAATATTCCCGAGATTCCCTGCATAAATTCGCGAAACGCTGGCAAAATTTCACATGGTGAAAATCGCCGGCGTCTCCAAAAATGGACGTCCAAAACAAGACGTGGTGGCATTTCTCAATTTTCAGCGAAAATTCGGCGAAATGCCACCGATTCGCCCATCACTAGCTGTGTAAAATAAATGGTGAATTTATTATGGTGTGTGCAATTTTACACAATGTGAAAAAAATCTTAAAAGTTTTTTAGCACTCTGTTTTTCTACAGCAAAATAAATATGCCCCTTAAACTCAGAAACAGTGGGCAGGATAAGAATGTTGGCAGCTATAGTACAACAACTTATTAATGCTAGTCACAACCACTTGCATTATCAATATACAGATTAAGCCACTTTGGATTGTGTGTTTGACAAAGAATAACTAAATGCAGATATCCCATTTATCCCACTTAACACAGAATATTGTGTCACGGCATCTCATCCAATTAAAGAGTTCACCATTGAAAACAGTGGTGCTTTAGTATGCTAATGAAAAGGTTAAATGCATTAAATGAGTTAAGATAACTTTAGATAACACAGTTTCTTCAATTGACCCTGAGTCACGATGCATTTAACACACAACTCCAAGTGGCTGCATCTATACATGTATGGGACCTGTTATCCAGAATTCTTAGGACCTGGGGTTTTGCAGATAACAGATCTTTCCATAATTTGGATCTTCATACCTTCAGTCTACTATAAAATCATGTAAACATTAAATAATCTCAATAGGCTGGTTTTGCTTCCACTAAGGATTATATATCTTGTTTGGATCAAGTACAATATACTGTTTTATGATTACAGAGAAAAAGGAACTCATTTTTAAAAATTTTGATTATTTGGATAAAATGAAGTCTGTGGGAAATGGCCTTTCTGTAACGCAGAGCTTTCTGGATAATGGGTTTCCCGATAATATATCCCATACCTGTATTTACATTTTTAGCATCTCAAATTGCTTTTTTCCCCTTCAACTTATTAAAAGAAATCATAACATAACAGAAAACTTAGTAAAGCCTCCTTTATATGCTTTGTATATTTCCATCTCTTTGTTCATGAGATTAGTGAAAAAACTTAATTGTACTTTTTCAAGTGCAGTCTCCTTTAATCGGATGGTGACACACATCAGGATTTAACACTAAGAAAATATAACCATTGATTCTCAATATATTCAGTCCTCATTAGACTCTGCACAATCCAGAGATTTTCTTTGTGAAGACATAGCGAGGTTGGCGAGTAAGTAATTGTATGCGCAGCTGCTCTGTAAAATTGGGTTTCACTGCAATGCATCCTTATTATAAGCATTTTAATATTGTAAATGTGTCCTTTGAGATGATTTAATGCCTAATTGAAGGTGTTGTCATCCATTGATTACATGCCTTCAAGTTGGAAAAATTGTCTATTTGTTGGAATATGTGAAAATGAACACTACTTTAAATGCACGTAAAATCATAATTATTTAGTAGCAATAATGCACTTTACCAGATAAAATAAGGGCCATAACTAAGGGTAGACAAAAGAGGTAGCTGCCCACTGCACAACAATAGGGAGGTTGCAATTCAGAAAAAAAAGATTGCATATGTTATACCCTTCTGCCCTAAGTAAGTCCATGTTTCCAAAACAGGAGTGGGATATACAGAAGGTGACAAACAGTGGGGTTGGCAACTGAAGGGGTGGAGTTGTGCTTATTGCCAAGCAGTGTGCAACTAAATGAGCCTTGAACTCCATTACCTTTTGGTCCACATCTGGATAAAAAGATCTAACATATACATGTAGGGACCCATAAGTAGCATGGCCCTAATGGCTTCATTCCCTTACCAGTAGCTTCCTTTTTCCTGTTACTGGGTTAAATCCCATGTAACATACTTGTATCATTTTATTGGCTATAGGTTATGACCACTCCCTGCAGTGCTGTAACAAAAGTGCTTGCAGGGAGGGGCACTTCCTCTTTGGCCTGCAGCAGTTGACCTGGGCAGATGTTCCACTGAGCCTGGAGTCAACAAGGCCCCAGAAGGGTTAGGCCCTAAAGGGACAACCACCTTTAGAGAAGTCGGGGATACAGGGACCCCGTGAACGAGGTGAAGCCAGTGTATAGGTTATATCTCTTTATAGCACTTTCTAGTGGAAGTGAGTCAGAGAGGATAGCTAGTAAGAGCAGCTCAAGCTCCACCAAGGAGGATAGAAGGGAGTAGCTCTCCCCCAGGCTCTACTTTGCCTGTAGTGAAGGGACCACAGTACTGAAAAGGGACTTCAGGCAGTGTTCTTACCCCTGATCCACATCTGCTGTAGGGATCTGGTCCACATTAGGTACTGATATCCTGGATGCTGATCCTATCAACTCCTATTTGCTATTTCTACCTGGGTGTCTTTCCTTGCTGTATCTGCTACACCTCTGAATGTACCAATGTACCTATCATAGGATCTACCTCAGTTGTGAGTATGATTAACCCTGTGGCACTTTGTATGTAAATAAAGCCTGTTCTACCTGTTTGCAAAGAACCCCTGGCGTCCAACAACTGTTATTTCACATTTCTGGCAGTATTGAGTTATAGTTCAACTACCTCAACACGCGTATTTTCCCCTTAGCGAAAGAACTACCTGGTGAAAGAGGGTCACATGTAGCCCATGCTCTATCATTGCTAGTTGGTTTGGTCTAATACAGCCAAAAAGGGGTTACATACATACATACTGTATGTATGGCGTGGAATAGAGTGCATGGCACTACATAAACTTGTGATTAACATAATACTTAGGGGCCTATTTATCATACCGTGTAAAACAATTACTATCTTTAATACACATAGGGGCCGATTTACTAAATTCATGTGAAGGATTCGAAATTCGATTGAATTCCAATTCTACGATTTTTTCAAATTTCTAATATGCAAATTAGGTCTCTTCGACCATCCAATTTTGCAAATATGATTGAATAGATCTAATAAAATTCTATTCGACTATTCGATCATTCCATGGTCGAAGAGCTTGCACTCTAAATTTATATTCAACTGCCTAGTTTGCCAGATTAAAGCTACCGAATTGTAATAGAAGCCTATGGGAATCCCCCATAGGCTTTTATTTTCTATTACTTGTTCGAATAGAAATCCTATGATCAAACTCTTTGTTCGAATCGTAAGATTTTTTTGAACGAAATTTCATGATTTTTTGTGAAATCGAACGATCTTCGCAAAAAATTGAGTAATCGAATAGTGCTCAAAACTAGTGAATATTTCATATGATTTTATTGAATTTACATTTAAGTCTTTTAGACCTTGAATGAGCGAATAATGATGAATCTGCACTATAATGTCTAACCCCCTAATAGCATTAGCCCGGATCATATTTTGTTCAGGGTCAATCCCTATAAGTCATTAATTTACATGTTGACAATATACAAACAAAGGAGAATAATATGTATTTACAACCTCTTTAGGTCTGAGATGCTGGATTTTTGGATTCAGACTATTTGTAGCATTGGCATTTTGACTTAAATGACCCCCTTACAGTAGTATATTTAAATGTTAATTTTGATAACCATAGTTAACCAGGCGTGGATTATATTTTTTCGATTTTGACTTTTTTGTTATATATTTACCTTACCAAAATCTTATCTCAATAATGACCATGTTCTGTAAAATAACAGAAGTGTATTTCATTAACTATTAAACCAAAGTGTATATTATTAAACTGCTGAGACAATAAAAACCTGCTTAATCTAGACCACAGTATGAGGTGTGAGATTAAATTTTACAAGCAAATCTTACTTAAAAATAAGTAAATTACCTCATGGCCATCTGTGAAAGAACCAACAAACATTGGAAGGGCATCAAGTTCCAATGCAAATGTAACTATTGCCAAAAAGCTTTACTATGGTAGATATTGTTGCAGAATGTATTTTCTATTTCACATCACAACTATAACTATAAATGTCCGATTAAAAATTCTTATTTAGATATGTTTCCAAAACTGCAGAGAAAATGACTGATATCACAAGTATATACTATCCCATAGGCAGCAGAAGATGTTTTTGGTTGTGGGGGCAAGAAGACAGAGGAAATATACTATATATAGACAATAAACATAGCCACTCACACTTTCAGGTCACACAGAATTTAAAATTTTAACAGAATTTTAAGGAAATCTATTGCACTGGGGGGAAACACTTTCTCCAAGTCAGATAATATTATTATAAGTGCAGTAAACTAACAGATGGCTGGGAGCTATATATAAGGTATGAGACCTGGCACAAGCTTCTTTATGGTCATTCTGCAGTGCCCAAAAGCAGAAACTGATTGAACATGGAAGTTGTATTTAAGACATTAGTTATGACATAAGAGATAATCTGTCCATGGGTGTTAGGAGTTGATTTGTAGTATATTTTAGCAGCGCTCACTGTCATTGAGACACATTATATAATGATATGGCAATGTCTTTAGCATATCATAATATATACAATAAAAATAGTGAGTCTTATACCCCAATAACAATACTGTGCATGGCAGCAGACAAATCCCACCCTAAACACATTATATAGTAAGAGGTGCTGGCACAGCAGGTTGTGGATTTTGATATTTTCAGTACAATTTACAAAGAGCTGTGAATGCTGGCACTACAAGCGCATTAGCTATTCAGAGGAAATGGAATCTGGACCCAGGTACCTTACTGGATATGCAGAGGCAGTAGGGTACCCCAAGGAAATAATATACAGAGAGAAGCAGTGGAGATTAATCCACCAAGAAAATATTCTCTATAGAGGGAAGTTCTGGCCCTCCATAATGCACTGTATATAGAGAGAAGATCTGGCACTCCAAGTGAACACAGGGCCACAGGGAACAATGAATAATAGCACCACAACCAATTATAGAGAATGGATACTGCCATACCAAGTTAAATGTTCAATAAAAAGAAATTGGCATTGGCACCAAAATACATCATATATTAGGAGTCGGTATTATGACCCCAAGTACATTGTATAATGGAATGAAGCCCTAAAATTGCAGTAGGTAATGGCACCCCAAGCACTGCCTGTCTCTTTTCCCCTTTCAAAAAGCAAGGTACAGTATGTGTAGGTATGGAGAACTGTGTAACAATAGGAAGAAAAGCCATGCAGTGATTGCATTTGTAATGTGGAAAATGTAAATATCTCTCACTGCAAGAATGCCTTTTCTGCTGGTTAGACAACAATGTTATATTATAATAGGGTAGTAGTAAAATTTCTGTCCCATTGCACCAGCAATCAGGACATTAAAGGTCCTTAATGTATATATAAACATGGTAATTTAGGTAACATAGTCATTTTGAATGAAACATGTTTACACTTTTGGTCATGAAACCTACCTAACTGCTAGTTGTTCCATTGAAGGAAAAAAAAACGCTTTTGAAGCATCTCCAATTAGCCTCATGTGGGGGGAAATTCCTTCCTGACCCCATGACGGCAATTTGACCAATCCCGGTATCAACATGTATGTATGACAATGTTATCCAATTGCATCTTCTCCATTCTATTCCCTTCTTAATCGATCTTTCACTTTTCCTCTTTACTTGTTTACTAGTGATGGGTGAATCCTTTTCGCTTCACCGAAAGATTGCAAAACCGCGAAAATTCGCTGAGATGCATTGAAGTCTATCTGTGACAAAACATGGTGAAAAATTTCACTCATTACTTTTGTTCATTTTACTTACCACTGTGGTAGAGTGACCAAAACAACTTAGTTCAACTTAGTGGGAGAGGTAGGCACCTGGAAGGGGGTTCATAAACAGAGAATATGCTTTGGTGGCCAGGTCCTGGAGGCTGGAGTATTCTGGAAAGAACAGGTACTCCATTCCAGCAGTCCAACTCAAAGATTGGAGCTCACCTTCCACAGGAAGGCTGTCCTGTGGAAATAATTAGTTCTAGTGAGGCTCTTAGGAAGGTCTCTCAGAGCAGGGGACAGAGCAGGAAGGACACCTGCATGTGTAAGGAACTCCCAGAGGGGCTGGGGTGTCATTTTCTACTGCAAGGTGCAAAGAGACAACAGTAAGTGACAGAGGGTCTGTATTACTGAGTAAAGCCAGGAGGCTGAGCAATCCCCAGGAGAACTGTGAGTACAGGGGTGATCCCACGCAAGTGCTTTCTTACTGGTAGTCCAAGTTACTGTACCAAGGTGCTGATTTACTAAGGGTCAAAGTGAATATTCGAATGCAAAAAGTTCGAATTTCAAAGTACAATTTAAAAAAAATTCAAATAGGCATCAAATAGGCTACTTTGACCATTTGACCATTCGACTCGAATGGTCAAATAGTGAAATCCTTCAACTTCAAATTCAGTACTGTCTCATTAAATTTTTTTTTTTTAATTAATTTAAATTTTGCCAAAAGTGCTATGTTAGCCTATGGGGACATTGTAGGCAATTTTTCTGTTTTATTTTATTGACGTAAAATTGTTCGATCGTACGCTATAATCGAACGATTTTACTTCAACTGCAGGAATGCTTAATTTGGGGAAAAATACTTTGACTTTGATATTAAAAGTATTTTATTTCAATGGTTGAATTTCAAAGTATTTTCCACTTTGATATTCGACCTTTAGTAAATCAGACCCCAAGAGTACCGTTAACATATTTTTAAAATGTCTGCTCAAGGATCTGGGAAAAGAACATAAACAATTCTGAATTTCATACAAACAGGAAGAGGGTTATCAGGAATTAATTTATAAAACTGAAGAGGTGAATATGATGGAATATTTAACTGACCTCTCATATGGAAATTCAACAGCAGCCCTCAAAGACTGATATATATTTAATGCACAATGCTAATTTGTGAAACTTGTGATCCTATGGGCGGAGACAGGGAACCGCAACAACTTCAGAGAAAGCTTGTTTAGGGACAACATTAGAAAGATTTATTTTATAGATTAGCTAGACAGCTGAAATCCCCAGCCCACTATTGGGTCATTTTGTTTACATTTTTAATTTGGAAACAAGAAGATAAAAATATAATTAAAAAAGCAAATGTATTGATCCTTCAAAGGAGTAAATGAAAATAAATGTATATACTGTATGCTATCTGTTATCACATTTATATTTAAAAAATAAAATTTAACAAAATGTGAATTTAGAACTTAATAAATAAAAACTTACCCACATTATATTTAGTACATTGGGATTTTTAGAATTGTATTTATCAGTGGGTGAAGGTTACAACTCAGAATTTAATATATTTGATATATATGGCTCTACAAATCCAATAGGAATGGATTGAACATGGGTGAGTCTTTATCTATTAATATCTAAACTCATAATTTGATACATCTGCCCCTAAAAGTGTGTGTAAGATATAATTTGGAGGATGAAGAAAGTCTAAAGAAATATAGAAGAAAAGTCAAGATTTGGGGGTAAATTTATCAAAGAGTGAAGTTAAGAGAAGAAATTCCTCAGCTCTCCATTCATTTCTAGGGGATTTTTAAAGGCATATTTATCAAAGGGTGAAATATCACTTTCACCCATTGAAAAATACGCCTTTCAAAATCCCATAGAAATTAATGGAGAGCTGGGGAATTTCCCTCTAGTCGCGGAACTTCACTCTTAACTTCACTCTTTGATAAATTTACCCCAAAGAGTGAAGCTCTGGCATAGATGTGAATGCACTTAAATAAAGATGTAGTAGAGCACAATAAAGCAGTGGATCATTAGAAGAGTTTTGTGTATTCTTGGAAATAGGCTTACATATATTGGTTCCTCCAAAGTTGTGAAATGCCCATAATGTCAGAATGAGAATGACAGGAAAAGCCAGTAGTGATGGGCGAATTCGCAGCGAATTCCCGCGATTCGGCGCTGGCGAATACATTTGCGAAACTGGCAAAAAAATTTGCCAAAAAAAATTTGCCGCGCAAAAACGAGTAGCGCGTCGTTTTTGACGCGACGCGCCGAAAACCACGTGATGCGCGCCGAAAATGACGCGACGCGTCGGAAACGACGCGACGCGCGTCAAAAACGAATTTCTCTTAAAATTCGCGAATTTTTCGGCGAAGCGAAACACGGCCGTTTTGCCCAGAACTAAAAGCCAGTTTAGGAACTGTAGAGAGTCGTTAATGAGTTGTATGAGGCACCACTTAGAGGTGACAGTCTGTGAAAGAAAAGGTCATTTAGCAGAGGGTTATAATGGTCAATAAGTCACACAATGAAAGATCAAATTAAATTTTGGTGCCATTCTACATGATTAATGGTGGCATTTTATAAATTGTCTATAGGTTAAAGTAACATGTAAAGGTGGGGAGGAGAGGAATTAAAGAAAATGCTCTGGGTTGGGAAGACAGGATGATAAAGAAATATTAAAAGATTAATGGACAAAGCTTGGAGGATTTTAAGAACAATGCATCCTGTGCTTGTCCTACAGACAGTGGCGGTTATATGATACCATTTCTGGCATAAGGTAAATGGCTTCTGCATTGCACAAGGGAAATCTGTGGGCCTTATTGATAAATTCTCCAGACAACTGCACCCCTTCAAGGCCATTCAGAGTGTAATTGCATCTGGGGCATGCCTGCATTCTGAACTTTGATTAATCTTGCACAATTGTTGTCCAAGATATGGAGGCGCAGGGGTAGGGAGAGTGGATCCCTGTGGCCATTCCACTGCCTACCCCTCATGAATACAGTGCCACAGGATACAAGCAGGTCTGTATTCATAGAAAAAGCACATGTATTTGTGCTGCATACTTGAGGACAAAGACTTGCACTCTTACTGCAAAAAGTGCAATGCCCTGTACTTCATAAACAAGCCTTGTTGTTTTTAGACCAGCTGCCCTTATAATTAATAGACCTGCAAACCCTATGATGAGTCAGTATGCAATACATATTGTTAAGTATTGATGGTGATTGAATAGAAGATCATTTTATAAAATTTTCTGTCTCTATGATAACATATCAAAATACAATGCATTCATTTATTTTCTATTCTGCCCAACACAGAGATGTTCTTGTAATACAATGATTATCATGTATTGTATTTTGGCATCTAAATTTATCAGAACACTTACATTCCTTAGATCTATTGCAGTCATTTTATTTAGTACTCAGCTGAGGCAAAGCATATTGGCATGGTACATAAAGACAGAACAATACAATGAGCAGAGAAATCAAAACATTCATATCATAGCAGCAATCCTTTATCAAAAGTGTTGTCAACCTTGGAAAAATCATTAATAAAGCTGTTGTACATATGCCATTTTGTGTAGGTTTGGATGCAAGGGTGCTTCTATTTCACAAGAGCACAGCACACAAATATATTTTCAGAAGTTCTCCTTTCAAATAATTTATTTCCTATAACATGTTTGGCACAATGCGTCTTCTAACATAGGAGAAAAAAACTAAGACCTGGGCCAAACATTTCCTGGCTAAAAATAAATCTCTTTGAAAATGTAACATAATAATATTGACCAAAAGGAAAGAAGCATGTTGCATTATGTAGTTTACATCATTTTGTGGGAATAACAGGCAATTACTCTTTTGAAAAATGTTCGGGTATGAAATGTTTGTATAGGCCTTATACACTCTTATTAACATAATGTGCCTAGAAAATGTAAGTGGGTTTAAATGTTGCAGATATAAATAAAACAAAATAAAGAAACCAAAAGGTCAGTTCCCATCTGTGTTGGAGCGGAGAGATTTAGCAGAAAGAATAGGGGATCCATTGATTCATGCAGTACAATGAGTTCTGCTCAAAATTTGATTACTGTGACACATTTATTCATACTGTTTCATTATATGTTTTATGAGGAAAACCTGATTTTTTACTATGTTCGTGCTTTTTGGAACCCCACTAGTATAAATACAGGAACACAACTGTGTCTGCATTTTGTCAGCATCTTGGTTGTGTTTCATATCAGACATGATCAATATGACAAAGATGAAATACTCAAATCATGTAAATATAATATCAAGGTACAATATGTTGTTCCACTGAAAAATCTTTGTAAGTTTGTCTGAATTAGTTTTTTTAATGAAGAAAAATTTCACCATCTTAAATGGGCCCCTAGTGTACGATTTGAACTCAGAAACTACCTCTTGAGTAGTATTCTGAGCTCATCTGTTAATGTAGACATCCAGTCATTCCTGCGTTTATACATTACATTTTTGAACTCTTAACTATAACTACAGTATATTAGAAATTTTTTTATCTATTTACCCAGTTTTGATTTTTACACTGAACTGTTCCTTTAAGATTAACATTTTTATAAAGGGACAGATTTCTTAAAATTTTCATTCAACTTTTTTCCCCAAACTGAGAAATTTGGGGAAATTTGTTAGTTGCTGAGTAGGAGAAATTCATAATAATAGAAAAAAACTTGAAAGCTTCATTATTTTCTTTGTGACCACATTTAAAAAAACTTGAATTTGAAAATTAGTAAATAAGCCTCCCAGTGTTTCCCTGCATGCATCCACACACCAACATTTATGGACTATTACAGTAGGTAAAATGTTGTGATTATGCTGTGTCCTTGTGTGCATGTTTACAAAAGGGGTTTCTGCAGTTAAAAGATCAATGTAGTTTTTTTTATTTTTCCATTTTACAACTATGGTTGCCTATACAAAGAATGTAGGCTTTTAATTAGAAACACAATATTGAAGATACAAAATGTGGATGACACTAAAGTAATATTAGATTTTTAGTTTTTGCCAGTAATACTTACTTGATAAGAAGCCATGATTACTAGAATTTGATACATTTTACTTTTTATTTTATTCACAGATTTAAAAAAATGTTAATTGCATTTTACTTGTAAATCATTTAATTTTTAAAATTCTGAGATGCAAAAAAGCACACTTTTATAATCCAAATACCAAAAGACAACAATACAATGAAAATAAGTAAAATAGCTCAAATTTTAATGTGTGAAATAACTACTCAGAAGTATTCCCCAAAGAATTTTCTTCTTGCAAAAGTGAAAGTGAATGTGAATGGCTGCATGTTCAGCAGTGGTATATCTAGATAATTACATATTTACAGGTTCCCTAGACTTTGGTATTAATGTAAAATGATTATTGTTTCTATGAGTACCAGTTCTGTAAGAACTGGGCATTTGCAAAGGATCTACATGTAATTAAATTAAATAACAGTCAATAACATGCATTATCAAACACATGCAAAGATAAAGAACCCTGCCGACTGCCTCAAAAGTTATCTTTAATAAAATATGAATCATTTGCATTTCAGAAAATCCAACACTTAGGGGGTTATTTAGTAAACCTCAAATTTATCTGGTAGGGCTTTTTGTGGGAAAAACTGGAATTTGTTTTGGAAAAAAAATTAAAAATTTTCAAGATTTATTATACCCAATGCTGCAAAAGCCTGAATCCAAAAATCCATCATCTCAGACCTATCAAAGTTCTTTATAAGTCAATGGGAGAGGCACCAATCTCAAATATGAAGTTATTGTGGTTTGCGCTAAGTTTATGAAAATTTGGGGTTTTTGGGCAAAACCAAAAAAAACAAGTCCAAAAAGCCTAATGATTCAGGTTTTTGTTTTATTTTATCGAGATCCCAATCCAAGTAAATCAAGAAAATTAGTTTGGTCGTGTTTTTTTACTTTAATAAAATAAGAGATAAATTTAGATTTTAGTAAATAACCCACTTAAACACCACATTATATAAAACAAATTAAATAATGCATATAGTTTGGAGGGGGAAACACATGTAAACATTCTATGCCTACAGAATAGTACCACACAACAATTAATAAGAATTATGCATTCATTGCTCCTACTGCAGACCAGATTAATAGCAGATAATTTAAACAAACAAAGCCTATTGTGATCATTTGATCTGAAATCTGAAAGAAATTATGAATTTGACTCACCAGAGTTGGGGTCAGAGTTACCATCTGCTTCAGTCCTCTTGTCTGGGGAAGCTTGATCATAGAATTCCTCCTGTGGCTGAACCAGAGGAAGAGGGTGTGAGATCAGAGTTCCGCTACCCACAGGTTCATGGTCTCCTAAACCACTGTCACTGCAGCTTTCTTGGGAACCATCAGGGAGGTGAAATGTAACACGGCGCTGGGACTACAAAGAAGGGCAAAGTAGGATACACTTGTTATTACACTTCACCCTTCATCCTGTTTTCTTTATATATATTTTCTTTATATAACTACTGAAGTAACAGTATTTGAGTACAGGAATTGTATTCCATATCTCATGTTTTACTATTTTCTTTTTTTTATCCTGAATACTTATCTAGTCACATGATAGTTAATTTATCTCTCCAACTGGTAAATCTAATTTCTAGGAAATCTTACCTCCCATACACCCCATGCATATTTTATCACTAATTACTAAAGATTGGGCAAAATTATATATTTAGTTGATTAAAAAGTATTTTATGACGTGCAGAAATCAGTGTGTTAAAAATGAATACACTTGCAAATGTTAACTTAGTGTCACATTTCACTTCTCGAACTTTAAAACACAGGAAGAAAAATTTAATTAGGAAACAAGCAAAAGTTTGGAAACCTTTCCACTTGTCCATCGATAGCACTGCACACAAGATTCCTTTTATAAATGGGTACACAGGCCACTGTGTTCACTCCACAATAACAAAATTCTGGACAGCAAAGAAACATCATCATATAATTAAAATGCCTTAATTTGCATTATTGGCACAAACACAACATTTTGGTACTTGTCTAGTAAAGAACACTGTTTGGAAGGTGTATGATAATAATTACCTTATTATGCCTTAATGGCCATTATGAGTTTTAACCTGTGAGGATCTTGCTAATTGATATATGCAAAGTAGTGGAAAGCTATAAAAAGACTTCAAAATGCTACCATCTCACAATTTTCAATGTCTATAAGGTCATCAATAAATGGTATTTAAGAGGAGTTGTGGATGTCCAGGCAAGATCTGAAAGAAAATCTTCAGAGAGAACTGCTTGTATGCTGGCTAGAAGGGCAAAGATAAACCTTTATATGTCTGCAAAGCACTTGTAGGAAGTATTGAGTATTGCAAGTGGTGTTGCTGCCATCCATGATGCAGCATTTCTTCACATTAGGAGGAAGCCTTACCTATGACCTGCTGACAAACATTACTATCTGAGTTACTGTATGAGTAACAGCAAATACACAAGTAATTTGTCACAGCCTTTTGGAAACAAGTGACTGATGAAGTAAAAATATACAGGTTTTTGTGGCGATGCATGAAACTATAGTGATGGGTGAATATGACCCATTTTGTTTCCCCAAAAATTAACAAAATGATGAAAGACTAATGGCAACAATATTTTTTAATGTGCAACAAATTATTGACGCCTGATAGTGATGGGCGAATCTGGGGCGTTTCGCTTCGCCATATTTTTCACGAATTTTCCAAGAAATTTGCGAAATGGCGAAAAGTTGTCGAAAATGTAAAAATTTGTGAAATTTTACCGCTTTCATGAAAAACTCGTGAAATGTACCCGTTTTCACGAAAAATTCGTGAAATTAGAACAACTTCACTATAAATTAGTGAATTTCAAGCAATTTCACTATAAATTCATGAATTTTGAACTATTTCACAAAATTCGTGAAATTCAAAAGTTTTCACTATAAATTCGTGAATATCGAACACTTTCACTATAAATTCGTGAATTTCGAATTTTTTCACTATAAATTCATGAATTTTGAATGTTTTCATGAACAGAAATTGAATAAATTCACCCATCACTAGTTTTCACCCATTAGTCTATGGGCATAATTTTCAGGCAAAACTTGGCAATAAAAACTCATCACCAACGTATCTGGAGAAAGAAAATAGCAGCCTTTGATGAAGGCTACTTCTAAAGTTTTCAGCAACATAGCTATAGATATTGCGGAAATGAAAAGACTGTTGTGCATTATGTTGGATTGTCCTCAAAACAATATTTTATGAACACAAAAGTGATATGTGATTTGATATACTAATTGCCCTCTGTAAAAGAAGGCTATTTAGCCATGTTTTAGATGTACAGGTATATGATCTGTTATCTGTAAAACCCATTATCCAGAAAGACTGCATTTTATCCAAATAATCCAAATTTGTAAACATGATTTCTGTTTCTCTGTATTAATAAAACAGGATTTTGTACTTGATCCAAGATATAATTAATCTTTATTGAAAGCAAAACCAGTCTTTTGGGTTAATTAAATGTTTACAAGTTTTTGTAGTACAGTATGAAGATCCAAATCACAGATATAGCTATTATCCTGAAAACCCCATGTCTTGAGCATTCTGATTAACAGGTCCCATACCTGTATATTTCAAAATATATTTGTATTTAAAAAACTAAAATTTAGCAATCAAAACCAGTAAATCCGAACGAAAAAAAGGAAACAAATTTGATAATAAAATCTACTTACAAAAAAAAGAATAACATACATGAAACTATTTTGCACTGCTGGGTAAATGTATAACTAGATAAGTAAATTGAAAAGCAAGGGATATGACTTTAGTGCCTGAAAGTGAATTCAAGATGTATTGAGATGATTAAAAAATGAAAGAAAAGATGAA
The DNA here is from genome assembly GCA_024363595.1 of Xenopus borealis. NCBI lineage: Eukaryota > Metazoa > Chordata > Amphibia > Anura > Pipidae > Xenopus > Xenopus borealis. The sequence goes on along the minus strand of CM044433.1, from coordinate 130,279,484 downwards.
ACAAATACAAAACCTGCCAGCTGGTGCAAAATTAATTCCGATTTGGTTCACTTTAATTACTGGCATTTGATATATTTCAGCAGGCAAAAAACATAACCTTAAAAATATGGAGCAAATGTCAATTAATTCCGCTAGAGTATTTCTAAAGAATATTGACCTGTGAATGTTCTGACAGTAACAGGGTCATTTATATGTTTGACGAGCTTGACATAGAATCCACCCTAATTAATTTTTCTCTTTGTTGGTGTTTGGTATATAGAATGGCTTGCCAGGCTGCATTGCTGTGGTGCTAATACTGAATGCATCTACAGTTTTGTTCACATTTTTCAATCTTTATTATTCGTACAAAGAATAACCCCTTGTTAGTTTGTTGCTGAGCAGTTTCTCTTACAGATAGCCATTACTATGTATTATATACATTAATCTAATACAATATTTAATAAAATATTTTATATGTAAAATTAATGAAAAATCCTGAAACAGTATTATTTTGGGCAGGCAAAATCTTCACTAAAGATATCTTTTAAAAGAGATACCTCAGTTAAACACTCAAACATCAAAACTGGAGATTATGGTCGGAATATACCAACCAACATAAATATAAACATTTGCTAATGAACCACTGTTGAACAACTATTGAACATAGTTAACAATTCCACAATCACACTGTCTCTCCAGGCCTGGTGCCTTGGGGTTATCCTAGATTCTGCCCTGTCATTCACTCCTCACATCCAGTCACTTGTTGAATCATGTCACTTCCACCTAAGAAACATATCCAAAACACGATCATTTATCACCCAAGATGCTGCCAAAATTCTTATTCACTCTTGTCATATCGCGTCTAGACTATTGTAACTCTCTTTTAATTGGTCACCTCTCCAGTCCATAATGAACACTGCTGCTAGGCTTATACACCTCAGCAACCGCTCTTCCTCTGCCGTGCCATTCTGCCAATCCATGCAATCCATCCTCCTCACCAACGTTATTTTTTCCTACTGGACAGGGAGGTCGGTTCTCCTTCCTCACTTTTTTTGGTGAATTTTGATAGAACATAGTTTTTGTTTTTGTATTTTTGTTTATTTTTTACCTCTGTGTAGACACAGAGGGATGATTACCTTGTAATGAATAACTTACCTGATGCCCCAGCCCTGTGCTAAAATAGCCCCCCTGCTATATGCCCAGCGAGGCTTCCAACTGTGTTACCTGTGAGCTTTTTGGCCTCCCCTTTTTCTTTTGAGTTATGTGAGGCTTTACAGAACTTCTACAAAAGGGCAATGGGTATGCATATGGGCTAGTTATAACAGTCTGAAGCTGGTGAGAAGGATTCTTCAGTATCCACAGTGTGTTTAAAATGTTCAGTGCACTGGGAAGTCTGCATTCTAATTATGTTTCTCAGCTGAGAGCTATCAGGGCTTTGGCTGGAGTTTCTATCCAGCTACTAGCTAATGTGGTGCAGGTGTTCCTTTCGGTTCCTTTGCTATTGCTGTTTAATTTTTTTAAGTTTAATAGCTTGTCCACCATTAGTTTGTATGTATGATGTCTGGCTCATTTGCCAGTGGATCATGCATCAGTGCTCTTTGGTACCAGTGTTTGTAGGTTATAAACTTCTTGCATTACTGATTTTAGATTGTGACCCCAGCCTATTGGAGTCATTAAGTTCAATGTATGATCACTGGTTTGGTTCCGTTTTTGCATAAACTGTAGCATTGGGCAGCTTGAGATGTAGTAGCCTTGGCTTTTGTGGGTGTTTTCTAGCACTGTAATTGGCTTGGGTTCCATTTGCTTGCTTGTGTAGCAGTTGGCTGGGGCAACATCATTTCTAACTGGTAGATAGCCTTAAGGCACATTTGACTGGTCTAGCAGCCGATCCTTGTGCTGTTGTATGCCCAGTTTAGATTTTGTGGTTGGTGGAGCTACTGGGCTGTACCAGCATGGCTCTACAATGGTTACAATGGTGTGCTGGATTAGCATAACCCAGATTTGGTGCTCATCTAGTTAAGTCTTCATTAGTTGTTAGCAGCATTGAGTTGGTAGATCTTTGGTTGATCACTGGTGTGAGCTGTTTCCTTTAAGCTGCAGGACTAGGCTAATGTGGAACCTTTTAAGCACAATATGACTATTCTTGATCTGCAATGCTTGATCCTCAAGTGCCGGTTTCTGTCATTTAGTGGTTGGTTTTGTAGCCCTTGTTGTCAAATGCTTACCATTGTCCTAACATGTCATTTATGTTCTTGTGCCTTTTATCTACCTTTTCAGGGACTATACATTTTATTAGCTCCCCTGTTGGATGGATGTGATGCTGGACTTATTACTCGGGGCCTCCTTAGCAGCAGTTTGGTTATTCCCTTATGTTGGTTATTCCCGCCCCTTGTTTTTGGAAGATCCCATGTGTTCTGACATGAAGGAACATAGAAGAAAATGAGAATTTTACTTACCTACGTAAATTTATTTTCTTCTAATCCCAACATGTCAGTACAAGGTTTCCCATCCCAAGTTGTTTATTTTGGATCGAATAGGTCAGTTTTCGATCAAATAAAAATCATTCGAATTGTTGGATTGCATCGTTTGATTCAAACAATTTTGGAAAAAATCCTTCAAATTTCAAAATATTTCAAAAACAATCCTTAAAAGTTCTAAGTGGTCCCCCATAGGCTAAAATAGCAATTAGGCTTTAAGGTGGTGAAGTGTCAAATTTTGTTAAAGAGACGGTACTTCAAAATTCCAGTTTTTAAATTTTTTCAATTCGAATCCAATTGTGGGCTATTTGATTGTCAAAGTAGCCAAAAATTACTTCTAAAATTAGAATTTTTTTATTTGAATTTTCACTTCAACCCTTACTAAATGTGCCCCTAAAAGTTGCCACAAGAATAAACTCCCATTGACTTTAATGCATTTTTGCAACAATAAAAAAATGGTTTTGCGTGAAAAATGTTTGATGCCCAATGCTTTACACCAATTTTTTTTTTGCAGTTTCACAAATTACTACTGAGCTTTTATAGCAATTTGAGCATTAATGAGTTGCTGCAGTTCTAGTTCCAAATATCAATCTTTGAATGGTTTTACTGGTGCATCTGGGTGTACTTTGTTAAACCACACTATGCACACTTGTACAAAACCAGTTCAGACTGACCTGCATTAATATCATGAAATGTCACTTTAGGTAATTTCCTATTAAATTTCCAATTTCTAACTGTCATTTCACACCAATACTGTTCAGGACATTTTGAGGGGAACATAATAAAATGGTTGGATGCTAAATTCTTTGGTGGATTTGAAATACCTATGTCATTTAAAGGCTAATGTAACATTAATTAACATTATAGGCCTTTTTACCACAACGAAAAAGTTGATGGTTACCAGATCACATGAAAATCCTGGGATAATGCCAATACATGAATGTTGCAGTCATTGCCTTTAAATTGAATGCAATCAATGCAGCCATTTTAGATGTGTGCTCTAGATGTGTCTTTGAAACTTTCATTGATCTAGTAACCATACCCCAAGTACAATTCTAGGGACCTAACCAATTTCAGATCTTTGGGTCCATGACCAGAACAAAGCAGTGCAGAGCTTATCATTGGTGGGTACCTGACACCTGTCATGAAATCAAAGGGAGTCACTAAAGCTTATTAAGAATTTGGGGTTCCACATAAACTATTTATGGTTAAATGTGGGTAAACATCTACCTTTACAGAATAAATACATTTAAAGTGGACCTGTCATCCAGACATAAAAAGCTGTATAATAAAAGTCCTTTTCAAATTAACTATAAAATCCAAATTCTTTTTTAAAGCATTCATAGCTGTTGTAAACGAATTTACAAATATCAGCTGTCAATCATATATCATAGTTACATAGGGTTGAAAATAGACAAAGTCCATCAAGTTCAACCCCTCCAAAGTAAAACCCAGCATACACACACACACACACACACACACATCCCTTCACTCTTTCACACAAACAATATGGGCCCATAGCTATACTAACTGTAGAGTTTAGTATCAAAATAGCCTTTGATATTATGTCTGTCCAAAAAATCATCCAAGCCCCTTTTGAAAGCATCAACAGAATCAGCCATCACAACATCACCCGGCAGTGCATTCCATAACCTCACTGTCCTCACTGTGAAGAACCACCTATACTGCTTCAAACAAAAGTCCTTTTCTTATAATCTGAAGGGGGGGCCTCTGGTGCGGTGATCCTCTTCATGGGTAAAAAGGTCCCCTGATATTTGTCTATAATGTCCTCTAATGTATTTGTAAAGTGTAATCAGAGAAAACAACCCCAACCTGGACAGTCTACCCTCATAATTTAAGTCTTCCTTCCATCCCTCTAACAAGTTTAGTTGCACATCTCTGCACTCTCTCCAACTCATTTACATCCCTCCTAAGGACTGGAGTCCAAAACTGAACTGCATACTCCAGATGAGGTCTTACTAGGGATCTATAAAGAGGTATAATTATGTTTTCATCCCTTGAGTTTATGCCCTTTTTTCTGCAGGACAGAACCCTATTTGCTTATGTAGCTATAGAATGACACTGCCCAGAATTAGACAACTTTTTATCTATAAAAACCCCAAGATCCTTCTCACTTAAGGAAACTCCCAACACACTGCCATTTAGTGTATACTGTAACTTGCATTTATATTATTTTTGCCAAGGTGCATAACCTTGCATTTATCAACATTGAACCTCATTTTCCAGTTTGCTGCCCAGTTTCCCCTAGCACAGTGGACCCCCTTGCATCTCAATGGACCCCCTTCCATTGAGATGCAATCCGTCATGACTGTGTAGTTTGTACTCCAAGGAAAAATAAGCCCAGTGCTCAAGAAACCCTAACCCTTCCCTCCTACACCAAGACTTGAGCCTCACATTTAACTCCCTAAGCTCCAGCTGTCTCCCTAAACTTGCACGTCGCACAGGTAAATTTCCGATTAAATGACATTGGAAGACCTTCCCTTAATCTTAGAACCTAGATCCCTGAACTCACTCTTTAAGGCCTTCCATCTACCATTTATCTGGTCATTAGTACCGATATGTACTAAGACAGTTGGGTCATGCCCAGCCCCACCCAATAATTTGTCCCGATGCCAAACCCTGGCACCTGGTAGACAGCAAACTGTTTGGTTGTAGTGATCCGGACGACAGATTACCCTACCCACTTTCCTAATAATTGAATCCCCTACAATCAGAATCTGCTTAGGCCTGACTCTGACTCTTCACACAATCTGGCAAAGCTGTTGGGATGTATAAACCCAGGATCACTCTCCCTTTTCCTTTTGCCCACCTAGCTAGCTGCCTCAACATCCTGCTACGGTCCTGTTCTGTTCCCCCCAAATTTTCTGACCCCACTAGGTCCTGATCAGTGAGCAAGAGACTCCTTTCAAGATTGTCAATCAACTGCAGTGTTGCAATTTGTTCCTCTAGTGCTCTGACTCGAACCTCCAAAGGCAAGATGCTCACATCTATCACAGAGGTAAGCCTTTTGGATCTGTTGTACCAAATCTGCATACATATGGCAGACTGTGCACTGGGTCAGACCTTAAATCTTGCTAGCACTCATTATCCAGGGTTAGGGTTTAGAAAGAACTTTTGACCTAGTTTGAACCTCCTTTGATTTGAAACTCTGGTGTTTGTAACTCCACTTACAGATCCCCCACTTAAGAGTCATAAGCATAGAGGTGGGCAAATAATTACTTTCACTTTCCAGTGAGCACTTCCTAGATGTCACTGCACTCCCCACATTCCCCCTCTTTCTTCATCATTTAATTTATGTAGCTGGTGCATGGGGATGGATATTGGGTGCCCCATTCTGGTGCACAAACAAAATTTTGAGATTATGTAAGGCTTGCCTTAATGACAGGGTCCACAAAATGCTGCCTGCCTACATGCTATAATTAGAGTTCCAAGAGCAAAAGGTACAAGATTAAAATAATTGATATAGTGTAATTAAAGTTTATTTTGCATGACTAACATGATAAAATAGGATTTGGAATTAGTTGTTAGGGCTCATTTATTGGGGTTCATTTATAAACGGTTGGCAAATTTGCACTTAGGTAGTAACTCATAGTGACCAATCAGTGATTAGTGTTTTTTTTCAGTCCGCTACAGGTTATGAAAGCAATTATCTGCCATGGATTACTGCCCAGGTTCAAATTTGCAATGTTTATAAATGAGTCCAATAGTCTTTGCTTGGTTTTATAGGGATATATTGATCTGAATTTCCGGTTTGCAAATCAGAAATTCGGCAAATCAGAAACTTCTAGCACCGAGAGCACAATTATGTTCTCTGCGGTAGCATTCGGGCATTTCCCGCCAACCATTTCCCACCAACCAGACCCCCTCTGGTGCAAAAAGGTGAGCGCACACGGAAGGGGGCAGCAGCAACACCAAGCTGCCTCAGGTGGTGGAGGGGCCAGGATCGCCCCTGAGAAAACTTCAGTGACTGGTAAGTACAGTAAAGTACTCGCCAAATATTCACTGCAAGAATAATGTTTTTTTTTTTTTTTTAAACAATCTTACTATTTGTCAATGATTCAATTCACAATCTTGTTTTTTAGATTGAATGAAAGTGCAAACAGGTCAACAGTCTTAACATAAATAGATAATTGAAAATTACAATTAAATCAATATTCATACAAATAATTAATATTGTCTATATCATGTTTAAGTTAAGTGTCTTTTTAGAAATATTGAGACTTAATTTAAATAAACAAAAAACAAACGGTTATAGCATTCTAGGAATGTTGTACTGTATATGGGGTTTAAAATTACCTAGAGACATGTCTGCTCTAGGATCATTATAAGTATGAAACAACCCCATAATTATGATTCACATGAGGTTGCATCTGACCCTTTTTACAGAGACTTACAGAAAAAGTACACCCCCAAAATATATACTTAACCAACACCCACATTCCCATGTGATTTTAGGAGCCATAATTTTCAGATGGTGAGTTCTTACTTTCAGATTTTGATAAATAACCCCCTGTACCTTCCTGTTGCAGGAAGAATTGTGGGAGTAAAGACAGAACTTTTCCATTTATTGGCTTATGTGACTTGACATACTGTATACGGTATGTGTGCACTTGTTATGTTTTGTGTGCACAGTGAATTGTACAATCCCAGACGGTGGGTCTATTTAGGATTATCCAATAGCACACTACTAAAAAAGTATATTTTTGTGAAAATGGTTTATTTAGATGAGGCATTGTTTTTCATATGAGCTATTTTATGCAATATATTTTTATAGAGACCTACATAGTTTGGGGGTATACCCCCATATGTAATTAAAGGCACTAAGTTTGCCCAGGGACAGTAACCCATAGCAACCAATAAGATGCTTGCTTTTAAACAGGTGACCAGTAAATGCTACCTGCTGATTGGTTGTTATGGGTTATAGCCCCTGGGCAAACAGTGCCTTTTATTAGATTACCCCCCAGTTTCTTTTAAAGGCATGTTTCCCTAGGATCAAGTTTGCAAATGAACCTAAAATGCAGTGTTATAGGCTTGTATGATAGTCCTATTTATCCTGTATTTATACCAGATATTATATGAGTGAGGTTCACTGTCATATTTTACAAACTTTAAAGGATTTATCTTTAATCCCTATAAGGGCACTGGTGTCATTTTGTCTAATGAATCTGCCCCATCTCCTGATACAGCCCAAAATAGGGACTGGAACAAATGGATAAAATTGTGTTACATTTCAGTAAGGACATGAGAATAGAAAGACATGGATACATTATGAAGTATGTCCCAAGAGAAGTGTGTAGGTAGACACAGGATAGGGAAGCAACTGAGACAATGGGTCCTGAAACCGTTCTAGACAATTTTAACCCATTTAAGAAAAACTAACCATCTTTAAATACTGAAGGTAGACCCAACATTCCTCTCAATAATACATTTTGCATTGTTATGGAAACATTAGTAGTGATGGGTGAATTTATTCAGCTGGCGCAAATAAATTTGCGGAATGCCCACGAAAATTCGCCAGAGTCGAAAATACAAACGCCAGAATC
>CM044433.1:130258908-130271372 GCA_024363595.1 Xenopus borealis | reverse complement strand
CATTATGCCAGTGCGCAATTGCGCACAATGTCGCAAAAATTGGAATATTTAAGGGGACATTTTGGATTTTCTTATTGCCTGTGATAGATTTATACCTGGTGCTTCTGTCTGTTGTTCCTGCTGGTTCTTTGATTCTGATTTCTGTGTTTTGCCTGGCTTTTGATGATCTGCATATTATCCTGACCTTTGCTTGATTACTGACGCTGATTCTGCTTAAACCTCCTGATTGTCTTCCTGGTTTGACCCTTGCCTGCCTGACTACGTCTGTTCTCAACCCAGCCTGTTCTGACTACGATTCTGTCTAAGCCTTCTGTACCGTGAACCTTGGTCTGCAAGACTCTTGCTAACAGACATGCCCCTCTGTCTATCCAGAACTTATCACCTTGCACCCCTTGTTAAAGCAGACCCGTCACTCCAAGCAAAATGAACATTAATTACACTATATAAATTATTTTAATCTTGTTTTCTTCATTCTGAGAATTCATAATTATAGCAATCAGGCAGGAGCCATTTTGTGGACACTGTTATTAAGACAAGCCTTGCATCATCTCAGAATCTTGCTTGTGAACGAGAATCGGGGGACCCGATGTCTATCCCCATGTCCTGGCTAGACAATTAAATGGTTACGGGAACTGGGGGAATGTGTGGGGAGCAGCGATATCTAGGAAGTGCTGACTGGAAAGTGAAAGTAATTATCTGCCCCACCTCTATGCCTAAGGCATAGAGGAGTGGCAGACAATATTTGATTGACAGCAGGGATTTTTAAATGAGCTTAAAACAGCTATGAATGCTTTAATAAAAGTTTTGAAATTTGAAATTGGATTTCATGTTTAATTTGAAAAGGACTTTTATGCAGATTTTTGTGTCTGAGTGACGGGTCCACTTTAAGTCCAGGTGGCATCTGAGTAGCTGAGGGCTCCTCCCAAAGCCAATTGATAAAGCGGAGCTGAGACCAGGGTGCTTGGCATCTGGTGTTGGGTGCCAACCGTGACACCTAAATGGTAAATAGAACACCATTATGAGACAGCAAGAACTTAGGAGGGCTAAATGCAGAAGATAATTTGGGTTTGTATTCCTAGAGCACTGGCAGATATTTTTTGATGTACAATGTCTATAGCCAAGATGGATTGCAACTCTATGGAAGGGGGTGCTGGGAGAAATGATATCTAGGAGGCTGGAAGAGTTTTAAATATTCTTGAGAAAGATAAATCTGCTACCAGTAACTATAGATTTAACTTTCCAATAAATAATATACTAGAAATATAATAATATTCAAGTAATAATCGCTTACAATTGCCTCATGCAGTAATTTGTATATTCACAGTGCTTGATTGGAAAAATGAAAAAGAACTAGAGTTAATTGTATGTACAGAAATATGTGTTTGTACATTTAGATGGTAATAACATTTTAGGAGGAGCAGTGATTAATAAGGCAGGGAGTTGTAACTAATGCAATGCACTAAAGAAATGTACATGGTAAGTATCAGGGAGTGTGTGAACTTTGGTGGAGGTTTCAGCTCTACTAATAAAATAATCATTGGCTACAGACCTCTCAGTTCAGTGAGAAGAATAAAGCCTGGTCACTTTTACAAACAGAGGAGGTTTCAAAATTAAATATATATTTAATTAAGGGATACTTCAATCATCCAGATATTGCCTGAATTAATGGGGTAGCCAAAACAGAAAGAGTTAGCAGGTTTGTGAAAATGCTAATTACCTTTTTGTTTAAGTTTGTTCTCAAACCTGAAAAGGCTTTTAAATAATTTTAAATAATCTCCAGCACAAGTGTGGGTGAGCATTCAGGGAATAGTGACCATAAAATGGTCTCAATATTTTGTTGCAAAGACAACTGTATAAGGTAGTTACCAAATCACTACATTTAAGGCATGCAAACATTAGCAGTATCAGGGCATTTCTGCAATATATTAACTGGAAAATACTTTTGACAGGGTCAAAGACAGAAGACAAATGGAATGTCTCTAAAATGGTACTTAACAAATCAGCTGGTCTATATATTCTTCTTGTAAGCAAGAAAAGCCATTATACTTTGATATAAAGGTTAGCACCGTGGTTAGAAAGAAAAAAAAAACGTGCATCTAAGTACTTCAAGTTAGCGGAGTCATCAAAAACTTTTATTAGGTTCAAGCAGACCTTTAAAGAAAAATAAAATCAAGAAATGAAGCAAGAGTGGCGGAACCCTAAATTACATTTAAAAAATGTCACCCTATTTTGGTTATTTTAACTTAATTGAAATAGTCAAGTGTCCATGTGACTTACTGCATCATATATTGCCGGGAATACTAGGTCATGACATTTCAAGATCCAATGTATTATGGAATGCCACAGAATAGGTATGGAATTGTGTACCTTACTTTATAAATTGTAGCACTTACATATGGGTAAAGCCACAGTGAGCTTGTCAATTACTAAAGCTTCCATACCCATCATTTGCACACAACCGGTAAAAATATACAAGACGCTAAACAGTAGAATTTAAATCTAATAAGATTGGTATCGAAAGAATATTTACTATAACTATGTAACTATATAACTATATTAATCTATGTACATAGTGAAAAATATCTGCATGTCATAGAAATGTAAAACACTGATATTAGACATACATTTATCAGTGCTAAAATATTAATACCATACTAATACATTTAATACCGTACTTTCCTTAAACTTATATATTTTTACCAGATACATACTATGGATACTATGGATGGATATCAGTGGTGAGGGTGGATTCATTATAAATGAATATTTTCATGAAATTATTTTATGTATTGACAGATTATAATCTAAATATAGCTACAGAAAGGTTTCATTTTCTTTCAGCGTAATATCTCAGTAATCTCTAACTGGCATCATTCTTGATTACTGGTCTGGAGACAAAAATAACATTGTATTATTTTGGTTAAATTTACACTAGAAAATGAACTATCCTATGACCTATACTATTTTTCTATACATTGCAATGCATGAATAAAATATTAATAGCGTGATTTAGTGATTTATCATGCTTTACCCTCTTATTATTATTGTCAGTAAAGCAATAACCAATGTTTTTGAAGAATCCTTTATGGAAGATTTATCATTATATGGCATTATAAAATAAAGATGTGACCTTGCTTCTCTTGGAATGTGGTATTGCATTTCATGCCCTAATCCCTTTATACTCTTTAGCTGTATATACTTCCTTAAAAGGATAAGCCAATTTATACTGTGTTCACACTTTTGCAAAAATATTATTTTATGTTTTGCCATGGACCAGGATACCCTGCCAAGGTTACATTATTATTAAAAGTATACAAAACAATTACATTGAACTGTGAAATGTGTAAATGTTCTTTCAGGGATTTAGAAGCACATTGTGCCAACATTTGTGTAATAAAATAAACAGAATGACTAAACCTAGGGGCTGATTTATTAAACACAAATACAAGAGGTCTGTCTTGGCATTCCTGTGGTCGAAGAAAAATCGTTTGATCGAAAGATAAAATCCTTCAAATAGAATTATTCTAAGGATTTTAGAGTATGACCGAAGGATTTTTCTTTTATAAAATAAAACTTAGAAAAATGGTCAAGAAGTTCCCCATATATTCTGAACAAAAGAGAAGAGAAATTCCGGCTATTGACTTAAGTCTCCTTAATAAAGATGTCTTGCGGGTTCAATCACAGCTGCTAATAGATTGCAGACTTAACCCTGCTCACTCTAAATAACAGTTGGTCCGGGTGCCAAAGGCCCTAGATCCTGCGCTTCATCTTAAAGACAGGATTCCCACAGTCTTCGGTAATGTAAGTAAATCAAAATAAACGAAGCTGAAATCTTACCCTGCAATCGTTGTGACCCGGGTGCAGCCAGCCCCGAGTCTGTCTCTAGGGGGAACGCCAATAGCAATGCAGTAAGATACATGCCAAGCAATCCTGGGTTTCAAAAATTGATCGCTTGTCTCCAAGTTTATTAAAAAATATATTATACTTTATTTAAACACAGTATCAATCTAATAAACATAGCGTCTGAGGTGTGACGCGTTTTGTGATCCAACACTTCCTCAGAGACCTCATTTCCTGTTATGACACAATAGATTTAAATACCCCCCAACACACCTGTGTACCAATCAGTTATATTCATACAATTTCATATTACATACTTAAATATATATTAAAAATTTAAATAAATTTGATCGAACGATGAAATTGTTCGAAACGAACTATTCGAAAAATTTTAACCCTTCGATCAAATTTTTTTTATTCGATCTAAAAATGCTTCCCATAGGGTTTCAAAGCAATTCAGTGAACTGCCTATCTAATTTTTTTAAAGGGTAAGTACTTCGACCATCGAATAGTCAAATGTTCAATTACATTTTCATTCAAATCATTCTAATTTTTTTAATTCGATGGTCGAAGTACCCAAAAAAAGGTAATCGAAATTCTAATGTTTTTGAAAATTCGATCGAAATTTGAATCCTTCATGTGAATTTAGTGAATCTGCCCCTTAATGTATAGTCTTACAAGTCATTGTTGTTTAGATGGTGTCAGTGTTATGGTATCTCTCCATACAGGCTATGAACAAACTTAGGGGACAGTTCCTGCTGAATTATGCTTAGTATAGGGCAATACCAATGCTGCCATAGTTTTATGGTATCTCTCTGTACAGGAAATGAGAAAACTTAGTGGCTGTTACTGCAAAAGTCAGACCATGCCCACTTTGAATATATAGATATCTAAGCATCTATTTTAGCTCTTTCTAAAGTATCTCAGTGTTCTGAAAAAAGCCTCTGCTGAAATTTCATTTATAATACCCATAAAACAATAGAATTAATGCAATGGCAACTTCATGTAAAATACCCACAGAATTCATAGCAGGATGGCACATTCTATGTATAAACACCCTCAGAACTCAAAACAAGGTGGTACGGTGGCAATTCCATGTATAAATACCCCAGAACTAATATCAAGATGGCACGTGGCAATTCCATGTATAAATACCCCCATACTTCATATAAAGATGACACTGTGGTAAATTCATAGCTAATAATAAAAACAGTCCAAGACCTTACCAGTAGTGATGGGCGAATCTCCCCAGTTTCGCTTCGCCAAAAAATTTGCGAATTTCCCGAGAAATTCTCGAATTGACGAAAAATTCTTGAAACGAGTCACGGCACGCTTTTGACGAGCGACTCGTTTTTATCGGCGAATTTTCGCCAGGCAAAATTTCGCTGGCGTTTCGCGAATTTATTCGCCAGCGGTGAATAAACTCGCCCATCACTACTTACCAGCACATGGCTGTTCTGCTGCTCTGTTCCTAACTCCCCATCTCCCTGCTCTCCCCTTGAAGCCTGGAAATAGGAAGTTCAAAATCTCTGTGATCAGAGCCAGACCAGAGCTGCCAGAGTGGAGAGTAGGGCAGGGCCTGCCAAAACCAGGATGAAATTTGGTGCCGCCAGTATGTGCAACCGGTGACATGAAGTGCAACATGCCACCAGTGACATCACATGCAGCGCACTGGAGGAGCGTGCCTTGGAGAACCCGGCGATCTGGACACAACTTTATATATCTGTTGGGTTGTGGGCCCCATTGGGCCACTGGCAGCACAGTTTTCAGCCAATAGGAGCACTGGTTTGGGTAAGCAAATTTTTAAGAAATGTTATTACTGGAGGGCGTCTAACATGTGTCGCTTTCTCTTGATTATACCTTTTCTTTCTTTTTTAAATTACATACTGGCATTAACAATGGAAACAAGCAAAGCATTTATCTGGGGTTAATTTTTGGCATAGACATACTGTTAGTTCCCAGGAGCCCTCAGGTCATGGGACTTGTGATCTAATTACCCCCAGAAGCACAGCATCAGCCTATCAACAGAACAAGGGTCAGCTAACCAGATAGCAGCTATTTGTCACCTCTGCTGGTTGGTTAGTTTGCATCCTTAGCCCCACCTAGTGGTAGAATGAGAATAACACCAAAGCAGAAACCCCCTTTTTCGCATGACCCAAGTCATGGTATACTTCAATGGGAAGAGAAGAAACAATAGCTGTCTCAAAGCAGTTCCATCCTGAAGTGCTGGCTCCTTCTCAAAGCTCAGGATCAGATACAATGCACTGAAAGGCTGCCTCTACATCAAAATTACAGCTAAAAAAATACCTTTGTTGGTTCAAGAGTAAAATTTTAAATAGTAGGGTAAATTATTTGCAATGTAAACAGTGTAATTTAGAAATAAAAAGTAAGCCATAAAAATCATGACAGAATCCAATAAAAGGTTTCTCTTGTGTTTGTCTGCTGTAGATTTTGCCTTGCACTAATGCATTAATGTAACAGCAATAGTCTGAAAGGTGCACCAGTGCACCTATTGATTGCTCCTACTTATAATAAAGGAACTTTTCTATATGAAAGTCTGTATTACATTCCTGCTTGGTGATTTGACAATTAGACTTCTGAAAGATACAGTATAAAAGCCTAGCATAATTAAAATATATATCAAATATTATTAAACATAATTGCAGCACTGCTTAACCTTAATAAATGTTATAATAAAATGGAATAAGTATGTGTTAATAGAACATATCTCTTTTTCTATTTTATGTCAAATTTATCATAGGCAAAAATTTGCTACACAACCTATTTACTTCCACAACTTTGCGAGTAAACTAAACTTGTACTATGTCTATCAGAAAATACATAAACTTTTATATTTTTCATTGCATTATTGAATCTACAAAGAACCTGTGTTTTGTTCCTTACATCATACCATTATGCAAATTATAGAACATGTTCTGATATTTCACATAAGAAAACTTGTAATTCTGGTGATTCTTTATTTCAGTTTAAAATAAATGAGTTAAAAACTACCTTTGTTTGTTGGATATTTAATTGTACAAATAAATAACAAAAAAAAAAAAAGACACTGACATTAGATTTGGTCCAAATTGACCCATTTCTCTGTTCTCCTTAATGTAGTTCTTGCCTGATGATCACCAACACAGGCCCCCACGAGACTCTTTATCCACAAGACATTTAGATTTATATTGCAACAATTAATCAGAGACTTTCTGCTGATTTAACTGCTAGAAATGATCTCTTCTGTTTATATCCTATTATAAGGATCATTACAAAATTGAAAAACAATTAACACTGGGTTTAATGCCTGAATGCCATATAACTAAAGTAATTGTACTTAAGGACTGCTAACTTTTTAATCAGGCATTTGGTTGCAAGCTGTTTAAGACTCATTCAGTAAGAGGTTCAAATCAAATCTAAGATATTTTCTGTGTGCTAGAAAACAAATTAGTTAAATTAATCGACAGTATTACAGAAGGTAACATAACACATGGGGAGGTCCATTTAGTCCTAATTTATCTCAATATTTTCTGAAAAAAAACTCCAACCAAATCTCAGTTTTTTTCAGATTTTTTACCAAAACCATGAAATCTTTGAATTATTGTACTGAACTCAATGCAGATCAAGGTATCTTCTGAAATTCTTCTGTTGACCTATATGCAAACTTGGCAGGTCTGAGATGGCGGATTTTCTGATTCAGACATCTACCATCCTCGGGGTATAGTAAATCCCAAAAAAGTGTTTTTTTCACCACAAAAATTTTGAATGTTATAGTAAAAAAACACACATTTGACAGTGGATTCCATGCAAAATAAATACAGTAGATGGAGTTTAACCTACAGATTCTCCACTTTTTTTATTGTTATAGGAGTCCACTATATACCTTCTTTAATTATTTGCATTACTAGACTCCTGCAATGGCACTATTAAATATTGTTTATATAATTTGAAATATATCAATCATTCATGTTATATGTTTATTTCATCAAATGTGTTGGTATGGTATTTTGTGATGTCTTTTGTATATTTTTTGTATAATTTACCAGTTGAATATACTGTAAATTGTTTCCTTGGAAGCACATATGAATTTCACCTGCAGTTGCTTTCAGTATGTTTTTGTAATTTCAAATTATATTAGTAGTGATGGGCGAATTTATTCGCCAGGGGCGAATTCCCGCGATTCGCCTCTGGCGAATAAATTCGCGAAACTGGCAAAAAAATTTGCAAAAAAAAATTTGCCGCGCAAAAACAAGTCGCGCGTCGCTTTTGACGCGATGCGCCGAAAACGACGCGCACCGAAAATGACGCGACACGACGCGTTTGACGCGACGCGCGTCAAAAATGACACGACGCGCGACTCGTTTCGCGAATCGGCGAAAAATTCGAGAATTTCTCTGGAAATTCGCTAATTTTTCGGCGAAGCGAAACGCGGCCGTTTCGCCCATCACTATATATTAGTCAATTTTATGTTAAAATTCGGTACATGATAATATTTAAATATTTTCTGGGTTAAGGAAAATAAAACCTTACTATGGTATAATGGAGCACAACATTTATGGATCATCTTCACCTTTGTTTAAATGAATATGTTATACTGTTTCCCCACCAAAAACTGTTTTAAATTAATCAAAGTGCATGTATATGGTTGGGTATACTGTTCATATAGTTAACTGTGTACAGGCAAGCTGCTTTGAAGAACAGCAGGCCAGTACAAGTTCTAACAGCATATATCAATAGTTGTGAAAAATATCAGATTTAAGCAATGTTGTGAATTATAGCCTTTCATAAGACACTCATTTAAGCCCTTTGAGATTTGACCTGTATAATGTGCAATCTTGGTTCTTTCACACTAATAAAATAGAGAGCTGGCAGGTCATATGTTCAAGAATGGATGAAGGCCCTTTCTTTGAAAATAAAGAAAAGGTAAAGAAATAAGGCCAGGCAACTGAAATTGCAATAGAACATAGAATTTCCTAGCTGCTAAACCGCAGCCTGGTTAGGTTTTTTTTTTTAAATACAGATTTAAACAGTATTATCTTTTAAACACATTTGAAATTTGAAATTCTGGAGAATGGGCGCCATCTGTACTGTAACATGTGCACATAATCTGGGGCCTATTTTATATAATTATTTTATTCAAAAGGTAAATATTTTTGACAGTGGAAATATTAGTATGTAAGATGAAATATATATTTTTTCAGTGTATATTGTTGTAGGGATTGGCAAATTTGACCCATTTCTCTTTAATGAAAATTCACTGAAATGCAGTAAAGTCTATGGCCAAATTTCTTTTTTGACACACAGCTATTTTTTTTTATGCACAACATATTTTGCTCCCGTTGGAGTCTATGGGCGTCATTTCCGCAACAAAACGCGATGAAAAAAAATTCTCTCATCCCTATTAAGTAGTACGTTAGCCAGCTAGCAGCTGACACCAACCCATATGGTTATGTTTTCATCCATTGAGCTTATGCCCTTTTTTATGCAGGACAGAACTCTATTTGCTTTAGTAGCTACAGAATGACACTGCTCAGAATTAGACAACTTATTATCTATAAAAACCCCAATATACTTCTCACTTAAAGAAACTCCCAAAACACTGCCATTTAGTGTATAACTTGCATTTGTCAACATTGAACCTCATTTTCCAGTTTGCTGCCCAGTTTCCCAACAAATCACTCAGCAAAGTGACAGCATCCTGCATGGAACATATAGTTCTGCACAATTTAATATCATCTGCAAAAATAGAAACCATACTTTCAATGCCCACGTCCAGGTAATTAATAAACAAACTGAAAAGCGAGGGACCCAGTACAGAGCCCTGTGGTAACCCACTAACAACACTGGTCCAATTAGAAAATGTTCCATTTACCACCACTCTATCTTTTATCCAGTTCTCTTTCCAGTTACAAATACTATGTTCCAGGCCAACATTGCTTAATTTAACCAGTAACCTTCTGCGTGGCACTGTATCAAATGCTTTAGTGAAGTCTAAGTAAATCACATCTACAGCCATCCCAGAATCAAGTTCCCTGCTTACCTTCTCATAAAAAGAAATTAAGTAGTTTGGCACCCTAGGCAAGGGGTTCAATCAGCGCCCCGCCCACCACTGTTATGTACGACCATTTCCAACCTATTCACTTTTTCTTAAATAAAGAAAACTTATAACACATTAATTAATTAAACTGTACTTGTGCCAGCAAGCAGCACCCAAAAAAATGCTCCCAATCTGTACCTGTGCCAGCCAGTAGCACCCAAAATATTGCTCCCAATCTGTACCTGTGTCAGCCTGCAGCCCAAATATTGTCCCCAATCTGTGCCTGTGCCAGCAGCACCCAAAATATTGCTCCCAATCTGTACCTGTGCCAGCAAGCCAAAATACTGCCCCAAATCTGTACCTGTGCCACCAGCATTCCCACCTAAGTCTGTATCTGTGCCACCAGCATTGCCCCCCAAGTCTGTATCTGTGCCGCCAGCCATTGCCTCCCAAGTCTGTACCTGTGCCACCAACCTCTGACCCTAAGTCTGTACTTGTGCCACCGTCTGGCCCCCTAAGTCTGTAACTGTGCCACCAGCATTGCCCCCTAAGTCTGTACCTGTGCCACAAATCTGTATCAGTCATTGCCCCCCAAGTCTGTACCTGTGCCATCAGCCATTGCCACCCAAGTTTGTACCTGTGCCACCAGCCTTTGCCAGAGCAGCAAAAATATTGCCCTAGATCTGTGCCAGGCAAAGGGCAAGTAAGAGGGAGGTGGGGACTGAAGTAGAGCAGAACGCTGCTGCTGGAGACAGGGGTGAAGTTAATGATAAATTCAACTGTCCCAGCTAACTTGAAAGCCTTAAAAGCATGTCTTTTCTTACCCACCTCAACACCAAAACTTCTATTGAACCAAAAAGGTTTTGCTTTACAACGATGTTTCTTGCTTTCAAGAGGAATATACTGACATGTATATGCTAGAGATGAGTTCAGTATTATTAGTTATTACAAGATCCAAATGGGAGTTATTCCTGGTAGGTTCTTGAATGAGCTGGAATAAAAAGTGGCCAATCCAGAGTTCACACTCCCATCATCTTCACACAATCTGGCAAAATTGCTGGGATGTATAAACCCAGGATCAGTCTCCCTTTTCCTTTTGCCCACCTTAGATTTTCTAACTGTCACCCAGCTAGCTGCCTCAACATCCTGCTGCTGTTCTGTTCCCCTCAAACTATCTGACCCTGCTAGGTCCTGCTCAGTGAGCAAGAGACTCCTTTCAAGATTGTCAATCGACCACAGTTTTGCAATTTGTTCCTCTAGTGTTCTAACTCGAGCCTCCAAAGTGGCAATTTTCTCACATCCACCACAGAAGTAAACATTTTGGATCTGCTGGAAACACATTGAGAGCATTGTTAAATTTGTTTTTAGAGATATCTTAAAGAATAAAAGCACTACACCATGCTGTCAAATCACAGGTTAACTGGAATTTAAAACAGGCAAATGGAAATGGAACAGTGGCAAGAGCTTACGTGCCTTCTATACTTTTCAGTCTTAAATATACATTTTCATGTTCAGTTTTTATTTAATAGTTCTTACCATTCATTTCATTGAAATTATTAGCTACTTCATATGGTTATTTGCAGCTGCCAAATCTTGTGATGGCGATTTGCTTCACATAATATCAACTTCATCACAAATAGTATTAGACAGCTGATCATCAGTGTAATGTTGTAGATGAAACATTACTTTTTTCCCTTATGTATGCTGTTTCTATTGCTTTATGAGGTTGAATTTGTGATTATGGATTTAGCAATAATATTGGCATAACTTTATATAGGAAAAAGAGGAATTTGATCTATTTTTGCAGCAAAAACTACAAGTAGCATTTATTTCTAAAACATCACACAGTCAAAAGCTAATTAATAATATTAGTAATTATTATTGATGGGTGAATTGGCGGTGAATTCCCACAATTCCTCGGGGTCTTGTTTTGGAAACGGGTGTATTTTTTTTATGCTGGCGATGTGCACCGGCATCCAAAAATGGACTCCCAGCAGCGTTTCGCAAATTTTTTGCCGTTTCGCAAAATTCTCAAAAAATTTGGTGAAGAGAAACACTGCAGATTTGTCCATCATTAGTAATCATCTAATCAACAGCAAACAAATTACTTTAAAAAAGAGTGATTTAAACACTTTAATTGCTTATATTGATATATGGATAGATATACTGTATAAATAGATAAAACAAATCATTTAAAGATTACAGAAAACAAATTGAATTGTTTGGTGACCAATATGGATTCATGCTGCTTAGTTTGGATCAAGTACAAGGTACTGTTTTATTGTTACTAAGAAATAGGAAATGATCTAAGAAAATATAATTAATTGTTAAAAGATTAAAGTATAGTAGATGGCCTTCCTGTAATTGAGGCCTTTCTGGATATTGTGCTTCCAAATAAGAGAATAAGCACATATTTTGGCAATGCAAGACAGGGCAGTTTGCTCAACACTTATAATTATAAATAATTTGTGTGTTTCCTAGTGGATCCAAAACATTAACAAAACATTTTGATTCATCACAGTCCAAATGAAAGATTTATCAAAGTGTGAAAGAAGTGTAATTATGAATTAGTTGCAGTTCACCATTT